>CM057820.1:18205430-18564405 GCA_030067965.1 Latrodectus elegans
AGATTGACATTTTAAAAAATAGAAAAAAGTTCCACTATATATCAATTAATATAAAATTTTTGTATTGTCCATGAACAGTGAAAAGGTTTTTTTGATGCATCTCACTAGCTTTCCACTCTTCGCATTTTTCTGTGTCTCGCAAATCCATTTTTTTCATGAGATCCGCTGTGGTTCACATTGTGTGTCTTTGTAAATGAAAATTTAATGTTCTAATAAAACGGCCTCATGGAATATGTAAAGCAGATACTGTTTTTTTATTTCTCTTCACAGTTCACACAGGAATTCGTTAGAAATAAAATTTTGTTCAAACTACGATGACTAAATTACACCATAAAAACTTATAATAATTTACAATTATACACTCCATTCAATTCATGTCTTCATGACAAAAAGGTAAATCTAGTTTCGGATTTTGGTCTAGATTTTGAGCTCCCTTCAGTGGGTGTCGTTTCTAAAAGCTCTTTTTGTATTTGCGAAAAATGTTTTTCCAAATAAAGGAATAGCATTGTTAATTAAGCAATTTTTAATAAGTGAACATTTCAATTTACTTGTTGGGATTGATGTCATTTTTAATAATCTCTTTCTCTCACCCTGTCGAATGTTACATTTTTTATAGAGGAGTTGAAAAACTTGAGCATTTTAAACAACATTTGGCAACCCGAATTTACGTGACTTTGAAATACTTTATTTGAGTTGAAGAAGAATTGTTAACCATAAAGTGATTATTTCTTTCGTTTTATTTGAGATTATGATTATACTCCATTTTGCTGCAATTCTCATTGATTTAAAGTATCCATGACATCACATAACGTTTCATCTACGTCACATCGTACTGAGACGGCGCTGTCCATCCGACTGGTAAACGAATTTGCGACCTGCCTTCAAGTCGCATACTTTGAGTGGCAGCAAACAAGGCAAAGTTCACCATCGATTCTCCATGAAAGAAAAATGTATTCATGATTTTACCAATAAAGAAGAAGTAGTTTTAATTGTAATATTTTTCGTTTGTAAAAGTATCCAAAATCATATACATCAAAGTATTAAAATCATAGTATCTTTTGTTCTTAATAATTAATTTTCAAATTTTTAAGTCTTTATATTTCCAAAATTGAACAAGATGAAACATCCACTTTATGGTTAGTTTAAATCGGCAGGGACTATTTAAATATTTAATTTTTTTTTATCTAATTGAGGAATTAATTCAAGTTAGACCTCTTAAGTCTCGTTCAGAAAATATATTGACAGTGTAATACATTTAGCGTTACTTTTTTTCAAATATTTCCTTTTATTTATTTTATCTTAATTTCTTCTTTAATACACTTCTTATATTCTAGTCTAACACTACGCCTAATATATTATTTCTCAGAATGAATCCTTCAATGATATTAAATTCACGTTCAATATGTTAATGAAAAATATGTGAACGTATTTTCATATTTTTATTTTATTAATGATGAAAGTAGTTTTATATATTATTTTTATTTTTTGATTTAGGTTTTGACTTGCTTGATTATGTTTCATTCTTTTAAATTTGATGTCTGCATTTTTTTCTAATAGTTCTAAATCTTAGTTTTATACTTTATTCACATAATTAATCATTACAATTGTATATTGGCCAGTATTTTTTTTTCACCAAAAGTATGTCGCCAACTGTTGCAAATTTTAATGATTTTTTTTCCGTATGTGAGTCAATTTATATCTTCATTGAAGCAAATATATGAAATCATTGAAAAAGGGAAATGTAAATTAGAAAGTAACATAAAATTTAAATTTGTCTGCGTTTAATAAAAATTATGAACCAGGTACTTAAATACAACCAAAAGTATAAAACGTGAATGCTGTCTCTAAACTGCATCTTTTGGTGTTAAATCGTAACTTTTGGCAACATATTTTATTCCTCGGAAGTGATGAGCCTGATAAAACGTAAGCTCTTCAATCATTAAGAATGACATTTAAAATCATTTTAGAGGGCAAAACTATAAATGCGCCAAATAAGGTAAATTTAGGCATTTATTTAATTATTCCGTATAATTCAGAATTCATGTTACTTTTCATTTGATCTCAATCATTTCAAAAATATATAATTCGATATTTATTTTTTCTTAAATATTTTTCTATCATTTTTTGATTTCTTGTAATTCAGAAACTTTGAAACTTCTGACTATAGACATTTTTTGAAAAAAATGTCCATTTGCACTGCATTTGGAATTGTTAATGCATATTTCGGTGGAAAACATATTTTCTGAATTTTCAACTGAGTTGATACAGTTGAAGACGCTTATTAGTGTACATGGTTTTATGCAAAATGACGCTTATGAATTTGTTGCTAAAATTAAAAAGATATATAAATAAAAAATGTCCTACCTGAACAGTACCTTGCACACTGACTGCTTTGTGAAACAGGAACTAAAAAAAGAAAAAAAATTCAAAACTTTGTTTGTTGTGATATGAATTAACTTCAAGAACACAGTTTAGTGTGATATAAATTAATTTCATGAAGAAGTTAAAGCAATCTCTATACATTTTAAAACTAGCTCACATTAAAAGTAACACCAAAAAGAAGATTATTAAGAAATGCTGTAAAATATTTTCCAACAAATATTATTCTTTATTAGCGTATTTAAACACCAATGATTTGAGGTACGAGAATTAAAGTTAAAATCTTTTGAAAGAATTTTTTAGAATCGTTTTATATATTATTTTGTACACACATTCAAGGCAACAGATGCCATGTAATCAATCCTTTTGGTGATAGCTCTTATGCCAGAAAGAATCCTAAGGGTAGTCAACTATTTTGACCAGCTTAGCTCATAGTTGATCATGGGAATAACCTTTTGTTCCAAATAGGACCGTTCGTTTTATATATATATAAAGACTACAGTGATTTAATTCAAGTAAAACTTCACTTGTTTTACTGAAAACATGCGTTTCAGTTGTCGAAGCAATATTTTGCTTTGGCACAGTTATTACAGAATGCACTATATAATTAGTAAATTATGGATGAATTCGTTTGTGATAATTCAATGTGATCTGTGGCTGGAAAGTTGTGGTTTCGATAAAGTAAAATATTCACAAATGGTGGGTGTGGGAGAAGCCTCGTATCAATATCTGTAAATTACAGTGCCAATAGGCTTAAATGTTTAAGAAATGGCCGCGATTCAGTCCATTAACACGTTCGCATCCCTCAACTAGTTTATCTTTGTCATGTCATTTGCTTTTATTCACTTTTAATTTTATACGAACCTATTTTATCAGCAATCAGCGTATTCTGTGTAGAATTTAGAATATTCTATTTAAATTTTTTTAGATACAGGATATCGAAATATGGGATTTATAGTTTATTCCATAAGCAAACACTGAAGTAATTTGCGAACATTTATCGAAAGCAACATCTTAAACATATAAATGAATTTGATGTTTTCATAAAAAATACAGCTATGCAACACTTGGAATAAAATTTGCTTAAAAATAAATGTTTTGCAGCAATAGATTATAATATTATACGGCTTTAGTCTGTACTGCTCAGTTTCCTATTACTGTGTAATATTCTTTGGTTTGATTTGTTATTATTTTTTCCCCTTGAATGCTCATTGATTTCCTCTAAGCTAAAGGGATTTTTCAATCTCTGTAAACATCGCCACTAAAATTAGGAAACGAACTGAAAAGATATTCTTCGGACCATTCTTTCAGATGGTATTGACATGGACTTTAGTGATGCCTGAAATCTAAATGTTTTGAATCACTGATTCTAATCAGAGAATTATTCATGAAAAAAAGATATAATACGGAGCTTGGAGGAATAAGTTGTGCTCAAGAAATTCATTTTAACAGTTTTCCAAAGCAAAAAAGGGAATAAATTTCGATATTAAATATATGGCATACTGGAGATTTTATACGTAAGGGTAATTCAGTTATGAAAAACTTTTCTATTATGTGACTTCCTTTCTCTATCTGATTCTGTTACATGACGTGTATTCATAAATTATAGAATATTATCTCTAATGGAATCGGTAAGAAAATTTAAATAAAATTGCCTTCGCTTAGATTAGCATACCGTATCCAATAAAAAATCCACATAGAAAAGGATGTGAAAATTCCATATCCTTTCATGTTGTTCCTTGTACTGCTTCAAATATATTGTTTTCACAACGACAAAGATAGCTATTTAAAAAGATTAGTTTTATATCACATGGTCCTACAGTTTAAAATGGAAAATTAGTAAAGAAATTGAAATAAAATTGTCTTCATTTAGATTAGCATACCATAGTTAATAAAAAGTCCACATAGAAAAGTATGTGAAAATTCCATATCCTTTCATATTGTTCCTTGTACTGCTTCAAATATATTGTTTTCACAACGTCAAAGGTAGCTATTTAAAAAGATTAGTTTTATATCACATGGTCCTACAGTTTAAAATGCAAAATTAGTAAAGAAATTGAAATAAAATTGTCTTCATTTAGATTAGCATACCATAGCTAATAAAAAGTCCACATAGAAAAGTATGTGAAAATTCCAGATCATTTCATATTGTTCCTTGTTCTGCTTCAAATATATTGTTTTCACAACGACAAAGATAGCTATTTAAAAAGATTAATTTTATATCACATGGTCCTACAGTTTAAAATGCAAAATTAGTAAAGAAATTGAAATAAAATTGTCTTCATTTAGATTAGCATACCATAGCTAATAAAAAGTCCACATAGAAAAGTATGTGAAAATTCCAGATCATTTCATATTGTTCCTTGTTCTGCTTCAAATATATTGTTTTCACAACGACAAAGGTAGCTATTTAAAAAGATTAGTTTTATATCACATGGTCCTACAATTTAAAGTGGATTTCGATTTAGGACCCGAATTCATGAACAATAATATTTATTAACAATTTGGCTACCATCGTTTAGAATAAACTCATTCTGTTTTGTTGTAAGTAGGTACCAAATACCTATCGTTTTGTATTGAAAAGAAAAATACGCATTGAAAGTGAACTTAAATTTTAATTAAAACTCACCATAAATGTCTTATCAAAATAACAATCATGTGAGCTGACAATTTCTATTGTCGGCGAAAAATTGAGTTCTAGGAGTCATTTGTATTCCTTAATTGAAGGGATCTTTCCCATACGCCATAAATCCACGCATCTAATGAGAAAGGCAAAATGATCCTGACATAAATTCTTGTATATTTTTACATAAATCAAGAATTTTACAATGAAATATTTCTCTTATGTAATTTTTGATTTCATAAAACCGTAATTTGATTTGTTTGCTTTTGATCTCCAAACACTAATTGTTCACTATAAAATTTCTAAGAAAAATCGTGTGTACTGAACTGACATGAAGAAGTAATTTTAACTTTTCCATCTACAGCAACAAGTTGAGAGCTAATTGAGGAAAGGTTCTTATCAGCTGGATTATTTCCGGTCATGAAAGATCTCGAGTGCACAAACAGCGATAACCGAAAGGTTCAAAGGGTGAGGCCACTTCACTTTTTGGGCAAGGATTTCCAGAAACTACTAGATTTGGAATTTCAATTCTGATAAGGGATCGATTTCCACCATTTTCATCTGAATCCACATCTTATTCAAAAAATGCCATTTCACATAAAATATTCATTACTTCAACAAGTCGAATTAAGTTTTCAATGCATTTGAATCACAAGTCTCGCACGATAATTAGGATGTACGTTTCTGGCCGTCTATTTTCGGAATCTTGAACCAGCTGTACTTGCCCTACCGGAGAGACATACCCTGTGGAACACTTGTATAAATCCTCTCAAGGAAATTTCCTCAGATGATTTAACCTTTCAAATACTAGAAAAGTGTCTGTTCTCATCAAATAACCATTAAAATATTCGAAAACATTTCACTACAAGCAAATTTATAAAAGAAAATTGTTACTTTAAAAGCATTTTGTAAGTAATGCAGTGCATTGTTTGAATTAATTTGCAAAATATTCCAAATTATAATAGTTGCTTTTATTAAAAATCATTCTAATAATTTACAGATCCAGGAAGATAATGTTCACAAAAATCCTAAAGTTTCACGAGTGTTATCTTAAGTAATAAAAGTCTGTTCCATTAGATATTATAAATAAAAACATTAAATAATTAAATATTATCCGAATAAATAATCATTTCAAACTTATTAAATATCTGCAATATTTTTATTTAAAATGTTTTGGAACAATTTTCTCTCTGAGCGAAAATAATTCGTGCATGGATATATTCCCACCTATTCATTACTCTTAACAAGGAATTTTTATAGACACAGCCGATTCAATATATGTATTTCAAAACAGTGCAAAATAAATTAATTCAACATTTAAAAGATTTAAGTTATTAAATTTTGTGATAAAACAGGTGTTTAGAATCAATTTACAATAATCGGTATACATCATTTGATTCGATAAAATAAAACAACAGGTATACCGCACTCTTTGCTTAGAGATATTAATTTTAAAATAAACAAGAAAATAAAAATCATAGGACTGATTTTTCATTATCGAAATAAAATAAGTATTTTAAACCAGAATTTGATGCAATCTCTTTCATTCTTTAATATTTTAATTTACTTTGAACTTCAAAATTTTAATTCAGTTTAAAATTTTTTATTTCTAGCGGCTGGCAGTAAGAATGAAGACAAAAATACAGAATGAAAGAAAGAACGCAAACAAATATTCCTAATAATGAACCTGCTGTGCCAACTCTCTGCGCAGCTTCTGGCTCGGCCTTGAGTGGAATAGAATTGTGCTCACAAGCCGGAATCGATCAAATATTCCAAGACTTGAAACTTCTCCAAAAAAACAGCCATTGATTTCTTTTTAATGAATGAGACGAACTGCTTTGTCTGATAATTTCAGATGCTTTCTTTTCAAACGAAAACGAAGGAAAGAATAACTTTTCTGTTACATAAATCATTAAATAACGCAATTTATTATAGCCATGATTGTGATGAATTTGATTTTGAGTATTTCATTTTGCAATGGAAATTTGGTCTTAATTAAATGAAACAAACTAATACGATAAATACAACTTCTTGAAAAGGAAGATCATACGAAAAAAGAGGGTTTAATGAAAGTCCTTCACAATGAAAGTAGGCAACTGTTAACTAAATAATTGCCAACTGCTATTCAAAGAATACGCAGAATGAGTCTCCTGTCATTGAAGGAGATTTTTATAAATTTATCTCACTTTTATTGGGGAAAAATAATGATTTATTTTGTTTATTCTCTAGATTAAATAGAACAAATCAGTTGGATTTGAGGAAAAAATGAAAACTACTTCTGCTAATAGCACACAAAATAAATAGGCATAACATTTTTATTTTAAATAATCTATTCCAGTGAACTGTGTTATTATAAAAATAAAAAGAATTATTCTGACAATTTCAATTTTTATAAAACAATTATTGATATTTTTCGGTAAAGTATGTATTAATTTTAATGACTGATAAATATTTTTACCTAAAATTTAGCTAAGTAATAAGTGCATAAATTTTTAAGCATATTATAATTTTATGCAAAAAATATTAAAGAAACATAAATCACATACCATACCACTTGCTATAATTATTTATATAAAATTATCAATGCATTTCATATTATAAGTAAAAGAGTCAGTTAAAATTCTATTTCGGCCAATTATTGATATTTATAGAAAAACCAATGACAATTCATCAAAGCCGTTTTTGGTTGCACCTACTCTAACATTTCATTATAATAATAAAGATTTTACAATTGTACACACATTTATAAAAAAAAATTAACAAAATAAATTATTGCATGTGTCATGTAATAATTTATACAAGACATCTAAATTAAAATTTGTTAGCTGTTTACAAAAATCTATGTATGCTATGCATGTATGAGAAATATTTATAAAAATTTGAATACTTGCTACAGAAAATAAAATAAAACTATTGATTGCGTACATATTATAAGAGAGAAGAATTAAAAAGGAATTTTTGGAGCTAGATTGACGACTTTTTCAATCAAATATCGATACTTATAAGATATCATTTCCAATAACAATTTCAAGGCTAAATATTAGCAGAAAACTTTCCATAAATAATGTATAAAATACCAGAAACATTCACTAAATCATGTCAATTAATAGCAATATAAGTAAAAACTATCTGTTACTTTAAAAAAAATGTTCTGACAGATTTTACTGATTTTTTCTATTGATATTTCGTATAAATCCTACTGGCTATGGCAAATTTCACTGCCTCAGAGAATTTTTTATAAATAAATTAAACGTGCATAAAATGCAAAAGAAAAAAAATAAGGAAATTTAAAATTCGTACGCAGTCTTTTGGTAGCTCATGAGCAGGAGCTGTTGCATTTCGAGAGAGAGTGGGTGCACCTACCTGCAACTGTACCGGCGACGAGGCTGCATAGAAGCAGGATTTTTCGGAGGGATGCCATGAAATAGTTCTCACTTCATCTGCATTCCCCTTGAAAAGCGTTGCTGAAGTTGCTTTGGAGGCAGCGCGAGTCAGAATAATTGCCTGGTGTCGCAAGGTGGTTTTATGCGTGACCCCAGAGGTCAAGAGTCCGCTTCGTAGTTTGTGACCTCTGATAAACGGACCTTCGTCAGTAGCCGATAAGATTATCTCCTCAGAGCATTTTTCTTATCCACAAGTTGTTTGTGAGAAGCTGGTGAACGGAAAATTGTCCTTGAAAGCAATTTTTTTCTTTGAAATCGGATGCAGAATTTACTTTTTAGCAGCTCAGCAGGTGTCATGGTTTGAAGGAGGAAGGAACTGATGATTGCTAATCCAGGACATCTACTAGACAGCTTTCGAGATGCTAAATAAAAAAATCCTCCTGTATACACAATTTCACACAAGGTTAACGGGATCATACTGCATAGATAATCACCCTATGAAAATAATCACAACCGAATTTTAAATTATATCCATCAATTATGAAATTCACTTTTGAGGAAATCACATCACTTATTTAAAATTAAAAATTTGCTCTGTTCAATACAATAATATTATGTCTTCCCCTTTTTATCAATTATTTAACTTAATTTTTTTTTATAAAAAAGAACGTATATATTTTGTGCTGTGATTTTCAAATAGGTAACAATTTATTTAAAATGAATTATCTCTTTCTTGGATTCAAATTATTCCTTTGTTCTCATAATATACCAGCATGAACATTTGTTCCCAAAAGCTAATTGAAGGAATGCTTCCTGAGCTTTGTAATTGAACTTTTCCAACATTTTCTATTTATTAATAGAAAAAGTAGTGCTTTCTTGATGAAAATCAACTGTAACAAATAATATTTCATATTTATTTGAAAAATTGATTATATCACTTTAAGTGGTTAAACAATTATACACGTTCACTCCGAGAAGAAGAAAACAACTGAAGACGGATAATATGGTGAATTTTATATGGTTTCTGCTTTTTTTCTATCTTCTGCTTATCTTCTAAAACCCACGACAATTAAGTGCATGAACAAAATTTTTATTTTTACTCCAAGTCTATACTTATATGCAATTTGAATTCTATTTTCTCTTCGTTTCAGTATGCAAATAATTAATATATCAAGGATTTATGTGCACATTTTACAAGATAAATCGCAACGCATGTTTATTTTTAATTCCCCTCTAAAAAGTAAGCAGACAATTTCGTCCGAGAAGATCCAATGATGTCATAACCAAGTGTCTAATAATAGATATTTCTATTGAGCATTTATTTAATTTCTATTTAATAATTATTAAAAATTATTACAAATTTCCTCAAATAAATACACTGAAAAGTTTTACTCTTCCGATAAATTATCATTTTTGTGTAATTTTAATATGAACAACATTTGCAAATGAACTCTATTTTAGCAGAACTTACTGAACGCCATGAGGAAATGTCTGCAACTCAGATCATTTTAGAAGTCCATTTGAAATGGAAAGCTTTTGTTACGATAGCATATATATATATATATATATATATATATATATATATATATATATATATATATATATATATATATATATATATATATATATATATATATATATATATATATATATATATATATATATATATATATATATATATATATATATATATATATATATATATATATATATATATATATATGTATATATATATATATATATATATATATATATATATATATATATATATATGTGTGTGTGTGTGTGTGTGTGTTTAGAATAGAATGCGAACAAAAATTCATTTTTCAAAATATCCTGGCTTGAAATTTGTGTAGTTAGAAAGTTATAATGAATAATTAAATTTTTACATCTATTTTACTGTAAATTATTGCTAGAAATGAAATTCTTAAATAAACTCGCCACGAAATTAAACATTTGCTTAACCAGTAATTCGTCTGAAAATAGAAATGGTACCTTTTTCAGCCATAAAAACGTTCTGAAATGGTTTCTGCCGAAATTAAATGCAACACATTTTTTGAATTTTCGACGGTCAAAACGCTTTAAAAATTGATGATGAAGAGAAGTTAATTAAAACAGAGGAGAAACGAATATGCAGCATCAATGCGGAATTATTGTTCAGTATATACTGTTTGAAACTCACACCAGAATAAGACACGGAGAACGTTTGCGTAAAGCTGAATATAAAAATATTACACATGAAGTTGTTATGTAATTAAATCTACGCAGATAGTGTCAAATAAAACACAGTGCATTCAAGAAAAGTATTTCGCTTGGAAACCAATGATTGGCTCTGAGTTAAACTCAAAATGTCAAGTTGGTCGGATAGAAAAAGAAAGAATAAAATGATTGTTGGTAATTGAATAAATTCTCAAAAATATAAGGCTTATTTAAAATACTCATGAAACTATTTTTCAGAAGAAATCTCTGGACTTTTGACAAAAATAGGAATTATTATTCAATTTTTTCTGCGAATCAATGTGTGGCTAGATGCTGCAAACTTTAAACATTTTTTCAAAATATTAACGAAAAAAAATGAAAGAAAACAAAATTAGTAATTTATATCTTTATTGAAACCACAATCGTGAACTTTATTTTTCATTTATAGAATTCAATGTCAATCCTAATTTTAAAATATGTATGAGCTAAAGATAAAAATATAAAATATGAACTTAAAAGTAATGAGAAATGTGAGTGTGATAACTAAGCTCCAAGATATTTTTTTTCGGAAATAATCGACGGGATAGTGTGTAAGTAGTCAAAAAAATAATTTTGCTGTGGATTTTCTTCAAAAATTATAAATATTTTCAAATAATTATTAAAGATGATTGTATATACTATGTGATTGCATTTAAAAGGCTGTCAATTGTGCATTATTTAGACTCTTTAAAAGAATTAACATTAAATAATTGAATAAAGAATGAAGTGAAAAATAGGTATTGGACTCTCAAAAAGGGGTGAACAACAAAAGATGAAGAAATAAAGAGCCCTAAACAGTGGAGGGGATGCTCAGGGCAGGCCTGTGCAGAAGTGCGCTTGGGGCATCCAAGACTCCCTATATGAAAATAGGTATTGGACCCTCAAAAAGTGGTGAACAACAAAAGATGAAGAAATAAAGAGCCCTACACAGTGGAGGGGATGCTCAGAGCAGGCCTGCGCAGAAGTGCGCTTGGGGCATCCAAGACTCCCTATATGAAAATAGGTATTGGACCCTCAAAAAGTGGTGAACAACAAAAGATGAAGAAATAAAGAGCCCTACACAGTGGAGGGGATGCTTAGGGCAGGCCTGTGCAGAAGTGCGCTTGGTGCATCCAAGATTCCCTGTATGTCCACTCAAGAGGAGTTCTCCCAGAAGTAGGACGGAGAAGTCCTCCACATTTTCCCATGTACTAAAAGTGAATTAGAAAACTGTTTCTTAATTTCTTTAACATTTTAGTTATTTTACTTGGCATCAAAACACACCCTTCCATTTAACATTAATTTAGGGAATTTTTTTTCTAAATTATGATCATTATATTTTACTGTATTTAATTAAAAGAAATATTAGGTAAGCTGTTTTAAATAATAACAGTATCTGTCTCTCTTCATCTTATATAAAGTCCTTGAACTTCTCATACATTATTTGTTCTATATAACGGGAATGTATTTAACAGTTAAAATAAATGTTCAAAATTCATTTCAAAAATTTCCCATACGTTTATCGTATTATTTAATTTTCGATTGTTTCTTCAATGAAATGAATCATTTAGGAAAGAATCCCTTACTTGCAATATATAATTTTAATTTATTTGTAATTTTTAGGTAAATCCAAATAAAAACTTTATCTAGAGTTATAATATTAAAAAAATTTGTGGGATTTTATGAGATACAGAAATGAAACCTTGAAGAGAAAATAATTGTGCAAATTCTTAAATAAAACCTATCGGGGATAATATATGAAATAGAATGTTGTGAAATAGTAAATTCCATGTATTATACCCTAAATTTTATTTAAGAATGAAACAAATGTACAAATTCTTAAATAAAGTGTACAGAATAATACATGAAAAAATAGTTTCTAAAAATCAAGAAATTATACTCTCCAAACTAAGCTTAATTTTGGTTATTATTATAATATTATTCCATGTTCTCTTATGCTCATCATCATGAAATGTGTCTTAAAGTGAAATAAAGATGAGAGTAGTCTTAAAATTTTTGAATTCAATTCACAAAAGCACAAATAAACAAATTCTTTTTTAAACTCAATTAAATTATGTACGTTAAATTATTATTAATAAAGGTTCTTCAAATTATGTGGAAAACGCTTCGATAATAAAAGTAAGGTTCATGAAACCCCAAATTTCATTAAAATTTCTACAAACCTTTAAACTAAATTTAAGACATTTTATGGAAATATGTCTTCAATTTAATAATTTATTAAATGATTATTGAACACAATCAGATTTAAAATGAGATTTTCGAGAAATTCAGATTAGTTTATCACGAACTCCGATGTGTCAATACTGTATGGACGTCATCCAGCATGAATAGAAAAACATGCACGCTCTTTGGAATCTGCTATCTAAAAACAATTGCAACCTTATCTGAAATGGGCTTTCCACATAAATATTTTCCTAACTTTTGAAACTGGTGGATTATCTTTAGCTCCAATGCTCATTAGCTTTTAAAATAAAACTAAATGCTTTAAAATTTCTGTATTGTATTAAAATTTATTATGCATATATATATATATATATATATACATACATATATATACATATATATATATATATTTATACTTTAATTTTAGAACTACGCCATATATCTCAAATTGTTTTAAATTTACTGCAATAATTTTTTAAATATTTTAAATTTATGTTACCATTTTCCGATTTAATTTTGGCAACCACTCCTTTCACCCAATTTAACCAATAAGTAAACATTATGATGTGCAGCATTTAATTCTCTTTTTACTTTGGGAATTGCACGAAGATATTTTTGACCTTCTCCTTTGTTCACGATAGAATTGTCTTCTTTGCATAACTTACCATCTCCCCCAGATGAAGGTTACGCTTTTTATTTGCAAGGTTTTGTCATTTTTATTGATTTTCAAATTTTTTCCTTATTTGATTCTCAAATTATTTCTTATCTTATTCACACACATATATTTATGTGTATACATTTAATGCAATTATCCAATAAATGAAATAATATGATCAACTTGATATGTTGTTTGCCAAGTTTACATAATGACATAATAATGAAAAGGAAAAAACAACTGCGTTCTTATTTTAAAATAAAAATATATTAAAATAGGAAATATTTAAAAAAAAATATTTCACACAAATTCCTATTTTAATATTTGAGAAAGAAGAATCAAAAAATAAAATGACCCAAAATTATTGTTGTGTAAAGAAAAGGAAAAATGAGTTTTTACTTTAGCTTAGAATGAGGTTTCAGGAAATAATCTCATCTTATTGTTCAGATGTTTCAATGTATTCAACACTAACAGCAAACTCTGAATAACTTAAATTAGAAAGTTGGTTTAGAATGATGAAGTGATTAAGATGTAAACATTTAGTCTCTAGTTAATGAAATCACTTGGTCTGGTTAACTATTTATATCCTGTTATGATTATTAGGATAAGTTTATTAGTTATAAGCGTTTCACTTATTGTAAGGGATGATCAAATGAACGAAACGACACGGTGGGTACAAATGTAGTCTTTATTCAAAATATACACAACAGGCTTGAGCACAACGATCCCACTGATGAAAAAACTACAGGATTCCTTGTTCCCAGAATTCCTGGGGCCGTGCCGAGAACCAGTCCTTCCTAGCGCCCTTGATTGCATCGTCTGACGCTTCCCTTTCAGGAGTTTCTTCAGTGGACCAAACATATGAAAATCGCAGAGCAATACGTCCAGACTGTAGGTCGGATGGTCCAACGTCTCCCAATTGAACTTAGCCATTCCATGTGTGTGACTCTGGAAACGTGTGGACACGCGTTATCATGGTACAGAACCACACCCTTCGTGATTAGCCCCAGTCTTTTGTTCTTGATTAACCTGCGTAGGCGTCGTGTCTCACACTGCACATCGTTTTTCTTTACTTGTGGAATTCCACAAGTATTGGACATTAAACGTCGAAAAAGACTGTGGACAACACCTTTGCTACTGATGGTACGGTTTTGAACATTTTACGGGGTGCTGACAACTCATGCTTCCACTGGTTTCTCACCTTCTGCTGTCAGAAATCGGATAACACCTCTCTGTTCCTCAATTGCCGAATTTTGAAACGCTAACGATATCCTGTCCTCATACGGTCTGCTGCATCATTTGGACGCCGCTTTTGATAAGAATTTCTGCTCTCTCCTGTGTACTTGGGCGCCCTCGCATGCTCCGATCCCAATTAGAGACTTCAATCACATCCCGAGATGTCACCCATGGCACAATATGCAAATATGACGTTTTTACATCGTTTCGTACCTTTTCATTTCATCACTCCTTATATTAATGGGACCATTCCATTGGTGGAATGTCAGTTACGCTCTTTTTAATTAAGATTATTTTAATCGATGTTTTCGATCAATATTAACTATACTGTATTTCTTAGTGATTACTAGAATCAATGTATTGAGAATTATGCTCTGTTTGTAATTGTTTATTTCAATAACTATATTCGAAAAGTATTAATTATTCTCGGTTTTGTTCATGATTATGGTAATCTGTGTCGAGGAATATTAATTATGCCTAATTATTATTGATAACAAAGAAGTTAGTTTATTCAAATAGTATTTGTTATCCGTGGTTTGCTAGTGATTACTGACTCAGTGCATTCGAGTATTAATTATGCTTTGCATCTTAATGATCACTGGAATCAAAGTACTCAGCAAATATTAATTAGGATTCTTTATTTATGATTATTGGATTCGAATATTAGCTATGCTCTTTTAGTAATATTCTTTTCAATAGGTACTGGAATGATTTAAATAATGTTAGTTATATTCTCTAATTGCTAATGATTACTGGAATCGAGCATTCAAAAGGTAATAATTAGGCTGTGTTCGTTGAGAATTTTTGGAATTCCTGTATTCGAGATATGACAGGCTCAGTATGTTGACTTGAAATTGAAAATGATTTAGATTTTCAATTTTATATACAATCCACAGCTTTTTGACTAAAACCATCTGTTGACCAACAAAGTTTTTTCCACAATATTGAAATTTAACTTAGTAAAATTCTTTACACGATATGCGTCTTTTTCCTAATTTTGTCTTGCAGACAATTTTTTCTGAATAAATGCACACAATAATTACATATAAGTTAAAGTTTGAAGGTCCGTTTTTAGTTTAATAACAATCCTTGTTGTTTGGAGAATGAATTTATTTATTAAAAAGCAAACAGCAAAGCAACAAATAATATTTTGTGTCTATCATGAATGCTATAATTATGAAATCCATATGTAGATCATTGCTTTATGAGAGTAAAGGAAGGCGTAAGTACAGAAGGACCGCACAAGCTTTGAAAGTTTTTTTAAAAAGCTTAGAACGCCTTTTCGTATTTGCATTATTTGCATTTAGCCAATCACTTTCAATATTTATTGATGCAGTTTGGAATTAATTTCTTGTAATTTTTATAATTTTATTTCAACACTTGATTATTTATTTTTACTTATATTTATATACTGCTTGTTTCTTATCCTGATTTTTATATTTGGTGATTTTATGTACTTTTGGGGTGTAGTAGCAAAAACACTGACAAATGTCCTTTGCCATTATAGAAAACCATACTTTTGTAATAGAGTGGTCAACACCCCCTGATGAAGCAGGACATATTAGTATTCAATTCCATGTATGGGTTGATTAAAATTTAATCTCTCTATTAAATTTGAATTCCAATATTTCATTTGTATTTCATTGCGTCTGCCTCTTAATATTTGATTACTATTGCATTTTTAAAATTTTGCTTTTAGTGCTCATGCATACAGAAAAAGATATAAATATTATACAATATACTAATCTATTTTAAATGATAAATATAATAAGTAATTTTAAAAATTTATTTTTTATCAAAAAGTAATACATTTAATATAAAGTAATTCTTAAAAGTTTAATAGTAACATAATTCTTAAATATGATCAACGAAAAAGTGAGTAACTCTCTTATCAGATTCAACATTATTGATTCAAAACTTACTTTTCTTATTTAAGTCCTACATGGAGTTCCTTTCAGTGCCCCTAAAGAGCAAGGTGTCTGATTGATGTGCGCATATTTTGTTTACATTTTTAAAATTTTGCTATCTTAGCATTCAGTCTAAAATTGATACAAGTGTTTTTTAAAAGGAAACCATTAAAAATTAAATAAACAAGTTCAAGATGTTTATTTATCGCAATGTATAGACTTTATAACAGAGAGATTGGGTTAAATAAAAATGCTGAATGCATTATTTGTGAAAATAAAATAGAAAACCACATCAAATGTATTTTATTTTTGGGGTTATCTCAGTTTATTTGTTGTTGAATTCTATGGTTTATTGTTTACCATTTTTGCAAAATGTGGAAGCTGAATATAGTGAAAATCTTCAAATTCTGTAGCAAAGATCAAATAAAAAAGTGATATTTTGTATACATAGTAAGTTTCATTACAGAAATGTAAGCATTAAACTAAATAGGAAAACATACTATACTCAAAAGCAGAAGAATTAAGTAAATTAGTTTTTACAAAAGATAAAGTCGTACATTAAGACCATAAATAATATATTTTTAGATATATCTAACAGCCAATATTTTTATTTAAAAAATACAACAAACGTTTTTTTTAAATTGCAAAAATTAGCAAAATAAAATAAATGTTTGTTAAATGTTAACTTCGAACAAATGTATTTACTTACATATTAGTGCTCATTTTTTGTTATTAAATATATACTTAAAACTATGTTATCACGGAATCTGGGTATTATTTGATTTTCCAAGACTCTTATCTTTTTGGTTTACTAAAACTTAAATTAATATATAACACATACTGATTTTTATCATTAAAAGTCTTTGAATCGTAGGAAATTACAGGATGTCTCTTCTTTTTAAAGAAATGAAAAATAAATGAATTTTTCCTTCATGTTCCTTGAGTGTTTGAACCTTCAGGTTTTTTTTTTCTTTTTGATTAAGATTTTTAAAAAAAATTTTTTTGTTTACTGAAAGTGATTTGTTTACTCAAAAAATTTCCTTCTTTTAAATTTGAAAGAATTAAATAGTTTTTCTTGCTTGTTATAACTTCATTAGGTTTGAAAATTTACAAGTTTTTAATCCAAAGAAATAATTCCGTTTATTATTTCATAGAACGCGTTGTAAAATTACATTTAAAAAATTGGTTTACTATTTCATAGAATACGTTGCAAAGTTACATTTTAAAAATTGCATTTATTATTTCATAGAACATCTTGTAAAATTACATTTAAGAAATTAATCGCAAATATTTTAGATTATTTAAGCAACTTTTTCCCTAAGAATGTGAACGAATAAAATGGAAATTGACTGATCAATTATTTATTTTACGGCAGTTTTTCCTTCGTTACCTCTTTGCACTCAAATGTATACCAGTTTAAAAAGATAGATTTTTAATAACAAAGTGGGTTCTCTTTTTCAAATATATAGTTATTTAATACTTACTTTCCAAAAGATAGGATCAAATTTATTCTTAAGATTATTTTTATTTTAATTTTTAAAAGATGAAAAAAGGGTCACTTTTTCAAAATTACATTATTAAAAACACTTTTTTTCCGTTTTTTCGATGTAGGGGAGACATTTTACTGTTTTTTTCGACAGTAAAATGATTTAATTTATGGAGCATTGTGTCATATGCTTTGCACTTTCTTTTCTCCTCGTTGGAACATTCTATTTCACTGCATAATTCCATCCCCTTTTTAAGCACATTAATTCATGCTCCAAATTACCAGGAAAGAATTTCTGTCTTTAAGAACGGGAGCTTTCTCATGAGTTACTTATTTTCACTTTATTGCCAGCTATCTTAAAGACAGCTTCATTTTTGAAGCTGTCTTTAAGATAGCTGGCATTTCAAAATGCTCCATGTATAGTGTTTTCTGCAGCAGTGAAATGGCGCCCTGACGACACCCGGTCAGTCTTCGAGTGTGCTTTGGTCTACGCTTGCTTCAACATCAAATGTACAGCTGTCTGCACTAAAAGAGCAGAAAACGTCGATTCAGATTTCCCATCCATAAATTAGGTTATAAATATGATCACAAATGAGTTCGAGAAAAGAGATCTTAGTTCGCAAATTAAAATTAATCCTTGTACTATTCGACGGCAGAACTTCTATGGACCAGCCACTATTATGCTTCGAAAAATCGCGAATATTTTCAAATTAGCGATTCACATAAAAACGAGCGTCTGCTGTACATTACTCGTTGTTTACCAAGATATAAATGTCATTGAAATGTATGTTATATATAAATTAGCTTTGCTGTTGCTAGTGAATTGGAATAAAAATAACTTTTCAAATAAAACTTTTACTAGAAGAGAATTCATTTGGGAAATATAATTACCTTTTAGACGGCTTTCTCTCAAAATTCTGTACATAACAATCTGAGATTTGAAATGAGGAGAAAGAAATCAGTCTGCTTTTCTTCCAGCCATAATTTTACTTATAAATAATTAATGGCTGGATATTTTAAATTTTAAAACTGCTATTCTAATTAAAGAAAATATTTACACTGATTTTTATCACATCATCCTTTCTCTTGATTCATTGGTACAAACACTTCTCTTTGTATGTATTTACAAATGATTCTTTATGAAAGATGAAGTAAAACGCATCTGTAAAAATTAATTTTTTCTTAAATTTTGTGATTTGGTGGTGACTCCGACTGATTTATATAATAAGTTCTCATATTAAAATTTTCAGTCCATTATGTTTACTTTTTCCGTGATAAATTCGCAATTTTGAAGAAAGTTTTTACTTTTTAAATGGCATATGTATGTTAATTGATCTATCTGGAAAGGAATTAAATTTTATACAGGGTGACCAAACGATTTTCCGTGTTCAACTGGGTCAATATATTATTTTGACAAAATAAGCATCAATTTTTATGTTTCATTTATTCATATTCATTTTTTAAATTTTTTGAATTCGGTTTAAGGCTCAAGATTTCACCACTTCAAAAGAGATTTTTTCAAAGCTTATTTTTGAACCAGAATAATGTCCCCTTTCTCTGCTTTATTATTATTTTTTATGAAACGCTAATTTACAATTATTTCAAATTTCTTTACTTGATTGTTTCATGTCAGAAATATCCACATTCATTGTCATATCATTAACGCTCTACGTTGTCATCTGAATTATTGATAAGAAAAGATGTTTTCGCCAAGTGAAATAATCTGTCATTAAGAACTCGCATAATTTTATGTAAACATACAGATAATTCTTTAATAGCACTGATTCGTATTGATTTTTACATATTTGTATGACATGATTGCATAAAGGGGAATCGCTTTCATCTAAAATGCGCAATAACCTCATTACCCTGACTATTATAAAACAACGCCATTGCTGAAAAGCTTTTTCCATATTCATGCGCCAGAAATGGTTGCTAAAATGTAGTACTGATATCGATAACACATTATTCTTAAAGCTTATATCAAATTCAGAAGTTGATATTGTAGAGGTCTTCTTGAACTCGAGACTTTCCAGAATTATTTCCAAAAAATGGAATAAAACTTTTCTTAACAGAATTTACATGGTTAGGATATATTAATTTAAATAATTTTAATTAATGCAACATTCATATTACATATAAATTTAACTTATAAAATCATTTGTAGAATATTATTGAAGTTGTCCAATCACTTCAAAATAATGTTCCAATAAAGTTTCATGTCAAGGCTATATTTTTAAAGGCATTTATAAATAAATGAACTTTGGAATATTTTAAATAACCTTGTAATATTTTCAAAATTTTTCTTCTGAAATTTTGTCCGGAATCAAATTTAAGACGATGGTAAACAAATGAAATGTGACTTATCAACCATAAGCAAACTGTTAACATTAGCATTGCTCCGTTTTCAATTTTATGGAATTAAATTATTTTTTAAAACTATATTTATAATTTTTTTAAATATTTTAAAGAGTATAGTTTTTTAATTGTCATGAAATTGTTGCAGGCTTTTCCAACACCAAGTTTATCATGGTATCAAGTTTAGCAAGTGGATAAATTTCGTAACTAACAGACTTCATTTGACGTGAGACTTAACTTCGTCATTTACAACAGTATTTGAAATAAAAAAAGTTAAGTAAGTAACGATATTTACTAATTTTTTCAGTTTGTTAAAAAAAATCATAAATAAATCCTTTTTAAAAAAATAAATAAATCTTTAAAATGTTCACATCTAATTTTCTTATAACATCGTTTGCAAATAAGATTCATAAAATAAAAATCTCATAATCATGTAAGTAAACTAATTAAAGATTTAATCTCCAGGATAAATGCTGTTTCAAATGTTTATTTTTTCTTTATAAGAAATTTCTGGAAATATTCCAAATATTTTCGTAATGTAGACCTCACAAGGATAGATAGATAAGGTCAGTATTTATGAAAATTCCAAAAGCGTTGAAATTTAGCCTATCGAGCAATTTATTATCGACCCATCAATGATTTCATGTTAAATTTGAATAAAATTATCTCAGCCATTGGCAAAAAATTCTTCTTTACTCTACGATAATGTTCAGCATATTTTCCAAGATAATGGTTTCATGAAATGCTTAATTTATTATATAAGTGTTGAGGAAAATAGTTTTGTTTTGAAGCAGTTAGATGTTAAATAGCTATTTAAAATAGTTTTTTGTGTCAGGCAACTTCGTTTATATTTTTTCAATCTCGTTTCTTTTTGCAAATGGCAAAATGTAAAAATACGAAATAAAAATTTAATCCAAGCTTTTCGCCATAAACACGAGTTTTATCATTTTAACTGTATTCTAACTTAGTTGCTTCTATATTTGAGTAGCTTAATTTATTTTTTGAGTTTTGTTAAGCCCTATTACATTAGAGTTGCCGATATTTCACGTTGAGCAACTTCCGTAGACTTAACATTACTTGACGTCACAGCTCAAATTTCAGCAATTTGTTCTATTCGTCCAATGAATGCTTGAGATTTCTTTCAGATTTACTGTAAGAAAACAACGGTTTTACTGGATTTAATGATAGGTCTATTTTCCGTATACAATTTTTAAGGTTATCATATTTTAACTAGTAGATTCCAGATTTCATGATAAATTCTTATTTTGGAATTTTGCTTAGAGCCAAGTTTTTAAAATGCTAATTAATTCATATGAACATCTAAAATAGATTTTCTTTGTTTTGTTTGAATCACAATTTCACTTTTAAATTTTGATAATTTTCTTATGTGATTTTTGCAAAATTTTTTATCTAAATGTATTGCAAATTTTCCTTTTCATTAATCTTCACAATTCATTAGGAAAATAAAGCAAGTTCTTCAATATACTCGCATTACTGTATTTATTTACTAAATTTAGTGTCGTCTTTATTATAATATTTTGTAAATGTAAACTCATGTCACTTTTTGCCATGTTTACATTTGCTCAAGCAAATGTAAACATATGCTTGAGCTAACATTTTACAAATGAATTTGCCAATTATTTTCCATTTTCTACTTCCATTAATTATTTCATACAGACGATATATAAAATAATGCTAAAGAAAGTAGAAGTAGACAGGCGATATAATATAATGACATGGGGTTGTTTTGTCTGACAGGCTACGATTGTGTGAATGCACATTAAAAAAAAAAAAAAAAAAAAAAAAAAAAAAAAAATTAGAATTAGACTTCTGTCGGCATTCTTTAACTTTGGGCAGTCCTTGGGTAAGAAACATTGATGAATAAACTACACATAAAAGCCTTGAGTAGTTAAGATTTAAAAAATATTATGAACAGAAAAGTATAAATGCAGTTTTTATTGTTAATAAACATTTTTAAAAATTGAATAAGAATGTATGTATAACTATGAAACATTCAGTTCTTAATGAAATTTTTTAAATGCGTGTATTTTAGACAAAATATTGTTTTAAATTTTAATTACTTAAAGAGGGTAAAAAACTAAGTATTTTATATGAATGCCATTTAATGTGTGTGTGTAACTAAAATAAAGTTAAACTATATTATCCAGAAATCTGGACAATATAATATTTTAACTTTATTTTAGTTACACAGATTTACAGACTAAATATTAAGATGGTTTTAAAGTAATTATATTTGAAAGTATTTATCAAAAGTAAAAGTATCAGCAAAATCCAAAAAAATAGTACTTTTATAAAAAAGGTTATCTTTTACAAATTTAAATTTTTAGGCTTCAAATCGTATAAAATTTAATTTAACTTAACTAAAAATAATATAAAGTAACAAATAGTACATATTTCAATAATACTAAATTTTGATATTTTCTTCATAATATTCGATAATAAAGTCGATAACATGCAATTTGTCGAAACTTTTTTTCTGAAATATGACGGAGCATTTTGATTTTTGATGAAGAAAATGTTGCTTCGCAAAAACGAATACGATATATATAGTATGAAATCAAACAAAAACTTCTTTATTGAGCCCAGTATCGTTATACATGATTCTGTCCAAGGCGAAGAACAGCAGCAGATGTATTGAGATATGCTTTCGCGTTATTTCAATGTTGCGCCTCTTCGTCTCTACTGACTTAGCACCAGTTGCCTAATAGTTCTTGAAAAAACAGTGCCCATTCCTTAATCACATTTGCTTCTGTTGCTGCGTGCTCTAGGGAGGGTGTCACGCTACGCCTCCAAAACTCATCACACATGTGGTATGGGATTTAAATCAGGAATGTATGCTGGTCAATATTTTTGAGTGATATCTTTTTTTCGCAGTAACTGCTGAATAACCATTGAGGTCGTGATTTGTCAACCATAAAAATTAAGTCTGCTCCAAAGGTACCTCGGAACAGATTCTCATGAGGAATGATTACTTCCTGACAGAAGCGATCTCCACCTCTGAAGAAAGTGTGGAGTTCAGTCCTCTTGTCTCCGAAGAGGATCAGAATAACTATGTTACTAGGATTAAACTGTGCCGCTATGTCTCTCCAAATCCGAGAACGGGAACAAAAATCTGTAAAGAGGACACAACATCCAAGTTTAATGCGCCTTGAGCCTCTCTGAAGGGTAACGCCAATGGTCAACTTTCCAATATAAGCATCGTTCAGAACGGTGAAGGAACAGGCCGTCTTTATGAAGGTCTATTGCTGTTCATAGTTGCTGACTCGTTTGCCTAGATAACGACATCCACTGCAATATGGAGGCACTCACCAGTCTTTCTAACTGTTGCTCCAAGAGTTTCAAGTCTCTTCAATTCGAAACAATGCTTTTGTTGATTCCTAATCTTTTAGTTACAACTCTATAATCCTCCTTCATCTTTCTTTCACTTGTGTGAGAACTGAAAAATCGCCAGTAGAGGGCGATCAAAATATAGTCAGTTAATGTACATCGATCGTGAGAGGTGGTAAGAGAATGACGAAGCTCAGTGTTCAATAAATTTGTTATTTGTTACTGAAGTGCAGTATTTTCTTTTAGACATCCTGGCATGGCTATATGAACAAGTAAATTTAATGAAAAATTAGTTAACTGAATGCACGTTAGGCTTTTAACATTTCAGAAGCGGGTTATGTATAGTCCTTTGATGCTTGTTTTGTTTTCTTCTACGATATCGAAACTCGTATGCTTGTGAATTATGATTAAAAATAGGAATACACTCCTCATAAGTAAGGATAAATTTTGGAAGAAGTAAAAGGAAGAATTTATGACAATAGGTATATGAAACTACGAGTTACATCAACATGGAATAAAAGAAACGAAAATACGCAAGTGAGTTATCTTTTATATCTTTTCGCTTTTGATTTCTGTAAGCTCTAAAATGACTTCATTTCTGGTGAGAGGCAAAAAGATAGATTTAATTACTTTAATTAATGAATTAAAAGAAACCGTTCCCCAAGATTGTAAGGTAATAGATTTAAGGAACATAATTGTTAGTTCAAAAAATTATGAAGAAGAATTTGTTAAAGTTTTATTGGATAGTATTATTGAAAATCGCTTAGCCCAGAAGAAAAGTGTTTCCCTTACCCTTCGTAATCACTTCATAGATGAATGGACCTATTTCATTAATCCGGATAAATTTGCAGAAAAATTAGATTCGTATGAGAATGCTAGATTCGGAATAAAATCTTGTATTGAAAACAAAAACGTGAAATTTTTTGGAAAAAGATCTTATTTTGATAATTATGTAAGCAAATTTAATGATCGCAGTAAAAATGAAAATTTCAAAAGTGTAGTAAGAGAAAACCGCGAATTAAAAAATTTCATAAGAATGAGTGTTTTTATTCTAAAGAAAAGCGAACGAATATTAGTTCTCGTAATGATAAAAATAGCATTAAATGTTTCAACTGTAATGTTCATGGGCACATTTCTAAAGACTGTACAAAAGAAAGAAAAATTTTAATTTGTAGAGAATGTGGTGAGAGGAGACATACCCAACGGCATTGTTCGATGAACAAAGATAAAAATAGTTTGACGGTAAATGTTGAAAACCTTACCTCATTAAATGCTTTTATGAAGGAAGCAAAAATAAATAATTCTGAGCATTCGATAAATAGATTAACAGATACGGGATCGAGCATTTCTTTAATTAAGAATTCGGTTGCAACTAAATGAAAACTGAATATAATTCCGTTAAAAAGAAAATTGTTTGGATTTGGCTCTTCTGTTGCATCTGCTTTCACACTTGGAAAAAGTCAAGTGGAATTAAAAATCGACGACGTCAGAGCAACACTCGAAATATTCGTTGTGAATGATGGTACTATGTCGTATGACCTAATTGTAGGAAGAGGCTTTCTAGACAAAACAGAAATTGCTTTCGCCCGAATTGGCTTCAAATTGCGTAAAATTGTACCAAATTGCGCATCTGGTATTCGAATAGTATTCCGTTTTCTGAAGCGGAAGTCGAATTGAAACATCAACAAATAAAACTAAAAACGGAAAAGCCTATTATAATAGAAAAAAATAGCATAAATTTTGTTCAGGCAAAAACAGAAAATATGGAAAACGGTCTTGTATTATTAGAGGGAATAGAAATATTTTCGATACTGTTTTTGAAATTAAAAATGGTAAAACGGTAATTCCTATTATGAATAATGGCTCTTTTGATGTTAAGTTAAAAGAAAATGAATGTCTGAGTAGGCTAAAATATATATTACGCAGGATTGGAATTTGAATTCTTAATTTATTCTTCCATTTAATAATCTATGTAATGCATCTGAAGATATAACATACACTATAAATAAGGATAAATGCGTGATTAAAATAGACGATATTAAATTTGATGAAACTATTTCTTATGATAAGAAGTTGGAAATTATGAAATTAATTAATGATTATAGAGATTGTTTTGCCATGAATATAAGTGAGTTAGGATGTACTACATTGACTAAAATGGAAATTAATGAAATTCCAAGAAGCAAACCAGTTTGTTTATGACCCTATAAAACAAATGCAACTGAGAGAAACTGTTTTAAAAATATTGTTAAGGAATGGAAAGAAAACAAAATAGTTTCCGAAACAAGATCACCTTATGCCAATCCAGTATTGTTAGTTCGACAAAAAAAATTGCTGAGGATAGACTTGTAGATTACAGAAAATTAAATAATCAGACAATTAAAGATAAATTCCCTTTTCCCAGAATTGATGATTTATTAGAATGTCTTGGTGAATGTAATATTTTCACGACATTAGATTTAGCTCATGGTTATCTGCAAATACCATTAACAGAGGAAGCTAAGTTAAAAACTGATTTTATTACCCCAAATGAAACAAGTCAGTTTGAAAGTATGGTTTTTGGTTTGGCAAATGCACCTTCAGAATTTCAGAGATTCATGTATCAAGTATTAGGACCATTGTTAAATAGGAAAATTTTGTGTTATTTAGATGATATTTTGATACCAGCAAAGAATTGGACTGATATGATTGAACGAATAAAAGAGGTATTTGACAAACTTAGATCTGCTAATTTGACTTTAAAATTGTCAAAATATGAATTCGGTAAAAAGGAAGTAGAATCTTTAGGATTTATTGTTAATAGAGAAGGAATAAAACCAGGAATGAGAAAAATTAGATCAATAAGAGAATTTCCAACTCCTAAGAATATTCAGGATATTCGTAGATTTTTAGGTTTAACTGGCTATTTTCGGAGATTTGGGGAAAAATATGCACAAAAGGCAGAACCTTTATCACGACTTTTGCAAAAAAAAAAAAGAATCTTTCAAGTGGGAAGAGGAGCAAGAGCAGTCTTTTCGATTATTGAAAAATAGCCTCACAGAGCAACCTGTCTTAACCCATTATAACCCTCAAGCTAAAACGGAAGTACATTGTGATGCAAGCTCCAGTGGTTTAGCAGGCATGCTTTTACGACAAGTACCAGACAATAAATGGTGGTTGGTTTATTGTGTCAGCAAAAAGACAACTGAAATTGAAAAGAAGTATCATTCAAGCAAGCTAGAATTGATGGGCATTGTGTGGACTCTCGAAAGATTAAGGCAGTATTTATTAGGCATAAAATTCAAGATAGTGACAGATTGTCAAGTACTGATGTACATGAATTCAAAGAAAACAAACAATCCTCAGATTGCAAGATGGTGTGATTTAATTCAAGAATTCGATTTTGAAATAGAACATCGGCCTGGAAATAAAATAGCTCACGTAGACGCAATGAGCAGAGCTCCAGTTTGGGAATCAGAAGATACATTGGTATCCCTCATCGAAAATAAATTAGAAGTTTGTTTGACATTGAGTGAAGATGAACAAATATTAATGATACAGCAGGCTGGTCCAGAAACACGAAAATTAATAGGAATATTCAGAAAAAAAAGATTATAATAGAAGAAAAGCAGAAAAACAGCTTATAAGAAAATACGTGTTTATTAGAAACCGATTATTTAGATGCATAAATAAAATTGGAAAAGAAAAATTTCTCTATATAAAGAGTATGAGAAAAAGTACAGTAATCAAATTTCCTGATCTTATGAGACATTTTTCTGTTGAGAGAACTGTTAATAAGATAAAAGAATTTCCTTCTATGAAACGTTATGTACGAAGGCACATTTCAAAATGAACAAAACGCCGTCAAGAAAACAGCCGGGTTTATTAAATCCAATTAAAGCAAGTCGTAAACCTTTTGCAGCTATACATATGGACCTTTTGTTAAGAGTTCTAAAGGTAATCAAGAACTTCTAGTCATGATAGATAATTTGTCCAATTGACTCCAGTACGTCAACATTACATGTGCTGAAGGCTCTGAAAAACTTAGTAAACACTTATGGTCCACCTGAGAAAATAGTAACAGATCGAGGAACTTGTATCACTTCGCATCAATTTCAACAATATTGTGCTGAAAATGGTATACATCATACACTCAATTGTACGAAGTGACCATGTGCAAATGGAATGGTTGAAAGAGTTAACAGAACAATATTGTCTACCATAACAACTGGTATGGAAGATCAGAATCACAAAGATTGGGATGTTAAAATACATGAAGTTGAGAGGAACTGAAACAACTTTGTAAACAAGTCAACGAACAAGACACCATTTGAATTGCTCCACTGTTATTCTCCACGATGGAATTTTGAGAAAGTTAATAGCCGTATTCTACGTACGATGTCTTAATTCATTATGTGTGACATAGATAAAGCGTATCTGACGTCCTAGGTACTTTAAACAAATAAGAATTCTAATAAAAGAATTTAAGCATGATATCAACAGAAACTAAAAGAACAACCATTTTATGGTTAGCAAGCAATTTTTTGATGTATAAAAATAAATACGAAAAGTTTTAGGGGATATTTCTTTATTGTCCTTTTGTCGAAATATATATGCCAGAAAATTTAGCATTTTTATAGCTACTTTTAACTGAATGAAATTCTTTGAAAAGAAAACATATTTTTACGAGATCAATCCCGAATACAACACCAAGAAAAACCAGAGATATTATGGTAAAATTTATTTGGTTGATAATATATTATACAATGAGCAAAAATGTGTGATATTATTGTCTCTTTTGAAGTATGGATGATTATAGAATCTAATCCATTGTTTATCCTCCATTGTTAGATAATATGTACTGTCAAACGCCTAGACATAGAATAAAAGAGGCTTTGGATCATCAATCTTTGAAGAATAACAGTCAATGTGGGTTACATATATTATCATAGTTGATTTGGTGTAACAGGGGTTGGTACTTCCCTGTTGTGTTAGCATGGGCACAACTTTTAAATTGGCAGTATATTGGGAGAACCAGCAGTTTTGAGAAGCAATTGAACCTGATAGGTAAAAAACTCTTTAATACAGTGTGCAGTATGTGGTCGCACATTATGCTCTTGGAATGTCACTGTTGGCAAATGCTAGAGATATGGGAGAACCATAAGCTTTAATATCTAAGAGATGTAGCGTTGGTAGTTCAATGCACCGGTAATGAGTACAGGTCTAATTGAATGAAAAAGCTCAGAGTTGACAATGCAGGAAGAAAGATCGAAGAAAAAACAGTAGAAAGTCAACAAAAAATAAAGAAATATTATGATAAAAAAAGATGTAGAGCTATGACGTTTGAACGAGGAGAAATTGTTGTAATGAAAAGAGCTCCGAAATCTTCAGGTCAACCTACGAAGACACAATTTATGTACCGAGGCCCTCTTATAGTTACCGAGGTATTGCCGAACGATGTCTACTGTGTGACTCAGCTGTAAGAAAAAAGGAAAGGCCACTTCTACGCAACAACAGCTCACTTTAGTCAACTAAAACCATGGATAAATGAACCAGATTCGGATGAAAATAGTGACATCGATAGTGCCAATAGTGATGATGATGACTATTCTTTTAACAGCCTTAGAGGCAATCCACATAGATCCACTTGCAAGGACTAAAGCTGAATGAGAGATCCTAAGTGGTGAGATCTTTCCAATTTTATTTAAAGAAAAACTTGTAATTAAAAGGCAATGAACTTATCATAAACTATTGACACCAAAAATAAATAACTTTAAAGATTATTTACTGTATACTGAAATATTCATCAAACAAATGAAAGTCTGTTGAATTTATTCTATGAATGATTTAATGCTCCTAAGTTCATTTAATTTCTTTATAAACTTTTGTTGTAATTTTATTGGAATTTAGATTTGTATTAAGAATTACTATAGTGGAAAAGAAAGTATTATATATTATTACAGTTTCTTGTTAATCTAACATAATTGTTTTTCTACTTTTATTGTAAGATGTGTATTATTAATGATTATAATTACATAATTTGTTTGTGTGAATGAAAAATAATGTTAGTTACGTAGTTAATTTTATTTAATCTGCTGTGTTTAATATAATTTTTTAATATTGATATTTGTCGTATTAATTGGTAATTGAGTATTATTATATCAATTGAGGACAATTGTATGGTTAGTCTGGCGGAATGTGAGAAAAATGAAAAATCGCCACTAGAGGGCGATCAAAATATAGTCAGTTAATGTACGCCGATCGTGAGAGGCGTTAGGAGAATGACGAAGGGCAATGTTCAATAAATTTGTTACTGAAGTGCAGTATTTTCTTTTAGACGTCCTGACATGCATAAGTGAACACTTAATGAAAAATTAGTTAACTGAATACTCGTTACGCTTTTAACACTTGCAACGAATGGCCTTTTCATTGTAGTCTTAAGAGCCGACCGTACGCTCAGATCGCCTCTGCAACGTTTTTTTTTTTCTCTGACATTTGCAAATGGCAATCTTTCCACTGAATTGAGTGTTTGTTGAAATTATCGCCAGAAAACCTATTCCAATTAGTTTTCAGTATATGACAACATACTTACACTGTTGCTTAAATTTTGGACGCCAGTGCATATCTGGGTGTTGATCGCTAATTAGTTTAAATTACAATCTATGTTTCTTTACGAAATATCAATTACAGTAATCATAATTACTTAAAATCATAATTAATTCTATTTGAATTCACTCTGTTTATGACATATGCTGACCATTCCAGAACTATTCAGGAATGGATGATTCTTAGAGCCCTTTAAAATTCCTTTTTGTGCGTAATCTCTACATACAGAGAAAAATATAAACACCTTTGTACCTTTTCTTTCTGTATTTTCCCAGGATAATTTTTTTAAATAATATTAGCAGTGTATTTTATTTGAAAAATGCATTATCTTAACCTCATAAAATATTTTTAGCTTTTTTATGAGTCAGCAATTGAAATTCAAGTGCACTTTATTTTATTGAATCTGTTGTTAGTAGATATTTGGGTGAGATTTAGTGATCGCCAAGCATAGCAGCAAAGCAAAATGAGCCGTAATTATTGTTAAAAAATAATATTATTTTCCCAAAAGGAATTTTTTTCCCTCCAAAACTAGGGAACTGAAACCATATTTCTCAACCGTTCTCAAATCCAAAAATTTGATTTTGTTTCTAAATTCAATTTCATTTGATTTCTGCATATTACTTAATGAATGAGGAGGTAAGATTTTAACATTTCCTTTTTTGCTTCTGAAATTGACTGTCTTGCGAACAGAAGAAACTGTTTTTTCGATATATATGGATAACTCTTGCTAATTACTAAGAAATAAACTATATTTAAAAGATTTTATTGAATCAGAGTGAAATGTATAACGAACTAAAATTATTTTAAAAGATATTATAACGAACCACTGAATTTGTATATTTATTGTCACTTTCTCCAAGCTAATAAGAATTCTAAAATTATTTTAAAGTTAGTGATAAAAAAAAATTCTTTAAGAACTTATTATTTTTATGAGTAATATAAAAAATGGTGCAGTTTTGATAAAGTATTAAGTTGAAATTTTTTTAACTATCCGAAAAATTTATCCTAATGATTGAAATTATTAATCAAAATCCTAGTTTTACTGAGGACTCATAAGGAAAGGGTGAAAGGGATTAAAATGTTATCGAGAAATATTGGATAACCAATCGTTCCCTCAAATTCATTGCCAGTGTGTAATTTAAAATTTTCTACTGCACCACTGCAAAACACGTCTACAGGCGGGACGGAAACAAGTTTCCATGTTGAAATTGACTCCTATTTAAGAACTTCAAGTTCAAAACCGTGCTGTAATTAGTGAGTTTTCCAACATATCAGCAATGCTTTCGAATTCCGCATGACTGAAACATGATCAAGTTCAGCGAACTTTATTCGAACGTTAACCCACACTTTAACATTCGAAATCTCGGGCGATCTTTTTATCTGGAACCTTCTTTCGAGAGACCAACCACTTTTTGTTTCCAAATCGTCAACATTTCGAAAACACACGATAAGAGATAATTGAAAACTTAAGGTCAGCGATTCAAAATTGATCATTTTCCCCCCTCTGAAAATTTAATCTCTCATTTTTCGTGTATTGACCTGACAAAAAAATAGTTTTCTCAAATCATGCGTGCAGTGCGGTTGCGAGCAAGATAATACGTATGAGTGAAGGCGTTAAAAAAATCTGAAAACAATGGATTGACACATTTTTCCACGTTATATGATGACAAGGATTCATACCATAGCAAAAGAACTAAGAGTTATCGAAAGAAAATTTTTTTTTCTTTTTAACACTCTGACATAAAATGTTTTAGGGGGGTTGTGATCTTCCTATAAATAATTTGCATCGTAAATTATTCCATTCAACATAGGTGAGTAATCCATAAAATGGTTTCACAAACATTCTTATGAAGGTCACTTCCAATTTATCGATCCAGGATTCAGCCTGCTTTGTTTTAAAAGAGTACACTGTCATTTTAAAGCGTGACATTTATCGTTGGCAGATGAGGGCGCTCATCTTCTAACTGATCCAGTGTGTGACGGTGAGAACGACAGCTTGCTTACGCATTCATGCATTGCTTCTCATTCAGTGTGCTTGATAAGAAGTCTTATCTTTCTTTGTTTAATTATAAAAATATTCACTCACAATAAAAGCTAGTATTCATCAAATCTTAACAACAGTCAAATTCACAAATTGGTTTCATTTAATTGGCTAGCATTCTTTTAATAGTGGCAATCAATTAAATATTTGTTTCACTCATAGAAATACTTCAAAATTATCACTTTCTGTGACATTAATCAGTTTGAATGACTTTCTTTTTTGTGTGTGTATTAACCATGAAACTGCCGCGTGAAAAACCTTCGATGAAGAAAATAGGCACAAACTCTGCCAAACAGTCACCAAATCGTAATATATTATTCGCTTTCTGCACATTTCGTGAGAATTAAAACAAAATTTAATTTTTGAAAACTATTGAAATTTATGTAGAACAGTCGTGGCGCAAGAACAATAAAATATAGAAGTAATTTATTATTTTAACAGTGAAGTAAGTTACTTTAATAGAAAACTTAGAAAGACATTTCCGCTGTATTTGGCAAATGGCTTTCTATTTTTGGTTTAACTTTGTTTCGGTTTTGAGGGCATCTTTACTGAAATGCTATTGCATTTCAATTAAAAGAATGTACATTAAAATTCATAAAATTATCGCATCAAGCTTTTGTGATTGAATAATTTCACTAACAGTTTATTTACTAAAAAATAACATGTTTACAAACGGAACAATTATATAAAATCGTTTCAATTCTCATGAAGTGTCAAAAGTATAATATCAGAATCTTATTTGACAGATCTATCTTTCGACCAATAATAAATAAATGATTTTCCATTAAAATTGCTAGGTTTTAGGTAGCTTTATTTCATGATAATTCTAAAGCCTTTTATTGAGTACATGCTTTAACATAAGTTAAAAATTAACAAACATTTTTTCTTCATTTAATCAATTCATAATTAATAAGTTATTTCTTATTCATGTAAAGTGTTTTTGCATATGTTTTGATATTATATTAATTTTAAAAAAATGCTACAAAATAAGCTCTTTTTTAACTAACTCCACACACAGAGCAAATTTGCTTCATACTAAAATTCAATTATTAAATGTAATCGAAGACAGAGATGCGTCACACACAGAGGAATCGTTCAAGCCCATCATTCTAACAAACAAAGTTCAGAACAGGGCATCTTTAAGAAGTGATGATGTAGTAAACAAGATAATATATGACTTTAACCTGAAATTTCTGGACAAGTAAATTTAATTTCTTACAGAAAACATTTTAAGATGAAATTTTCCTTTTAAAGGCTACATTTAAGGTTCTCTATCAAATTAACAACGGAATTGTTATGCAGTGTTTACATCAAAGAATTGAATATTTTATAAGATTTTAAAGATACGCGTACAAGGAAAAATAAGTGAAGAATTATTTAAAATAAGAAACAGTTTTTAGTTTAATAAGTTGGAAAAATTCGTTAGAATTTGGAAATTTAAAATATTGAAAGAAATTGGAAATTTAAAAATGTAAATAATTTTAAAATATAATATTTTTATTAATTTAAGAAATATTAATTCTATTCATGTACGATACAAGTGTATACTCTTAAGTTTATAATCAAATGTATGTGCAAACATACATCATATTGTTGTTGTTTCTCATCCCAGTGATCAGCATTGACCCTGAAGAAATCGAGAATTAAAAGGGGGTCTTGAACCAGGTCTTGTCTGGTGAGTCCAAGACAAGATAAAATGTGACCTGGAGAGGTTGGTGCAGAAGAGCACCTAGTGCAGATTTCTAAGTATTTTGATGCCTCCAACAAAAGTCATTGATGACAAGTGACCACAAATGAAATTTGTAAGAGCAGTTTGATCACGTCAACTGTTGCCTCGAACCAAGGAGCCGCCAGGGCACATACTCTGATACCACTCTGTACCACAACCCACCAAATGGTCTTATATTCAGAGAATAGCTCCTCATAAGTAAGAAGAGCAGCTGGAGCTGTTGCGTCGCAAGCACCAGCTTTAGCTAAGCTGTCTGAAATTTCATTTCTGGAAACGTTGACACGGGACGGGATCCAATGGAAGTGGATCCAATGAAAAAGGGAAAGTTGTTTTAGATTCAGGATCTCTGCACTTGCAGAATCCTTCGCGTTATCCCAAACCACCAAATGCTGGATAGCACTTCTACTATCCGAAAAGATCGAAATATTCTTTAGCTGTGGTAGTAACATGATGGAATTCAAACCCTCCGGAAATGCGATAAGCTCACTTCGAAATACGTAAGGCACAGTAAAAGCCGAATTATAGCACTTTCGTTATACAATCTACTCAAAAAATTTTAATAATGTTGAACTGTGTTATCTCTATTATTAAGACCACAATTTCTTGACTTAAAAGGGAATGTATACTTTGCAACACCTTAAAATGTATTTATAAGAGTTCAAATATCGTCAGTGTATTTTTATCGAAACGATTATTTATTCCTCAGTAAAGGTTTTCCCTCAAGATTGTATTAAGCTTTTCGATTACTTCAAATGTGCTTAATTTTAAAGTTAATTATTGGGACATAAAAGACATCTATAAAAATATTTAAAAAAAAAATGTATTTAGATTTTATATCTAAAAATTCGTTTAAATTCCGAAACTATGTTACACGAGAATTTCAATTATTTAAAAAGTTATTTTAAGAATTAACTATCTTAAATGCGTTCAACAAGATGATTTTAAATCTTAAAATCCGATATTCGAAACTGAGTTCAAAAATCTATCAAAGTGTTCATTTTTATTTTTATCTATTATCAATTATAATTTTTCTTTTATCTGACAGATAAAAGAAGAAATGAAAAAATTGAAATTTATATATTTATTTTACCAAAAATCTCTCTCTCTCATATATATATATATATATATATATATATATATATATATATATATATATATATATATATATATATATATATATATAATGAAAATCTTGTTAAAGAACTTTACGTACAAAAATTGTTTTTCACCCATTAATGCATTGATTAATTCATTATTTCTTTCGCAATCGAACGGTATTTAATGTATATTTATATATATTGATCTATATTAGATCTTATTAAAGCGGAGATGAATCATGGAATTATGATTCAAATAAAAGAAGAACTTTGAGTTTAGCAAAATATTTTATTACAGCACTTTTAAAAACTTAATTACAGTATGGTAACTATATCTCTAATATGAAGTAAAAGAAAGAAAAATACAATTCTATTACAATTAAAAATTAGTTTCAACCACATCATTCTTTGGGAAAAAAGTAGAAGGACAGTTTTAAATATTGAAAATAATATTCTTGTTAATAACGGATTTGTCTGAAACACAATTCAAGTTTTTTTGAGTCCGATCAAAGATTCATATAGCTTGTCTCAGTTATAAGAGTTTCTGACCATATATTTTTGAGAAAAATGAGACTTTGAGCACGGGATGGCAAAACCCGAACGTTATTTGTTTCAATGCCATTGGTCGTGTAAATTGATGTTTCATATTGGTGAAATATCCAACTTTTTCCGCCGTGCCATTGGGAAGAAGCATTGAATTTAAAATTTGAATATGATCTGAATGTTTTTGTCTTCCATCGTTTAAATTTGTCTTTCAACCGTATCCAACAGCTATACACAAACCATTCTCTGGTAGAATAAGCTTCTTTTTGTGTACCTAGACAATGCCAATGATATTGATAATCGTCTGGGCCCCATCTACATTTTATTCCATCAGAAAAAATATATCAAGTCCATTCTAAGTCATGTGTTCTTTGGTCCACAGTAGCCGAAGTTTAATGTTCCTTTCGTCTCATTTAAGATGGTGCTTTTTTTTCTTGGTATCTTCTAGTTAAATGTGTGATTCTAGGTGGCACTTTTCCAATGTTTTTACACGTTTTTTTTCTTTTGATTACTTAGTTTTATTTCTGCCTTTCTTTTTTATTTCTGCCAGCCTTTGCTTTCTTCTGACTCGAGATTTTTCAAGAAGTTAGAAATAGCGTTTTGACAGGTGCCTTGCGATTCCTTTTAACCTTTGCCCACATCTTTACATGACACAATTTGGCCTTTTTGAAATTCACTTAAAAGTTTCCCCCTAGGCTGTACAAAAACAGAGGATTTTTTCAATAAAATATATCTTTTGAAAAGAAAAAAAATAGTTTAAAAAAACAAAGTTTTCAACATATTAAACTGCGACAGACTCTAAAATGGGAATATATTTTGCAAGTGTCCTTCGATTTTTTTTCACAAACCAAAAATCCTTAAATACTATTTTATGATATTTTCTTAAATGGGGATAAAACTTATTTGCTGAAAATAAAAGAAAAATAGATTAATAAAAAGAAAATTTACATTAATTCTTGCTCTAAAATATAAGGCATAATGTATAAAATATGAGCGTTCTTCTACTTTTTCCAGCAGTGTATATGTGTGGGTGGGTAGAAAATAAAGCAAAAACTTTTTTCCCTTATAAGCTGTGGGCTTCAGAATCTTAATTTAGAATCAATGGACACAAAATAATTATTTCAAACAGATTAATAATCCTACTAAAATAATTTTATTTCAGTCACATGAGAAATTTTTATCGTGGTGAAAAGAATGCAAGTTTAAAACTGCGTCACATGCTGGTGATCTCTCATCCTGCTTTCTTCCATTAAAAATGTTTATTTCACCGATCCAGAAAAAGATAAAGGGTAATTAAATAAGACACGTGATTACTTGGTGCTAGATAAAGGACTAGGTCTTAAGAGTTTCCGAAAAAAAAAGTTTTTCGAAAATTATCAGGGGATGGGATAGTTTTTTCCACGGCTGTTAATATTTACAATCAGATCCATCTAGTACATTATGTAAGTCGATAAAATTATAAAAAGTCGAAAAGTAATATCTAAACGTACGGATTGCTAAAAAAGGTTAATATGCACGTGCTAAAGAAATATAATATATTTTGGCATTATTCTCGTTCAACGACAGAGATCTGTCGGAACAAAATATTTTTAGGGATAATATGCGGAATTCAGGCTAAAAAAATGTTTTCAGCCTCAATTGTATATAAGTACAAAACATGATACTTTCAATAATAAAATAAGCAGCAACGCTGAGGAAAAATATTCATTTAGTCTTAAGCGGAGATTTCGCTGCAGAGATGGAATACCACAATTTATGAATTCAATAACATTCATGTATACCCATTTAAAATTATCTTTTAGACTAACAAAGGTATGACAAACTTTTAATTAGTTACTTTGCATTTTATACCCATGATTAAATTGCACGTTATTGATTCCTTTCATTTAATATAGTAACTTTATTTTATCACCCTTTTAAAAAAATTTATGTTTTATAACAATCAATAAAAAAATTATCAATTGTTTGTGAAGCTTCAAATATGTAATTGACAATTAAGTTGGTGTTTACTAGAAATCGGAAATGATCCACATTTTTCAAATTAATTGAAGAAATTTTTTATATTCAAAGTTCTCGTTATTGATGCTGTAATCGAGCTTTATACACACAAATACCCAGTTAGGTTTTAAAATAAGAATACTTAACTTTTGCTAGATAGCAATATATAAAAGTAATATAATTGATGATAATTATAATAAGGAGAGATAATGATATAAAAATAAATTCTAATAATGAGGTTAATAAATTCAAAACTTACGAATTAATTTAAATAAAATAATAACTTTCTTACATTTTGTTTCAAATGGTTTGGATGATGATAACCTTGTGATACAAATACGATTCTAAAAATTAAAGGTTTTGATTTCTAAGATAAATTTAAAATACGAAGTGTAAGCAATTTCAGGTTTAACAAAATTTTTCATTTATATCCACATTCCTTGGCTCAATCCCTTTTATTTGATGTACAGCTATATCCATTTGTTGGCACATTTACGGAATTATGTCGTTGTGCACCATTGAAACTCCATTGCAATGAATCGGCCGCCTACCACTCATTACCATGAAAAAAAAAGAAAAAAAGAAAAAAAAACACGTGTGAATAAGAACTGCAATGTAAAAAATCAAGTAATGTTGTTTTTTGCAAAATGAAGTTTTAAGTATAAATTAGATAAAAAGGAATCAATAGAAATGGCCAACGCTTACAAAATTCTACTTTATTCAGAAAATGTTTAATTCATGCTCACTCCAATGTATTTCTTATCGACTGTGTATATTAGGAAAACATGCGCTGTTGCTGGCAATTACTAAGCAAATGTCTAAAGTTATTATGATTTTGATAAATTTCTTTGCATTCAGAGTAGCCGTCTTCAATTCCATCCGGACAAATATAATAAGAATATTATGAGTGAATGGTGCATTTACTTATTAGTGGTTGAATGGTATTTTTCATAGATCTTGGTATCTGAATATCTATTAGAATGGCAAGCTTTCCGGTGCAAATTTTGCTGAACCGACATTTTTGGCGACAATATTTTGATCAAAAAATTTGCAATCCATAGTTGTGATATATTTTATTTTAGAGACATAGGAAATTTGACATCGTTAAAAAATCAAATAAAGCGAAAATAGTTTAAATATGCGATGGCAAACATTTTCAGATTGATAATACCCTTCAGCCAATAATCACTTGCTTTGAAATAGAAGTGCATCATTTGTGAATAAATAATTTTCCATTTCCTTAATAGTTGGCTTTCTCCTAAAAACACACAAGTTACGTAAATAAACGATTTTCATTTTATTTCTTGATGAAAGGACAAACATGAAATCAATTTAACATACTTCAGCTTTTGCTATATATATAAAACAATAATTTTATCTACTGATTATTAATCTGTCTTAATTTGATTACCCACCATAAGTTGATAACCTGAATTCGATACAACCAAATAGTTCTTATTTAGTCTGTACGATATCTTATAATGAAAAAAGGAAATAAAATGTACCTATTTGTGACGAACAACGAAAATTAGACAACAAAATCCAGTACTTCTCCTTTAATAGGAACAAATTATAGTGACACATATTTATAAAATATAAAATTAATTATAGAAAAATTAAGATGAGTTACTTATGTCAATTTTTATTTATTTTAAGTTTTTTCAACTTGAAATAAAAACAAACTAACATTATTGATTGTAATTAAAAATTGACACATGACTGTACAGTACAATACTTCGGACAGATAAATTAAAGTCATACATGTTTTCCTAAAGCCATATAATGGATGCAATCTAATGAAAACTTCTTGTTTCAATAAGTTATCTAATCTTTGAAACAAACAGAATTCTTCATAATATATTTTATCTAAGAAATTCTGTATAAAAAACTTTTGAGGAAAAAAAAAATACTCTTGAGTGCTATAACTGAATCAATTTACGAATCCAGCTTTGGGAAGAAAACAATATGGTTTTTTCACTATTTAAAAATTCATATCACTGAACCTGTTTCATATTTATTATTATCAGCAAATACTATAAAAAATACCATATCAAAGTTATCTCATACCTATGGTACTAAAAACGTTAAGATAAATATGCTGCTAATAATATTTTTTATTAAAAAAACATTGTGTTCATATGCTGTAAAAATAATTAAAAACTGATAGAAAAATCTAATACACGCACTGACGTAATGGTAAAGCAATCACCTAGAAATAATTAGTGTATTTTAATTTCAGTGAACTATTTTAAAATAGTTTAAGCAAACGATTCGAACGAAATGTCTAATCTGAAGAGAAAGTGTTGTACTGTGGGACCAGACCTTTGTTTATATTTTTTGGGTAAAAAATAAAGTAGAGAGAAGGCAGTAGTACACAAACAGACATGTTTAATGATAACAGACAATTATAATATATAGTAATTACAATAAAATAATAACATTAAAGAACATTTCTGGTGATACAGAAGAGTAAAAACATCTGCTCTTAAGCAAGGCAGAAAGACTTCACCTGTAACCAGAATATGCACCGTTTGATACCCAGAGGGCGCGCATTACTTCTTGACTAGAGTCAAGAAGATTTATTATGTAGAGAGTATAAAAGCAGAGATAGTGATACTTTAATATCCTAACAATATTCTTCTCGACAAATATAATACTTTGGATCGATAGCTTCTATTCATTCAGGATATTATAGGGATCCATTTTCAATTAATTTCGTCTTTATATTTCAATAAATTTCGTCTATATATTTCAATATATGTCAATATATTTCGTCTTTGTGCGTATTGAAGGAAACACACACATTATGGATGAGCGCTAATAAATGAGATCACACTCTCAGCGCCCCCTGGTGCAAAACTGCGGAGATAGCTTTGATATCTTAAAAATAGTTTAAGATGGGTGAAAAAGTGTATTACTAAGTTCTAACGATTTAGTAAGAAAAGACAAATAATTGATTAACGATTAAAACCCTCATTTGTGTTTGCGTGATCCCATACTCTGGAAAGATGACAAATGATCAAAGAAAGAATAAAACAATTATTATATCTTAATATAAAGTAATCAAATTTTGTATCATCAACTGTAATGCCTATTTGGGTCCTCGTTTGAATTTCACATTGCATGTCTTGTAGCATAGAAGGTGACGTAATGCATTTTTAAGGTCTTGCAATGTCGCATATATTTTCTATTTTTCCACAGAGTAGATCAGGCAAACGGAGAGGCTATTCTTCGAAAAAGATATACCAAATTATTTGGCTTCTGAATTCTGTGACCAGTTACTGCTTCACTGGAGATGTCTCGTGAGCAGGTGGTCCGTCATTTTGAAATTATATATTTCTAAGATTAAACACCGGCAGGTTCCCCACAAAATCGTGCATTACATTGTACAACAGTTTTTAAGTGCTGTGCACATATTTGAGGCACCATTGTAAAATATTAGACCGATCAATTTGTCACTGCAAATTGCACACCAAACGTTAATACCATACTGCACTTGATGTCGAACATCAGTAAGACATCTAGGATTTTCCAGTGCCCAGTAATGGGTGTGTTACTGTATGTACAAGCCATTCCGTAAAAAGTATGCCTCGTTCATCCACTGCCTGCATCTACCAAGAATGTTGGCTGGGCCTGTATCTAATTCATAATAGAAATTGTACAGTGAATAGAGTCGCTCGACATTCTCATCCAGTAAAACCTGCTGAGGTGTTCGTCGGTAAGGATAAGCACCCAATTCTTGCAGGATTTTTCGAACCTGATTTCTAGAGAGGCCACAGATAACACTGATCTGTCTTATACTGCATTTCGGATATGTGAGGGTGTATGAAAGTACCTCATCTGGTTGAACTTGAAAACCTGCCTTTGCTGATCTGATCTTGGTCGAGCTCGAGTAGTGATATAGCTTGTTTCCCTTAAACGTCTTACAACAGATGGAAATGATTGATAACAAGGACCTGCAGGGAAACGAAGTTGCTGCTGATCATGACTTATGCCCATATTCACTGTGCACTGAAACCATCTCACAATACTCACCTTTGAAAAATTGCTTCAACATAGTGTAAAATAAAAAGATATATCTTTTGTACTTGTAGTCTCAAGTACAAAGATGAAGCGTTTCTTAACGTATTTGCATACGACAACAATTTCGAGCGTTAAGTGCAAGTTGCGTTGAGTTGATGTTGAAATCAGCACAAGGTTGCAAATCTCGGGGATTGAATCAGATGGACTAAAAAAGCAATTGAAATACTGTGGTCATACTTAGACCGAAAGATAATATGTTAATTTTCTCCTTTTGTTAACATTTTGTGTCGTACAGTGTATGAAATCACGAAAATACAAATGCTCATTTTAACCATTTTATTTTTCACATTCATGTCACTGAGGTGTCTTTCCTTACCAAATAAATAACGCTCTACACTTTATAATTCGCTTTTTCACCTATCTTGCACCATTTTTGAGATACGAAATTTGATTCCGCAGTTTTCCACCAGGTGACACTGAGAGTGGTCTGATTCGGTAGCGCATGTGCGATTTACTGTACCTAGACATGACGTTTATAAAAGTAGCAGCAATTGTAGTGACAAGGGACATTAATGAATCATCTTATATATATATATATATATATATATATATATATATATATATATATATATATATATATATATATATATATATATATATATATATATATATATATATATATATATATATATATATTTGATCTGTTTTTTGCTGACCAACTATAAAAATATGAAGTTGATTCAAAAATCCAACAAAGAAAAACAGTTAAATTGATTAAATTTTATAACTAAATATTTCAAAATAATAATTAATTTTTTAACCTTTATGTGTATTAAGTGTTACCGAATTTACGTAAGAAATATTTTCTATCGATTCTTTGTTTTATTATTAAAATAAAGAATTAATGCTTATGTTTAGTTATCTTAACCAATAAACTGTGTCTCCAATGTCCTTAACTACTAATTATTATTATCGTTCTTATTTAAGCACTGTTTTTTTTTTGTTCTTTTTACATACATTTTACAAAAGCACAGAAATTGCAGTATAAATAATCTTATTTACGAACATATATTCTGATTGCTTACCATTACTGATATCTGAAATAAAGACATTGGGCAGTGTTTTATGTAAAGTTTAAAATTTTTATTCGTGTGATTTTTCTTTTTTCTCATCGAACCCTGGAATTTATTTCTGTTCCTTTTCTTGAGCCATAAATGAGGATTTTGCTTCATTAGCTTGCGAGCAGCTAGGTTAAGAACGACAATACAGATTAAACATCACAAGTTTTGAAGAGAAAACTAAGCTGGACATTTTTGATTTATTTTATTTTCCCAAGAAGTTATTAATAAAGGATTTCACAATTTCATCATATATGCATGATTAAACTAAGGGAGAATTTTGAATAAAGTTTATCCGTTATCTGACGCAGTTCTCAGAAGGGAAAAAATTTCCTATGTTCCAAGTGCTGTTGAAAAGTTGATAGATGATCTAATGTGAGTGCTTGGAAGCTTTCCAGTGCTTTCCCTGGCAGAACGGCCGCCATCTTTTTTTCCCGGAAACCAAATGATTTCAAACAAGTATTCCAACAACTTCAAGCAGTTGGACTATCTGCCGAGCGCTTTCAAAAATAAAAGTAAGCAAGTCTTAATGTGGTTTAGTGGTAGAACGATATTCTTCGGATGGAGAGATCTTGCGTTTGATACCTGCTAATATTAAACAATGAGAGACTAATGTTGATCTTCTGCATTTTGTATGCACCTCTCTTGAAGATTTTGTTTAGAAAACGTGGCTTATTAATAAGTTTCGATTCTCCTTTGCGTGATTTAATTAGAGCTAAACAAGACTAATCGTGTCCAAGTGGTGGGAGCACACTCTTCGAAACGGAAGGTTCCACGTTCGATCATAGCTGCTAGATGAAATGGATTTGCGTTTAATGGACAGGTATGTTGCGGAATTTTTTTTTCGCTTTTTTCCGGATTTCCTTCCTTGTAATACTTAAACAACTATGAAACGTTTTCCCGGAAAAAAAACAGTGCATTTGATCTTAAAATAGTTTATAACAATTTATATCTGTTTATGCAGTATTAAAATAGCAGTTAATTTCCTTAGAGTTATAGAGGGAAGTATTTTTAGCTGCATGGATGTAGCTTTTAGTACCACTTTTGAATTACTTTCGCCTGTTCGCTAATACAATAATCGCCACAAAATTTGAACATTGACTGATTAAATAGCTTGTAACCTTGAAACTCAATTAGCATTCATTAAAATTGTTATTTTATGAAAATTCGATATCATATTTTTCTTTAAAATTGGTTAGATGCTACCTTAATTAATATAATTACATATTTCACAGTAATTTTATGGCGTATTTTTGGCAGAATTATTAGATTAATAATTAAAAATTTTCTCCCTCATTTTCGCCTAAATGTATTTTTATTGTTACTTTTAACATTCATCATATTATTTAAAATCATTTTTATATAAAATAATTCTCATTATTTTGAGGTCAATGCGACAAAAGCTTTCGACACACACACACACACACACAAATAAATAAACTAAAACATGTTCACTGAGAATTTTATTGTAATCTGTTGTTACTATGCACACTGTATCTTAATCAAGTTAAAAAAAATGAATTAAATCAAATTCTAATTAAAGAAATTAATTAAAGAAATTTAAAGAAATTTTTGATGACGCATTTATATCTCGATATCGGTCAGTATATGTATATCATTTTTTGTGATTTCTATGTAAAACTATAAAATAACATTGAATTGCATTGTAATTATTACTACCCAAACACACACTGAGGCTCAGTTTCATCCATTGTAGAAAATCTGTTGTAAGATGCCCACGGAAAAAAAATTGTGTTTTAAAAATAACGTTTTTATTAGACACAAGAAATATTTTGCAATTCAACGTTTTAAATCAATTTATTAATCTAAATGTATCATTCTAAATACACACTTTATTATAAATTCTAAGTGTGAAAATTTGTGAAAGTGGGTTTTACTGCCTCTAGCCTATGTTGCTATTATTTTTTTGTTGCTGTGCAAACTTGCTTTTGAAATGTGGATGAAAGCACTTGTAAAATGAACTTTTGTAAAATTGATGTTCATTGCAATGCGCGCTCCTCTTTACTTTACTCTTTTCAAGAAATAATCTCGGCGATTCGTTTTCTACAATTTATTTCATGTCAAAAGGAGTTGTTCAGTTTGCTCTCAGGGAATTTGAGAAGCCGTTCACTCATTCATCCGGTTTAAGTATTCTATTGTAGATGTTCGAACCGATTATGTGTGTTTTCGTGTTTAATTCTCTGGGATTTTCACTTACTTACATATGTTCTACAGAAAAAGATATGTGTCATCTAGTTTATTTGTTTTAACTCCCCAAAAAGGCTCTGGTAAAACTCATTCTAAAATACCACCTGTAAGTCTAGTGAGACAGATTGAGATGGAAGGCAGCGGATGCCTTCAATTAATGAAACTCTGCAAGATAACAATTCGATGAGGAATTTGACTAGAAAATAATTAGAAAATGAGTGCATTAGATTTTTATGTTTTGCTATATTTGCACTGCTGTCATTTCTAACTTCACAAATTTCAACAAGATTTGAGAAATGCGTAACACAATACACAAATATTCGTTTTCAGTAAATGTGGTGGTTGTGTTTGACTGATTGACAAAGTGTTTTCGGATTATTCTAAAACTGCCTTTCTTTGGTTAATCGGTTTCACTTAGAGCTGGTATATAAATAAAAACCGACTGTGGTATTTGACGCATGGGCAAAAGTGACTTAACATTTCACTTTAGATGATTTCACCCTCTTTAAATCTATATTGATATGTGTTAAAACGCATATCATTAACTAATAATTGTCTCGAATTCGATTTTAAAGCAGAAATACCTAGTAAATTATTTTAATCGAACTTGCCAGAAATCTGTGGTTTGTAACCTCTTTCTCCGATGCGTTTCAGGACAATTGCAACTGAAGTCTTATTTCTGCTTGAGCCCTTTGTTAAAAATTATTACTCACTCGTAACGATTTGCATAGCATACAATGGTATGCAAATTTTAAAAATCTGAAATGGATTATATTTTATGTATTTTTAAGCAATTTTTCAAGATTCTAATGCATTAAAGAGTAAAATTGTTTTATAGATTACATCTACACAACTGGTAAAAATAATATTCAGATATCGAAATTCCCAACATTTTCAAAATTGACATTTTGTGAATTATAAAAAGCAGATATTAAAAATAATGGTTATAAAATGAATATGTAAATTGTTCACATGGTGAATTTTGATCAAAATTCTTCATTGTCCTCTATTGAGCTTTGCATTTATATGAAATATACTAGATTTTTATTTATATCAAATAAACTGTACAATAATTTTACTTCATGTATTTTTTCTTTGGGTGAAAAAAAGGAGAAGTCTATCGGTAATTACTTAATTTATATTTAAAAAAAATTGCGAAATTAATATACACTGAAAGTTTCAGAATTAGCATATTTTATTTAATGAAATATTTGATTGATGTTTAAATGAAACGTTTTTCCTGATTCTAATAAATAAAAATAGAACTGTGTTTCATAAATTATACCTACACAATTTGTTTTCGCAGGAACTATATCCAAGACATTTTAATGCAATATCTCCTGAGTATTTACATTAATTAAAAATTACATAAATAAAAATTATTCATTTTATCATCTTTAATAATAATATATTTTAAAACGTAATATAATTTTAAAAAGTCAGAAAAATTAAAATAGGCTAATACTTATGGTATTTCAAAGTTACAAGTTTCTTAAGAGATATTTTTTAAATATATAATTTTGCAATCTAATGTAAACATAAACTCTTTTGTATTAATAATATCCAATGTTGATTAATGTGTTTTAAGTGGTTACTTTTTCTCATAGAGTTTACTTATCTTTTTCTTTGATTATTAATTAACTCTATATTAAACCATATGTTTTTCATAAACATGAAAAATTATTCATCTATCGATAAATTGAAAACATTATATTTCATCCAGATGTTCTTTTTTTCATTCCCATCTCTCTCATAAATGTTGTTTTCCTCCAAATATAAACTATTTTAACTGCTAATACTTCCAAGCACAGCATGTCTTTATCAGAAGTAGAAAAGTAGTGCAAATAATTTTTTTCATTCGAACCATGCTTGCTTTCACCTAGTTCGCTTTGCAGACGACACTGTTGACGGTGAAGCAGGTGATTTTGAATGCTTTCATCAAAAATTGTCACATAACTCCGTGCAGGGGCGGAAAAATAAGACCTCGAATATTGTTATAAATCATTTAAAAATTTCCTCAACTTTTGAATGAAAGGGTATGTGATGGTACCATGTAAATGCCTTTTATATTTACATTTAACTTGAGTTTTGTGCAACAATGTTTGCTTTCGTGATAAATATGAGATTGGCTTGTTCAAAACTCTTTATTAAAATATTTTGCGGCTAAAATTAGAAAGCATATGCTATTATTTTTAAGTATCAACTGTAGTTTTAAATAAAAAAAATTTAAGATCAGTTTAATAAATTGGATTGAATTAACTATTTATTAAAAATTATTTAAGGAAAGCTTCTCTATTAGACTGGTAAGGAAGGATGAGATATGATTTTAATTATACAAAATTTAACTGATTGTTTATTCGGCATTGGCTTAGTATTTAAACAATACTTCTTTATGTTTGAAATGACTCATCTGGACAGCTTACAAAAATCATTTGAAATCTTAAAGATATCAACATATATTTAATCTTTTTGGAAATTTAAGTCAATATTAATATTACTATGTACTATACTATCACAGACCACACGAAACATAAATATATAAAATTGTCCAAATAATGCTTCGCCAATTTTTTAAGGATAACCATATAGGGTTCAAGGATAACCATATAGGGTTCAAGGATAACCATATAGGTAACTTCATTACCAATTTCGTAAAAGATACATATGTATTGCCCCATTTTAGCGAGAAAAAAGTAATCTCCCGTATTTGTGGTCTAACGCCAACTATTTTAATTTAGTGGCTCTACTATTTCCTTTTATTTTATGTTTAATTGAGATGAAAATAATACATTTAAGACAATGCTTTCTGAAAAAGTACCAATGTAAAAACTAGAATACGTAAATCAAAATAAACTTTTTATTTATTTTTTCAATAAATATCTAAATCAACAGCTCTGTTTCGAACTTTACATTTCAATAAAACTTGGAATCTATTAGCTAGTTTTATTTGAAGTTACATGAAAAAGAAAGAAAATCTTTGGGGTTACATAAGAAGAAACTTTAACAATAAACAAAGATATTTGGAGAAGCTGATCGATGAGTAAACAGTTAACCTGTTATGGTGCAGTCATTCTGTGCAGCCCACAACAGACAGAACCGTTATTCCTCTCTTTAATAAATCAGTCAATCTGGTAGAAAGCGTTTGTCTTAAGCGTGCTTTCCTGACAATCGACAAAATGATACAAAAGAGACTCGCGATTCCTTAACTTATTAATTCCCTGATAAGGATAGACTGCACAAGTGATTGCTCCAACACATAAAGAGGGGCCGCGTTCTTTATGTAATCTGAAGGTCCCGGACTCAACTTTAAGGTTATTATGCGTCTCCACATGTCGAGCTAGGAACACACCCTCCTTTCCATACCAGAGAAAGGACATTATCTATTCAACGATCCCCAGTAAGAGACATGCAGTTGCAGTGACTGCCTTTGCTGATCTTAGGAGAAGCCTCTGGGTCTCTGAAAATAGTGCACCAATAAAAGTCGCAACTTCTTTCATGGTCTTGTCCTCACCGAGGGCTACTTTCGTAAATTTTGATAAGAAAACGTTTCAACCAACAGCCAGAATAATCAGTCTCTTAGAGTGCAAAAATGTAAAGAAAATAAGAATGTGCTTTTCATGAATAAAATAATCTGATATTTAAGTAGTCGGCCATTTTCACCAAATAATATATCATCAAATGTGATTTATGGCTAAAAATATTTGCCACCTTTTACACAAACCCACACACACAAATCATACCACTAAAAATAACAAAATTTCAATCCTTTCTTTCCAAAATATGAGATAAAAACAGAACTCTTAATTTTAATGAAGTAAAAATATAAATACTTCCTTTTTTTAAATCATGATATAATTTTATATTTGCACAATTACAGACAAAAAGCGCAATCATAAATTGCATACGCAGAAAATGTAAAACATGATTTCTTGAGGGGAATTGAATTTGAGCATTTCGAGCTACATCGCAAATTTGGAAATTTATTTTTTCTCAGAAATGGTTGACTGAGAAAAAATAAATTTCTTTGGCAATATGTAATTGCCAATGAATTTTTAAATTCATACATTCTCTTTTTTCACAAATTTCGCTTTCGACATTTTATAAAATTCCAATTGTTTACTTATGTGATTTACTCTTGAAGTTTTTCTAATTAAGGAATCTAAAAAAATACTTTTTTGTACTGATGAATATTTTTATCTTTGCAATAAAATGGGAAAAGTCAACTTTATGTGTGTGACGCATAAAGTTGATGACCTTTATGTGATTCTCTTAAAATCATGTTACGAAGTTTCTCTAAAGTTAAAAATATTTGGTTACTGAAAAATTATTCAATTTATTAGCTTAATTATTAAATAATTAATAATATCCTTAACTTAATGATATATTAACTTTGAAAAACCTTTAGTTTCTTAATATTTATAATTACAAAACTACATTTAGTAAAGAAATCTTTCATCAATACTCAAAAGGTAAATATGATAAAAATTTAGAAATCACCAATAAAGTTATAACTCGGTGAAAAAAATAACAAAAAATGTAACTTGAATTTATGAAACAGTAATTCCCTCCTCCCCCGCATAACACGGTACTCTTATTCCGCGTATTCTCCTTTTCATATGACGTGAGTCCTCCAATAACATGTGTTTTCCTCCGCATCGCTTCATTTCTGCACAACGAGATTTATGATGATTTGTACAGTTCACAATCCATTTCGCGTGCGTTTGCACATTGTGTCACACACAATTCAGTTCTTATCGAATTAAATTAAATCACATTATTGACCTTTGAACATTTTGGTAAAAAATGTCATAGGAAAGTCATTTCAAGTAGCTTCTACAAAGAATAAACATGTAATGAAACTGCTTCTGGAATGTGATTTATTTGAAATGAACTGTTTTTTAATTACATTTCCATAATTTTTTATTAAAAATATTTTACATTTGATTTTAACAAAACACAGACATTTTTTCATAACATGGGTTTTCCTTAATATTCGATCTAAACACCCAATAATGGGAAAAGTTAAACGTGAATAATTAAACGTGAAAAGTTAAACGTGAAAACGAACTCATTATATGAGGTCATACGAACAAGTTTTGTGAAAATTCTCGTACAACGTGTTTTTCTATAGCGCAGAACTAATACGCAGTGTATAGAGGGCATTAGTGCATTCATCTGGCAACCATTTTTGCATTGACCTACATTCATATATATTGTTCTTGAGATTGAATTTTCAAGAAAGTAACATAAGAAAGACTGGCGTCATTTGAAAAAAAAGAGAGAAAGATGCAGCAAGCATAAGAAAAAAAACCTAATACAAATTACTTTTTCAATGAACTTGTGAACCAAGTCGTCCATCTTATATATTATAAAAAATTTCAGTTAAATTCACTGGTCTCAGTTGTATCAATTTATGCATTTTAATATTTTTATTTAAATTCCTATTTTATTTTGAAATAAATTTTAGCGCTTTCATTCTAAAATTTTTGTAGAAATTGTTATAAAAATATATGTGAATCACAAATTTTTAAAAAATCACGCATTAGAAGAATTACGGAGGCATTTGAAATTATGTAATAGATAGGCTGAAAACTTGTAGGAGGTTATCAGGAAATCCGGAAAAATTGTTCATCCAAAATAGACAATGTCCTCCTCTTAGAGTTAAGATGGCCAAGAAATGCTGTCTTAACAAGAGCATCTCTTATTTAGGACAGACAAAATTGTTTGCAAAATTCATCATTATGATATCATTATGAAAAATGCATCATTAAGATATCATTATGGACTTTGCAAGAACGTTGTAATGATAGGTTGAATTATTACAATATTCTTGAATTGCAATTTATAAAACTAATTAATTAACTGCAGGCTAATTTAACTGAAAAAGGAGGAGGATGATATATTCCAAAGAATAATACTTTTTAAAAATAATTTGAAGGTTTGTTGCTCTAATTAGAGTTATATTAGTGTGATCAAGGAAGTGAATGCTTCCCAAGCGATGGTTCGGACACGTGTAGGTCGTAGTCGCCATACCCTCCACCTCTGAAACGAGGTTTCTACGTTGCCCCGGAAATGCAATGGTATACCTACGCAGAACCGAGGCCATAACAGTTCTGCAGTGCCCAAAAGTATAAAAAAAGCTGGACATTAGAAAAATACACTGATCAGATTCAAGCAACTCAAACTCATGGCAATTAAAATATCTCCACAAATAATATACCCTCCACCTCTGAAACGAGGTTTCTACGTTGCTCCGGAAATGCAATGGTATACCTACGCAGAACCGAGGCCATAACAGTTCTGCAGTGCCCAAAAGTATCAAAAAAAGCTGGACATTAGAAAAATACACTGATCAGATTCAAGCAACTCAAACTCATGGCAATTAAAATATCTCCACAAATAAACAGCACTTTTTGTGATGGAATTTTGACGTCAGCAATATCAAAATCAATGCTTTACTTAACCATACAGAGATAATATCTGTCAGTTAAGAAAATGTGACCGAATGATCGATAGCATTATTATTAGTGAATCTGCTTAAATACCTACGGGAAAATTCTGATAAAATAATTTCCTCTTAATAACAATTTTGAATGTTTGTACTTTTCCTTCTCTACGAACTAATTGCTTTACAAGAAGAAGGAGCTGCGTAGAAAACAAAAGTATTAAGTGTTTAAATGGTTTGACAAAATAAAACATCGATGATTATTAACAGGTGGCTGAAGCAGCTACCTGAATTGAACAAAAGATTTACTCTGGGGGCATTTAAAACTGCAGCAAAAACAAGTAACAGCCAAAAGAACAAGTAATCCATGAAATATCGCGTGAAACAACAAGGATATTACTTTTTCATTCTCATCAAAAGGGATAGGTTTATGTATCAATGATTAAAATTTTGTGTATGGTATTTTAATGTAACCAACTGTAATCGATACATTTTTTTAAATGATTGTTACTTCCATGATTATTTCCCTCTATTTATAATGTGCTAGGATAACAGTATCGCTTATATCCGATCGCCAAGTAACTGAATCCGGTACAGGGACCAAAGACACGAGTACCAACTGAAAGAAACAAGCGACAAACTGATAGATGATAACTTATACATATATCATCTAAGTGTGTGTGACAATATTATACACCTTTATTATCCAAAACAGAGCATATGATGAATCCAAATGAATCATGTCATCCATATAACGATACACATTAAACGATTCTCTCTCAGTCTGATTCAAAGTAAAGTAATACGAGAGTTACTCTGAAATTTTTGAGATACGCACAGACGAGAATTTACAAAATAAAAATAACGGTTTAATTTTAAAATACACAGTGCTTTAACACAGAAGACGATTTTTTACAGATTTAATCGACTTGTTTAGCGTAGAATAAATTTTAAACATAAGAGAAAATGTAGTTGACGCGAGAACATTTTCACGATATGATTTTCTACGATTTTAAAGCAGAAATAAATCAAGAAGAATGCGTTCAACGGTTGCAATTAGCATTTAGTGATGAATCGCCAACTCGTACTACTGTATTCAGATGGTTTAGAAAATTTAGAAGAGGTCGCAATTTTCTTCAGGATGAAGAACACACAGGAAGGCCACCGTCAGCAGTAATCCCGGATAATGTGTCTGCCATACGAAAAATGTTAATGGATGATAATCGCTGTACCTATCAAATGATACAGAAGGAACTTAACATTGGATCCGCAGCCATACACAAAATCATTCATGAAGAATTACTTATGATAAAAGTAGTTTGCCGTTGGGTTCCCCATAATCTAACTGAGCACCGAAACGAGGAGAGTTTCAGAATCAGTAAAGAAACTCTTAAATAGCTAAATGATGGTGACCACCGCATCATTTTTAAAATTGTAACAGGTAATGAAACGTACATACCGTTTTTGACGTTCCAATACGTTAGAAAGCAAAGTATGAGTCTTTGAAGATGATCCCACGCCGACAAGGGTGAAAAAACAACACGCTCTGAAGAAAGTGATGTATGCCGTTTTCTTCAGAAGTACGGGATTGGTCACAGCCATCAAGTTGGAAGGACAGAAGACAGTAACAGCAAACTTGCATACCATTAAATGTCTTCCAGAAATTCTACAAGAACTAAATGTTAGGGGACTAATGATTCACAATGACAATGCATCTTCACATACAGCCGGAATAACAGTTGAGTTTCTTAAACAAAAACAAATTAAAGTGATCGAACATCCACCGTATTCACCTGATCTAGCTATGTGCGACTTTTGGTTATTCTTTAATCTAAAAAAGAACTTACGAGGATGTCGTTTTCATTCAGAAGAAGAGATTGATGTGGCTATAAATGCATTTTTTTCATCTATTTCAAGAAATGAATGGCTTGAGGCATTTGATCTGTGGAAAATTCGTCTACAAACGTGCATTGATGCTGGAGGAGACTACTTTGAACCCACCTAAAATTTTGTAAGTATAACTTTAAAAACCTAGTGGTACCTCAAAAAATTCAGAGTGACCCTCGTATAAACTGAAAGTAAAAGCATACAAACAAAGAAAATTAAAAATGTAGTTTCTTTACTGCATATAAAGTTTCTTTTCCATTTCTTCTAAAATATATCACTTTTTTTTTTTTTTTTTTTTTTTTTTTTTTGATGATTTCATTTAAGCAAAATTATTTTAAAACTTGATTTTTTGTCTTTTTATTTGTTACACTTATTTGTGGTTATATTTCTTCTGAAATTAAATATTTAAATTACACATTTTCTATAAAAAATACATTTTTACTTGCAAATAAATGTATAAAATTCTTTTATTGGATTTAAATTTTAAAATGCCTTTTTTTTTTTTTTTTGATATTTCCAAAACGTGCGTGTAAATAAATATTATCAAATATTGAAAATGATTTTTATTTCATCATTTTTTTTCCATCGAAATTTAAATCTCGCATGATCCAGTAATCTTAGGGTTGCATTATATCATTATTGCAAGCATTTTAAATTGATATAAAATCAATTGAGATAACCGAGACTATTCTAGAAGTCACAAAAAATTAGGCTGATAAGATGGATGAATGAAAATTCTTTATCTTGCAGTTTATGAGATCCTTCAACTAAATACTAAATTTTTTGAAATAATTACTCAATAAAATTAAAACTTATTGGTTGAGAAAACAGATGTTAATGGTAGTGTTCAATGGAAAAATTATTGGGTTGTTCGGAAAGTAGTTCCGTTCTTCATGAAAAGGGAAAACGTATAACCAATAAATATTTTATTGAATTGTATATTGTCAATTTCAGTCCAACATCTTTTACCATCTTTCCGATGGTAGCTTCCTTCCACACTCATAAAATGGTTGGTTTTTTACTAGCAAAAAACTGATTGAGGTGGGTAAAACGAAATTACTTTCCAAACAACTCAATATATAATACAGCATTGATTGGAAACTATCAATATTAAGTGAACTCATATTTATTACAGAATTCAATTAATGTTCTTTTTATTTTAATTAATTATATGTTTTTATATTAAGTGATTAAAAGTTTAATTAATGATAGCTATATTATACCCAGACACTAGTTTTGTCCCGCAAGGTGTATTGATCCTCTGCTCCAAGCTCTCTTTCACGGAATCCATGGCTTCTCTACACTTACAGCCTCTCGCGTGACACTCTCTGATACCAGGGTCCGTGCGGCTGCCTGGAACGCAGTGATCTAGGAGCGCCGCCCCAAAATCATGGAAAATAAACTGATAAAAAAAATTAAGTTACACGCTTTTATAAAATGCACTAAAAAGTAAAGAATATTTTTTTTTATCATTCTGATATCATATCAATAAATTATTTTTCATAATATTACGTTGTTATCGGATCCTTGCATTGTAAGTATACCAAATTTCATTGAAATCGGTTTATGGGAATTTTCTCGAAAACTAACTGATAGTTTTGATTTTGAAACCAAGCTAAACAAGATCTAGCAACCCTTTTTAACTGCATATAAAAAGGAAGTAGACTTAAAACAATGCATTATTTGCCACTAGACTTCGGCTGGTGCCAAATAAAATGGTTTGTTTAAATTGTTAGAGCAAAAAAGCTTTAAAAACGTGCTTGTGCAAACTGTCCAGTGCGTTTGGCTTATGTAAAAGTAAGTGTTTTCATTTTTTAAAAACGAAAAAATCCATCAGACATACCCAAAAAAAAAAAAAAAAGGGTGGGGATAGATTTCAAAAATTAGAGTTTAGATCAAAATATGGCTTGTATGGTATCAAATAAAATTTAATTGAGTTCGGAGTAGAATAATGCATTTTATTTTTTTAATCCAGAGGCGCACAAGGGGGATTTCAAAAATTAGAGTTTACATAAAAAATGTTTTGTGTGGTATCAATTTTTTTTTTATCAGTGGAGGTACCTACAATGAAGCGGAGATTCGTTGTTAATCGTATGAGCTTACGTGCGCATAAATTGGCAGAGTATTTTTCATTTTGTTTATTCTTCGTATTAAAAATAATTGGGTAGTTATATATTACAAATATAAAAATAAAATATAGGGAGTAGGTACCCGTAAAATTATAATGTGTATGGCCACATAAATTGTAAATCCGTGGCTGCATAGTGACTTGGTTGTTATGGTGTGACCATTCTTTTGAGGACTAACGAAATAGTAGTTTATAAAAATTTAAAAAAGCCAGCTGTTTTATACAAGCGGTTTTCAAAGCACAGCGCAGCAAATGCTTAGAAGTAGCGAGAATAAAAAACGTGGTTTTGGCACGAGTTTCATACAATATTTTATCTGGATCAAAAATTTTTAAAAAATTAAAAACGTGCCGCAGGCATAATTTTAACAAAAATATATTTTACACAAAATTACCAAACAAGAGACAAAATATCAATTATTATTTTTTTATATCAGTATTATTTTCTATTTTAATTAATTTGTTCCAAAAACCAAAATGTTCAATGGTAAGAGAAAAGCCTGTGGGAGCGAATTTAAAAAGCGAAGATGTAAAGAGCAAACACAGCTTCAAATACAGTCTGATGCGCTGCAGATCTTCTTAAAAGAAGGTAGTTTCAACGCTCCCACAACCGACTAACATTTGGACAAGGCCCAGAACCTAGATACTGACATTCCGGATATGAATCCCCCTTTGGACGCAATCGTCAACATCATTGAGCTGGGTAAGTCATCTCAAACGAGTTTGGCGAGTAGTGACGCAGTTCCAAAAATCAAAATTCGCAAGTTTTGCAGGCCTCAGACAAACATTTAGGAAAGGCTACCGTCTCTTCTGACAAAGGATTATGGCCTGAAATCATGCATGCACCAGACACAGTTTTTTTGGTTAAACGTTGTTCAGCTGCACCTTTGTATAATTTTGATTTTCCTTTTGATGATCAGAATAGAAGATTTTCACCAAAACATTACAAGAAAAGGCTTAAAAATGAAGAAGAGATTTTCAGAAAATGGACAATATATTCCGTATTTCAAAACGCTTTGTACTGTTTTCCATGTCGACTTTTTGCTGCATAGCTAACCTGAGCACTCTTGGCAATCGGGGATTTAAAGACTTGAAACATTTAGAGGACTCTTTAGCACATCATGAAAATACTAAAACTCATATAGATTGTTTGAAATTATGGCTTAAATTGAAGCAAAGACTAAAAATAGGTTAAACAATAGATTCAATTTCTTAGACACTCAATGATGAGATAAATCACTGGTCTGAAGTTTTTTTACGCATTATAGCAGCCGTTAAAATGCTAAGCGAGAGCTCTCTAGATTTTCGAGGAACAAGCGATGAACTGTATGAACAAAATATTGAAAACTTTTTGAAGTTAATTCAGTTATTGGCTGAGTTTGATCCAAAAGTGGAGGAACAAATTCCTCAATAAAGAAGAAATCAAATCTACATATATAAGGAAAACACCATACAAAATGAAATAATTGAATTATTGCATGACAACATAAAGGACCACATCAATGAGCAAGTTCATAAGACTATTAGACTATTATTATTCAGTGATTCCCGATGCTAGTAAAGTAGAACAGATGACATTTGTGGTTAAGATCAGATTCTGAAGTTCAATTTAATAACGATATTTTTTGGGTTTTCTACCCATTAAGAGATCAACAGCTAAGGAATTGTCGGAGGTTTTACCAAAAGAGCTCGGCTTAAAATAGAAAACATGCGCGCGGTCAGCTATTCCAATATGAGATGTAGTACCAACAAGAATCAGAAATGTAAGCCGTGCACCTAGATTGGATTATAAATGACATGACAAAATCCTCATTCAATATTATTCAAAAGTTATTTTTTCTTCTTTTCGTTGGGCTGAAATATATTGTACACTAAAACAATTGAGTGATACGCAAGTCGAGTCAACTCATTAAAAGCCATTCGGTTTCAAATTGGTCCAATTCACGATGCTTTGTACAGCAGATTCAGAAATCGATAATATTATCAGAGAAGAGGCTAGCAGAGATTAATAAATAATTTTAAGCAGTTCAAATTCATATGCTCTGTTGTGATCTGGTACAAAATTTGAGTCATTTTAACCCATCAGCAAGCTTTTGCAAACTGTAAATTTTGATATGTCACAAGCTATTAGTATGCTTAGCAACTGCAAACTGTTCTTTGAAAACCTGAGATCAGATTAAACTTTTGAAAGCACTATTTTAAAAGAAATCAAGCTTGCTTCAGAGATTGACGTGGAAGCTAATTTCGAAACCACCAGACCACGTCATCGTGTCAGAAGCAAAACAAGAACGTTTTTGTATGAGGGCCCAGAATAACCCTTTCAAGACCTCAAAGAAAAATATAAAATAGATTTTTTTCACACTATAGATTAAACAACAAATACCTTGGAAACCAGATATAATTTGCTAAATACTCACAGTAATTATTTCAACTTTTTGTATAATATTTTTCGTCTAAAAGACATGTCCGGAAATGAGCTACTGGCTCATTGCAAAGATTTGGAAGTAGTTTCAACTGATGGAAATTCAAGCGATCTTAACGACCTGGAACTAGCCGATGAAATAAGCATTGTTTCGTCACTATTAACAAAAAAGGAAACCCCTATTCAAGTTCACAAGTTTACTGCTACACTTAAATTCGCACCAAACTTCAGCATAGCATTTAGAATCCTTTTTACATTGCCAGTCACTTTGGCTTCCGGGGAAAGAAGCTTTTCAAAACAAAAAATTATCACAGAACGAAACAGACGCAAAATTGTCTCAATGAACTGGCAATGATAGTTATAGAACATCAAATTAGTGATAAATTAGACTTAAAATCACTGGTTCGTGAGTTTGCCGAATGAAAAGTTAGAAAAAAGGGCATTTTAATTACTTTGGTTAGTTGGAATTTATTTATAACATGGGATATTAGTTTAGTTAGCATTACTACATTTTAATTTTTGTTATTTTGCCTTAAGTGCTAAATTGTTTATCTTATTATCTGATGCTTGAGTTTTTACTAAAACGTTTTATTTTAATGTTTTCTTGACTTTCTGATATGGTCGCATGAGATTTACTAAAAAAGGAGCGCAAAATTAAGTTTTTGTCCGGAGCGCCAAAATGTCTAGGATTGGCCCTGCTGGTCCGTGAGATGCTCGGATTCATGCAACTGTCTCGTTCATCCAACAAGTGCTTCCATTAAATCATGGCTCCTCAAAAAGTTCTGAATTACTGTTTGTTAGCAGGGCATTCACTAAATTCTTCTTCATTTCCAACACTGGAAGGGTTATGAGATGTCCGGGTGTCCACCTCCCAGGTTAAGCAGAGGGAAAATATGCTGGTCGATGCCTGGGTTTTGAAACATGTATATTTTCTTCAAAGCAATTTTTATTTCAGAATTTTAGGATCTCAATCAATTTAATATTATACCAATAGAGTGAATAAATTTATTTAACATTTTAGGAAAAATATATCTTAAAAAAGATATTGACTTTAATTTTTTTAGCAGTGACAAGATTAATTCAAAACTTTTGAAAACAGGTTGAATTTGAGAAAAAATAAATTGCAAAATGAATCCGTTTTAATTTTAACAATGCATTATAAATGAATGAAATATTTCAGTTGGATTTTAAAAAAATATGAAGAAGTGTATTAATCTCCCAAAGAGCAATTACGGGAATAAGATTTCTATTCTTCACCGATATATATTAGTCAGGATTCGGATTACTTTCATAAAAAAAAACTACTTACGACGATTAAGTTACATAAAATGATCAAATTAGTTGAATCATTTAATATAATGTTAGCCTTGAGTACATATATAATGATTTATTATAGTTTATCACTTAAAAATGTCTATATTTACTGTAAGAATAAATATTATTCAAATATTTGTCACAAAAATTTTTTATTAGTATACGATAATACAAGATATATTATACAGAAAGTAACTAAAATTTCTCTCCTTAAAATCTCTCATTTTTCTTCATCAGTAAGATAATTAAACTTACTTTCACTAAAAATAATACATATTTATAAAAAATTTAATAATCTCATTTTAAAAATTTTTTATTGAAATAATATAAGTGCTTATTAAACAAAATGTAAAAAATAAAAAAAAAATATTTGCAGATATTTTCTGTGGATCACAATACTAAATACTGCTACTACTTTAATCTCATTTTGAAAAATACATCTTCGTATTTCAGATAAAAAAAATTTTTTTTTGAAATAATAACACTTCATTTGATAAAAAATAAAGCTAAAAAAGGAAACTCCTAATTAAATGGGGTTGTTATAAAAAGTTTCTCATTGCTATAAGTTTACTGCATTTTTTTTAATTTTATTATGTATTAACTTTTGTATGAATATCATAACAAAAATAAATATAATTTGAAGGCTTTAATTCAAAATTCGTATTATATCAACTGTGCATATTTAACCACAATGAAAAGCGAACAAAACAACAATAGTCATATTAACAAGTTTATTTGTAGGAATAATCCGATTAAAAACAGTTTTGACAAATCATTTTTATTTCTTAAGAGACAATTAAGGCCAAAATATACTTATATTGAATATATATATAATATAATTAATATGTATATATATATATTAATTTCATATTTGAAGTCTCATTGCACATATTTTAAGTTAAAAAATATTCTGAAATTTAAATGAAAAATTCTTAGTGAAAACAAAACGAACATTGAACTATTGAATTATCTAAACAATGACGTTCACTTTTTATGTTAAAATGCAGCATTAAAATATACTTATTTTCCATTAATTGTTCTTCTTTATAGGACTGATGTAAGAACTGTAATTAAATTGAGAAATATCTCAGTTTTGATCAGAGACTAATTAAAATTGATAAGAATAAATATGCATTGCTGGAAAAAGAGATGATCAGTTATATCAAAACTATTATAGGATTCACAGAGTAAACACTTATTTGGACGGAAATGAAAAGCATGTTTTTAAAAACAACTATCTATCATTCACAAAGGAAAGAAAGAGAAATTCACAATAATATGGAATACGAAATCAAACGCACTTCAATACGTAAATATTAATATTTCAAATTCCCAAAAATTCAGTGCATGAGAAATATTTTTTTCACATAATAAATATAAATGTTAGATTTATATTTTTGTTTTACGAATGCACGTTTCAATGTTATCATTAAAAATGTGAGCAATTTGTGAAAAAGTATGCATGATATAAAATTATGAAATATTAACTTTTAGGCTTTTATATTAAAGAACATCCAAAATAGATAATTTCGAATAAACAAAAAATATTTGTTTGCAAATTTTTCTGAAGATAATTTAAGTGCCTCAATTCATAAAAAAATTTGCATTTTATTTCTGTTCTTCTTTTATAGGAAAAATTCACTTTTTGCTATTTAAAATTTCGAATTCGATACTATCGAATCCTTAAAGGATTGCCGGTAAAGGATTAAACAAGATTTTCTTTATCTATAAACTTAGATGATAACGTTTAATTATATTTAAATAAATAAAAAGTATGCAAGATTGAATGGAATGCGAAATTAAGGAAAAATAAAAAGTTTAAATGAAAAAAAAGCCTTAATTTATTCTATTTAATTCAAAATATTTAATAGTCATATAATATTACTAATTTTTTTCAAGTTATTAAACTAAAAAGTTCAAATTATTATGCAATCAATAAGAACTAGATTAAAATCTTATAAAAATGGAAACTTCATAAAATACTTTTTTCGTATAAAAATTAAAGTCATTAATATTATTAGAAATAATTAAATAATGCTCACAATTGTAACGAAATGAATGTCTTTCTCTTGTATTTTAGAGAAATTTATTTTTTACAATAATAGTGAGTTTTTGAAGAAATGCAAGTACTCTAAAAAAAGATGAAGAAACAATAGAAATGTAATTAAATACATTTTTTAAGAAAAGCATTAGAATTTTAATTTTTAAGTCCATATCGCTCATATTTTTATGCAACATAATAAGTTTTATATAATGTATTCAATTTATACAATAAATTTGCTAATAAAGAATGCTATTTAAATAATTATAGTGATTAAAGTTTCATTTCATGAAATTCTAATGAAATTTTTGCAAAAGAAGATGCTTCCAAACAAATATCTGTAATGCCTCATCTATATGAAACGTTGCATAAACGCAATCGATTCCCTCTTTCACACCGCGCTAATGAAGTATTGCTGCCTCAAGCCGTTGCCCATCGCCGCCTGCTCCTGGTTTCGCGTCAGAGTGACTTGGATTTTTTTCTTTAACAATTCTTCTCGCAAATTCCGAACATCTTTCTCCGCCATGGCCCGAAGCTGAAAAACAAAAAACTTGTCTGTGAAATGCACTCTTTAAAAAATCACATTTGTCGTTTACCATCTTAAATGCATATTTTTATGTATTGAATAGAAGGATTTCAATTAGATTGAATAGCCTTTATATTTTTAAAAATTTGTTTTAATTCTTTAATATTAGTTGAGTTTTCAGAAAAATTAAAAGGGAAATTCCCACGGTTTGGTTGTAATTTCATTCGATTTTTAAGAGTGGAAAATTGAGCGATTATACCGATGAGTTAAATTAATTTATTTGACATTGAACCAATCAAAATATCTCTAAAATGAGCTGAAATGTTTTGAAAACTTAACATATCTCTTGATTTATTAGTTAACGAGTAATCTGATTAGTTAAAATAGTAAACGAACCATTTCTACATAATTTATAGCAGTTCTATGGCAATTGAATCGTAGAATTGTTAATTATAAACAATGTTATTAAATATGAATAATTATATGTTTTGTCTTCAAATAAAAGCAAATTTTTGTTATATTATAATCAATTTATTTTATGTGTTTAAAAATAAAAGCGCATATTTTAAACCAAAGTTTAAGAAACAATTTCAACAAACAATCAATGAAGGCATTTTTAAAGTGAAGAAGAATTCGATTACTTATAATTAATTATAAATTAAAATATTCTAAGGAAAGTTATTCACTGCGAAATCAATTTCACTACAATTTCTGTATTTGCTATAAAATACAATTGTGCTTATTTCTAATATTTGCTACTGAATTTTTTACATTTCCTTACAATATTTATTGAATAGTTTCCTTTTAAATAACTAAATATTTTGTCCTGTATTTATTGAAGGAATTTCTTAAATCAAATTGTAATGTGCCAAATATATAAGAAATTTAAACATACGTTAAAATACATACTTTTCATTTGATACATAAATACCTGAAAGTTGAAGTGAAGTTGAGTTCAAGTGAGGTGGAGGTGCAGAGTTGATGCATCTCAAGTAAAGCGTTGTTCCTGTAGATTTCTCTTCAACACTTGGAAGATTGAATATTTATACATTTGTCCGGAAAAAATATTCCCGTGTTTAACACATGTTTTTTACTTTTCTCGCACAGTTGAGCAAATAGGCATTTATTAAAAACCTTTTATATATTATTTTTGTATACTAAATTACAGTAGTAGGTTTTTCAATATTTGTTACTTAGAATATTGAAAATATAAATATTTGTTAAAAAAAAAAAAAAAAGGTAATTTATGTGTCAGTTTACACATATTTTCCCTTGTTTTTGCATAATAAATTTTAAAAGACTCATAATTTAACACATTAATCTTAAATATTTTTTCCATATTTTTTTATCTTTTCAAAAAAGATCAATGTAACGAAAGATTACCTTTACTTCAGTATGTAACTTTAACCGTGTTCCTTCCACTCTTCTAGTAAGGTCTTCGATTTCTTGTAATAATCTGGCAATCATAATTTTATAGCTTAACTGAAATGAAATAATTAGTTGCAAATAAGGAATTTTTAAATATTAAGCATTTTGTATTAAAAAGGCCATAATATTTTACTAATTGACTACATTTATAAAATCATAGGGAATGGTTAAATACTAGAACAATGGGGAAAAGCAAAAAAGGCAAATTATAATGTTTCAAAAATTAAATGGCTAATTTCACTAACTTTCATCTATTCTCCAGAACATATATTTTTGTGGGCACACGTAAGAAAAATTAAGTGAAATTGCATAGATTCAATATATATTTAAAAAATATTCACAATCGAAAAATATTAATTTAAATAGTAAATCATGTAATAATGTTTTAAAAACGAAATCCTCAGATTCTCATATAGCTTACTTTGATAGAATTGAAAACATAATTTTTGTTAAAAAAATCAATTGCTGAGAATAGATATGTAACAAAAAATCTCAGTTAAAAAGTATCTTAAAAAAAATAATAATTGTCTTATAATATCAACTACAAATATAAGGCAAATGCTTAAGGATCTTATTTCAATATAAGAAACTAAAAAGTATCTACAACAGCTAATTTTATTGAAATACAAGTTTTGATGAGGATAAAACAAAAGGCTAGAAATCATGTATTTAACTCTGACAAATAATAATTTCTAAGGAATGGGAAATATTCATCAGTTTGAAAACAACCTAATTATATATTCAAGATATCAGTTAATCTACTTAAGAAGAATACATGTTTTGATATATATATATATATATATATATATATATATATATATATATATATATATATATATATATATATATATATATATATATATATATATATATATATATATATATATATATATATATATATATATATATACAAAAGGTTTATATCCAAAAAGAATGGCGACCAGGAAACTATGCTATGCAAGAAGATGTGTAGACCTAATATACCAAAGAAGAGATGTCGAAGGCTTTTTTCACTCTATCGAAAAAAGTCAAATTGAAAAAGAAGGAAATTCAGAAGACATATAATAGGTGTGCATTGCGAACCTTTGACTTCGGTTCAATTGATTGCTAACTTAGGTGTTCAAATCTTCATACTCCCAAACGCTAGATATAGATTTCATCAACCTTCTGGACTCTTTCTGTGATTGTGTTGCACATCTCATTTATCGATATCATTATCTTCCTGAACTGCATTATAATTTTCCCTTTCAATATAATATAACAGTGAAATCCTTTCATGTCTAATGCGTAATCACACACACGCAACTGAAAGTTATTATATCTCAGTAATCGTTCACTTAAGTTATTTTACACTTTTAAATAAAAATTATCATAAAAAACATTTCATTTTACAAATAATTTTGCACCTTTAAGATATGTTTGGAATATGTGACAGTTCAAAACAAAAATAATTTTTGTAATTAAAACTGCTTATGGTATAAATAAGAAATTATTTCCAAATACGTTACTATGAAGAAGACTTCTATCAAAAGGTAAGGAATGAGCAGTTTTATAATAAATTAAAAGAAATTCACTCAGAAAATCTTATGAAGTACAATTTTGATAAAAAAATTATGTTTTATACAATTAAAAGTTTCACTTTACACTAAGAGAGTGTAAATAAAATAACTAATTTGTTTTGTTTGTCGCTCAACGGTCATTTTTTGCACACGAGGGAACTAATTTTCGAAAAATCGCAATAAACTTAATTTAATAGAGTATTTGAAATCCCATACATTATTCTTATTTTTTTTATTCTACTAATCTAACGAAATATCAGAATTCTAACATCTCATTAGTAAACATATAAAATTTTCAGAGAAAAATACCTTATTAGACGGTCGTTCAGTTTTCCCCGAAATGGTCAAAAGCGCCCAGACGCCTGCCTGGACTTTGGCCAAAAGCTCTCGGTGAAGTTTCTCCAGCTCTTGTCTAAGCCTGGAACACTCTTCTTCAAGTCTAGGGGTGATTTTCTTGGCTTCTAAGTACCTTTTGCGCCACATTTCACGAACTGTTTGCATGAAAAAAATTTGAATACAACATGTAATAATTGTATAACTTTAAATTTATAGGCAAATGATAACTATTTCATCTGTTACTTTTCATAATGGATTTAATGAAAAATGAAAAAACACTAGGCATGCGTTTCAGAGCGAGAATTAAATGATAACGGTGGCATTTTAAAGCAATGGGTTCTTTGATATTTGAAAAATTCTGCTGTCGAAAAAATAAGGATTGGAAGCATTAAATTGTAACAGAGAATATGTAAAAGTGTTTACATAGCAGACTTTAAATAAAACAAGATAAAAATGGCTTCACAATACCTTAAATTATTGGCCAGGAATTTATCAGTGTAAAAGAAATATCGAATTTGATTAAAAATAAAATTCAAATGACGTAAGAACGAGCGCATTACATATATACATAATTGGCGTAGTTTTCTAATCAAATATGTTTACTCTTAATAGAAATTTTCTGGAGTTGTTTTATTGCTTTTATTATATTTTTTATTGTGCATCCTTAATATTAATACATAGTGATGAAATTACTATCACATACGGAAATTATATATTTATTAGAGCATTTTGACCATGAAATTACAAGCTTGATATTTCGGAGTGACAGCTGAAAACTCCTGCTTTTCGGAATCTCCTTCATCGCAAAACACGGGAGACTCCTCAGCTCCCACCATAGAAAACATTTAAACTCTATAGGCTTGGATCGAACCCGGCCCCTCTGATCTGACCCGCTAAATTTTTCAAAAAATTGCATTTTTCAATATTTTCAATAGTTGAATCCTAAAATAATATTTGTAATCTATCAATACATATATCATGTAGAATTAAGTGAAATGTAACTAAAAATTACGTTTGCAATAATTATAAATCACAATGTAAAATTATCGTCAGATTTTTAAGTAATTTATTGTATTCTGAGGAATTATCATTCAATATACCCTAATGTTTAACGGTTGCTGTACTGATTAAATAAGTAAAAAATATGCAATTGAACTCAATATGAATCCCAGTCGAGAAGCATATGATTGAAATAACTACTCCAGTATTTGACTGTTTCTGTTATAATTGATTCTTTCGTTTCATTTTTCATACTTTAAATTAATTATTGGAATAAACATGAGGAACAAGAAGAATAAGATTTAGAGTATACATGACATAAAGGTCAAAACATCCCAGTCAACAGCAAAAAATATAAGAATATCATACATGCAAAAGTATTTCAACTGATTTGCCAAATTGAAAAGAGTCTTTTAATTATCATAGAGTAGACTCTATGAACTAAAAAACTGTAAATCAACTTCCCAAAGCAGCGTGTAAATACTAACATTGCTCCGTTCAATAACATGACAACATTTGAAAGCCTAACAAAACAATAAAAAACTCTTAGATTTTTAGAAGAAAACATTGATCGAATGATGTTATGACATTGTAAATGGTGCAGACCTTGAAGAGAGAAAAAACAATAGTAAATTGGTGCTCGAAAACAATATGGAAAATGAAAACTATGGGTAAAATTTAAATAATGATCACGCAAGTGATGTTGAAACGCAATGTGGAAAAAAAAAAATGATAAAAATTAACAATGTTGAAAAAACAGTATAGAAAGATAAAGAGTGAGGAATTCTTAAATCTTGAAAGGAAAATAATAAATGATGTTTTAAATCGCTATGCATCGAAGATGAAATCGGAATTTGAAAACGAACTTATTACAATAGAAAAAATATTTCAACTATAAAAGTTACTACAAAAAGCATTATTTTAAATGTTTTGGAAGAAAGGACTAGAGGAATGATTGTTTTATTTAACATTGATTTCTTGATAATCATTGAGGGGAATAATCAATGATGAAATTAAATTATATTTTCGATACACCGACTAAATTTTTAAGTCTCCTATTCAATATCAGTATCAGAACGCTCAAACGAATGAAAAACGTATAGTTCAAAATGCATCCATTACAATTTTCACTAAGCACTACTTTTTATGATATATCATGCAAAAGACTATAATGGAAATTTTCTTATGAATAGGAACTTTTTGCATTTATTTTTGATATGTCTTTTGCATTGAGCCAGACTATAATTATTGTATCTTGTTTGGAAAGTCTGATATTGAACCAAATCGAAATTAGGAGCTGGTGATTCTACCCCTATCGCCTACAATTTTCTATTTAAAACTTATTTCCTTAGAGTTCATTAAGCACTACTTTATATGATATATCATGCAGAAGACTATAATGGAAACGATCCAAATTTTCTTATGAATAGGAACTTTTTGCATTTATTCTTGATATGTCTTTTGCATTGAGCCAGACTATAATTATTGGATCTTGTTTGGAAAGTCTGATATTGAACCAAATCGAAATTAGGAACTGGTGATTCTATCTCTATCGCCTACAATTTTCTATTTAAAACTTATTTCCTTAGAATTCATTAAGCACTACTTTATATGATATATCATGCAGAAGACTATAATGGAAACGATCCAAATTTTCTTATGAATAAAAACTTTTTGCATTTATTCTTGATATGTCTTTTGCATTGAGCCAGACTATAATTATTGGATCTTGTTTGGAAAGTCTGATATTGAACCAAATCGAAATTAGGAGCTGGTGATTCTACCTCTATCGCCTACAATTTTCTATTTAAAACTTATTTCCTTAGAGTTCATTAAGCACTACTTTATATGATATATCATGCAGAAGACTATAATGGAAATTTTCTTATGAATAGGAACTTTTTGCATTTATTCTTGATATGTCTTTTGCATTGAGCCAGACTATAATTATTGGATCTTGTTTGGAAAGTCTGATATTGAACCAAATCGTAATTAGGAGCTGGTGATTCTACCTCTATCGCCTACAATTTTCTATTTAAAACTTATTTCCTTAGAGTTCATTAAGCACTACTTTATATGATATATCATGCAGAAGACTATAATGGAAACGATCCAAATTTTCTTATGAATAGGAATTTTTGCATTTATTCTTGATATGTCTTTTGCATTGAGCCAGACTATAATTATTGGATCTTGCTTGGAAAGTCTGATATTGAACCAAATCGAAATTAGGAGCTGGTCATTCTACCCCTATCGCCTACAATTTTCTATTTAAAACTTATTTCCTTAGAGTTCATTAAGCACTACTTTATATGATATGTCATGCAGAAGACTATAATGGAAACGATCCAAATTTTCTTATGTATAGGAACTTTTTGCATTTATTCTTGATATGTCTTTTGCATTGAGCCAGACTATAATTATTGGATCTTGTTTGGAAAGTCTGATATTGAACCAAATCGAAATTAGGAGCTGGTGATTCTATCTCTATCGCCTACAATTTTCTATTTAAAACTTATTTCCTTAGAGTTCATTAAACACTACTTTATATGATATATCATGCAGAAGACTATAATGGAAACGATCCAAATTTTCTTATGAATAAAAACTTTTTGCAATTATTCTTGATATGTCTTTTGCATTGAGCCAGACTATAATTATTGGATCTTGTTTGGAAAGTCTGATATTGAACCAAATCGAAATTAGGAGCTGGTCATTCTACCCCTATCGCCTACAATTTTCTATTTAAAACTTTTTTCCTTAGAGTTCATTAAGCACTACTTTATATGATATATCATGCAGAAGACTATAATGGAAACGATCCAAATTTTCTTATGAATAGGAACTTTTTCCATTTATTCTTGATATGTCTTTTGCATTGAGACAGACTATAATTATTGGATCTTGATTGGAAAGTCTGATATTGAACCAAATCGAAATTAGGAGCTGGTGATTCTACCTCTATAGCCTACAATTTTCTATTTAAAACTTATTTCCTTAGAGTTCATTAAGCACTACTTTTTATGATATATCATGCAAAAGACTATAATGGAAAAGATCCAAATTTTCTTATGAATAGGAAATTTTTGCATTTATTCTTGATATGTCTTTTGCATTGAGCCAGACTATAATTATTGGATCTTGTTTGGAAAGTCTGATATTGAACAAAATCGAAATTACGAGCTGGTCATTCTACCCCTATCGCCTACAATTTTCTATTTAAAACTTATTTCCTTAGAGTTCATTAAGCACTACTTTATATGATATATCATGCAGAAGACTATAATCGAAACGATCCAAATTTTCTTATTAATAGGAACTTTTTGCATTTATTCTTGATATGTCTTTTGCATTGAGCCAGACTATAATTATTGGATCTTGTTTGGAAAGTCTGATATTGAACCAAATCGAAATTAGGAGCTGGTGATTCTACCCCTATCGCCTACAATTTTCTATTTAAAACTTTTTTCCTTAGAGTTCATTAAGCACTACTTTATATGATATATCATGCAGAAGACTATAATGGAAACGATCCAACTTTTCTTATGAATAGGAACTTTTTGCATTTATTCTTGATATGTCTTTTGCATTGAGCCAGACTATAATTATTGGATCTTGCTTGGAAAGTCTGATATTGAACCAAATCGAAATTAGGAGCTGGTGATTCTACCCCTATCGCCTACAATTTTCTATTTAAAACTTTTTTCCTTAGAGTTCATTAAGCACTACTTTATATGATATATCATGCAGAAGACTATAATGGAAACGATCCAACTTTTCTTATGAATAGGAACTTTTTGCATTTATTCTTGATATGTCTTTTGAATTGAGCCAGACTATAATTATTGGATCTTGCTTGGAAAGTCTGATATTGAACCAAATCGAAATTAGGAGCTGGTGATTCTACCTCTATCGCCTACAATTTTCTATTTAAAACTTATTTCCTTAGAGTTCATTAAGCACTACTTTATATGATATATCATGCAGAAGACTATAATGGAAATTTTCTTATGAATAGGAACTTTTTGCATTTATTCTTGATATGTCTTTTGCATTGAGCCAGACTATAATTATTGGATCTTGTTTGGAAAGTCTGATATTGAACCAAATCGAAATTAGGAGCTGGTGATTCTACCCCTATCGCCTACAATTTTCTATTTAAAACTTATTTCCTTAGAGTTCATTAAGCACTACTTTATATGATATATCATGCAGAAGACTATAATGGAAACGATCCAAATTTTCTTATGAATAAGATTTTTTGCATTTATTCTTGATATGTCTTTTGCATTGAGCCAGACTATAATTATTGGATCTTGTTTGGAAAGTCTGATATTGAACCAAATCGAAATTAGGAGCTGGTGATTCTATCTCAATCGCCTACAATTTTCTATTTAAAACTTATTTCCTTAGAGTTCATTAAGCACTACTTTATATGATATATCATGCAGAAGACTATAATCGAAACGATCCAAATTTTCTTATTAATAGGAACTTTTTGCATTTATTCTTGATATGTCTTTTGCATTGAGCCAGACTATAATTATTGGATCTTGTTTGGAAAGTCTGATATTGAACCAAATCGAAATTAGGAGCTGGTGATTCTACCCCTATCGCCTACAATTTTCTATTTAAAACTTTTTTCCTTAGAGTTCATTAAGCACTACTTTATATGATATATCATGCAGAAGACTATAATGGAAACGATCCAACTTTTCTTATGAATAGGAACTTTTTGCATTTATTCTTGATATGTCTTTTGCATTGAGCCAGACTATAATTATTGGATCTTGCTTGGAAAGTCTGATATTGAACCAAATCGAAATTAGGAGCTGGTGATTCTACCCCTATCGCCTACAATTTTCTATTTAAAACTTATTTCCTTAGAGTTCATTAAGCACTACTTTATATGATATATCATGCAGAAGACTATAATGGAAACGATCCAACTTTTCTTATGAATAGGAACTTTTTGCATTTATTCTTGATATGTCTTTTGAATTGAGCCAGACTATAATTATTGGATCTTGCTTGGAAAGTCTGATATTGAACCAAATCGAAATTAGGAGCTGGTGATTCTACCTCTATCGCCTACAATTTTCTATTTAAAACTTATTTCCTTAGAGTTCATTAAGCACTACTTTATATGATATATCATGCAGAAGACTATAATGGAAAAGATCCAAATTTTCTTATGAATAGGAACTTTTTGCATTTATTCTTGATATGTCTTTTGCATTGAGCCAGACTATAATTATTGGATCTTGTTTGGAAAGTCTGATATTGAACCAAATCGAAATTAGGAGCTGGTGATTCTACCCCTATCGCCTACAATTTTCTATTTAAAACTTATTTCCTTAGAGTTCATTAAGCACTACTTTATATGATATGTCATGCAGAAGACTATAATGGAAACGATCCAAATTTTCTTATGTATAGGAACTTTTTGCATTTATTTTTGATATGTCTTTTGCATTGAGCCAGACTATAATTATTGTATCTTGTTTGGAAAGTCTGATATTAAACCAAATCGAAATTAGGAGCTGGTGATTCTACCCCTATCGCCTACAATTTTCTATTTAAAACTTATTTCCTTAGAGTTCATTAAGCACTACTTTATATGATATATCATGCAGAAGACTATAATGGAAACGATCCAAATTTTCTTATGAATAGGAACTTTTTGCATTTATTCTTGATATGTCTTTTGCATTGAGCCAGACTATAATTATTGGATCTTGTTTGGAAAGTCTGATATTGAACCAAATCGAAATTAGGAGCTGGTGATTCTATCACTATCGCCTACAATTTTCTATTTAAAACTTATTTCCTTAGAGTTCATTAAGCACTACTTTATATGATATATCATGCAGAAGACTATAATGGAAACGATCCAAATTTTCTTATGAATAGGAACTTTTTGCATTTATTCTTGATATGTCTTTTGCATTGAGCCAGACTATAATTATTGGATCTTGTTTGGAAAGTCTGATATTGAACCAAATCGAAATTAGGAGCTGGTGATTCTACCCCTATCGCCTACAATTTTCTATTTAAAAATTATTTCCTTAGAGTTCATTAAGCACTACTTTATATGATATATCATGCATAAGACGATAATGGAAACGATCCAACTTTTCTTATGAATAGAACTTTTTGCATTTATTCTTGATATGTCTTTTGCATTGAGCCAGACTATAATTATTGGATCTTGTTTGGAAAGTCTGATATTGAACCAAATCGAAATTAGGAGCTGGTGATTCTACCTCTATCGCCTACAATTTTCTATTTAAAACTTATTTCCTTAGAGTTCATTAAGCACTACTTTATATGATATATCATGCAGAAGACTATAATGGAAACGATCCAAATTTTCTTATGAATAGGAACTTTTTGCATTTATTCTTGATATGTCTTTTGAATTGAGCCAGACTATAATTATTGGATCTTGCTTGGAAAGTCTGATATTGAACCAAATCGAAATTAGGAGCTGGTGATTCTACCTCTATCGCCTACAATTTTCTATTTAAAACTTATTTCCTTAGAGTTCATTAAGCACTACTATATATGATAAAACATGAAGAAGACTATAATGGAAACGATCCAAATTTTCTTATGAATAGGAATTTTTGCATTTATTCTTGATATGTCTTTTGCATTGAGCCAGACTATAATTATTGGATCTTGTTTGGAAAGTCTGATATTGAACCAAATCGAAATTAGGAGCTGGTGATTCTACCCCTATCGCCTACAATTTTCTATTTAAAACTTATTTCCTTAGAGTTCATTAAGCACTACTTTATATGATATATCATGCAGAAGACTATAATGGAAACGATCCAAATTTTCTTATGAATAAGATTTTTTGCATTTATTCTTGATATGTCTTTTGCATTGAGCCAGACTATAATTATTGGATCTTGTTTGGAAAGTCTGATATTGAACCAAATCGAAATTAGGAGTTGGTGATTCTATCTCAATCGCCTACAATTTTCTATTTAAAACTTATTTCCTTAGAGTTCATTAAGCACTACTTTATATGATATATCATGCAGAAGACTATAATGGAAACGATCCAAATTTTCTTATGAATAAAAACTTTTTTCATTTATTCTTGATATGTCTTTTGCATTGAGCCAGACTATAATTATTGGATCTTGTTTGGAAAGTCTGATATTGAACCAAATCGAAATTAGGAGCTGGTGATTCTACCCCTATCGCCTACAATTTTCTATTTAAAATTTTTTTCCTTAGAGTTCATTAAGCACTACTTTATATGATATATCATGCAGAAGACTGTAATGGAAACGATCCAAATTTTCTTATGAATAGGAACTTTTTCCATTTATTCTTGATATGTCTTTTGCATTGAGCCAGACTATAATTATTGGATCTTGATTGGAAAGTCTGATATTGAACCAAATCGAAATTAGGAGCTGGTGATTCTACCTCTATCGCCTACAATTTTCCATTTAAAACTTATTTCCTTAGAGTTCATTAAGCACTACTTTTTATGATATATCATGCAGAAGACTATAATGGAAACGGTCCAAATTTTCTTATGAATAGGAAATTTTTGCATTTATTTTTTATATGTCTTTTGTATTGAGCCAGACTATAATTATTGGATCTTGTTTGGAAAGTCTGATATTGAACCTAATCGAAATTAGGAGCTGGTGATTATCGCCAAATATAAGATGCAAGTGACAATTCCGGGCACGTGTTGCAGAGAAAAATCGTTAATTCGTGATTTAGTAGTTGTGCAGTATTACAATTTTCAAAGAGAGGGAAATTTCTTAACAACCCTTTGCTGTGCTACTAAAAATAATAGCTCAAAGGAAGGGAGCATTCAAAATAATTATGATGTACAAGATTCCCGAGTATGCTTATATCAAAATATCGCTGTTTTCACGCAGAAAATGGTCATTACTTTATTGATCATATAAAAAAAATATAATATAAATTAGTCCTTCAAAATTATATTTAATTGATAACGTGTTTAATCAGTAAAAACACGATAATTAAAATTTGATTTCAGAATGAATCTCATTTTTTTTTCTTTATAAGCATTTTTACTCTTGTTTTTACATTAAAAAACTCGCCATTATTTAAGAATATAGTTTCTATCATCGGGGCATAGGACATTTTATATCAGCATAATTTCATTGATACGACGAAAATTCCCTCAGAAATCTTTAGGAAGGAATGTTTCTTCAGCGGCCAACTGGGGAACATTTTTCCACCTTTTTTGCAGTTTTTTCGGAAGGCTTCGGCTGAAAAAAATGGAATTATCTGAATTGTTGGTTTCAATTACAGTTCACTCCATTATTTCCACACTGACTTTCCATACTTGGATTTCAAAAGAATATTCTTTAGATATGAAAGGGAAGAGAAGCCTCAAGTGCATTTCCGGATGAAATTTTCTAAGAAATCCATGAAATTAATACTGTGATCAGCAATGAATGTCCGTTCTCCGCGTCTGGACGGAAAGAAATACAAACACTTAAAGCAGAAAGTTGGCCAACTCGAAAGAGTTTTGAAACATTGATTTTGCAATGAATTTCAGCTGTAATCAACCATGATTTGAGGGCACCAAAGAGACGTTTTTGTTCCGGAACATCAAGAAGCGGAAGAGTTCCTTGTTTCTCTACATATTCACGGTATAAATATTAGCATTTATTCTTTTTTTCGAATTTTGAAAAGCAATTGTATTCTTACTCACTGTTGTTGTCCCACTTTTTATCAAATAAGAGGCATGAGGAAATATGTAAAGTTTATATATAAAGAATAATATAAAGCCTTCTGAGCGAATGACCTTGCTTCGATGACGTTGTAATAAAAATCCATCGATACTTTCCTTTTCATTCATTTTAATTGATTTGCATTTATCAGCATTGCATTGATTCGTTTTGATGGCGCAAGAGCATTTCAGATGTCCTATTAATATTGCTCAGCAACCAAATGTATATGCACACCACACTAAATACTTTTTTTTTAACATAAAATATAATTTTTTCTGTATCCTAATTTCATTATTGAGCATTTTTAATAGAAATGATAAGAATGAAAATTATACAAAATTTCATTCAATGATTTCAATTAAACTATACATTAATATAAAAAGTAATTGTCTGTAAAATTTTAATTCAATTTAAAATAAAATTTTGATACGCAATACAAAATTTATTTCTCTAAGGGAAAAAATAGGAAAAGGAATTATTTGTCTATTATCGCAGTTATTTCCGATTATTCTAAGTAAAATGCTTTAATAAAGTATCATTATATATTTGAGAACTTTAATAAAAGTTCAAGTTATCTTAAATAAAGTACCTGCTCTTTGTAATACTACTAAACAATTTTCGAGAACGTCTCGAAAAAAAAATCTTTGAAATCAACCAAGAATAAGAAATTAAGCAAACAAATTTTAAAACCAAATGTTAACTTTTTATTTCAATTGGTTATTTATATTACTTTTTTATATTTTATTTTACAGGGTTGAACTACCCAAGGATTTAAACTATAATATTATGAAGCAAATTTAAATTATATTTTTGGTGATAACTTTAATATTTTTTTCCAGAAAACAAACCATTTCTTTTCTGACACAATATTCGAAAACTGGAGTAAAGTAGTTTGTAATATTTTCAATTCTGTACATTTAAAGGTATTAATTGTACATAATAATTGAAACTTTACTTAATCTTAAAAAAATTAGGAATCATTATCATTTTTTTACAACTTCTCTCTTTATTTTGCTTGATAATGTTTTTCGAATATTTATAAAAATTAAAATTTCATTTAATTTACAATTCAGTAATTTTTAAAAACATGCTTTGTGTTTCGATTAATACAATTTTCGATTTTCTCATTTATGAAGTCAAAAATACATAAATTATATTTGTTGAATCTTTTAGTGGATTTTACTGGTTTTTCTCTGATAAAATGGATATTTTGTTGCTTCAAAAAGATCGAAAATCACGTTTTTGATTAATTTTTTTGTTACTCTTCCATTTTGCAGGTAACTAAGTGAAACAAAATATCACAAACAACTACTTTTACCATTATTTTTTTAACTTGCCACTTTTTACAAACATTTTAAACAATGAATAATATCTATGCCTTCAAAATGAATTTTTTTCAGCAAACAGTTGTTGATTATTTGTTTCCAGTGATTTGTCCCCAAAAATGTTAACTCACGCCACTGAAAGGGAAAAATAATAATTTATTTTATGTAACTCTTTTTATAATGAAATATAGATCTATTATCTTTAAAAGCATTACACATTTATGATTTACAGCAGATCTTTTTCAGCATTTATGTTAAATTGATAATATTTTTACTGACAGTTTCTTTAGGGGAATGTCGAGTATATTTCAAAATATCACGTGCTGATGAATTTTTACATGATATTATAATTACAAAAGCATTGAAATTGCATGAATTTCAACGTCAAGCAATTCACAAAAAATGTTGGTGTTTATTACGCATAGTAATCTGTTTATATGCCTCCACAAACTTTATCACTTTATTTCAATCAATTTTCTTAACAAAATAATGGCGGATATATTAAGATGATAAATCCTATTTTATCTCGTTATTAGGAACAAGAAACATTTCTATAAAGTTCAGAACATTCATTCAAATATAGATTTAAATTATCAATTTTGTTTCCAACAAGGCTACTGTAATCATAAATTTGTAAACATTTAGTTACCTATTTTTTAAATTCCATTGTCATTTGAAAAATAGATTTTTTTCAGCAATGAAATGGAATTAATTGATATGTTCATTTATTTTATAAATGATTGAGCAACAATAGTATAAAAATTCTCCTTAGAATTTTCTGTATCATATTTTTTGTCCTTTATTTTTGTATATTGATTTTTAAATGCCGTATATGTCACGGAATTGATAATTTTCTAATCAATCATTACTTTTATGTTACTTAACTGTAATTTTGACCATGATAAGTCGAGTGTATTTTACAAGTGCGTAAAATAGAGTAAAATATAAAATTTATGGTGCTATGAGAAATGCTATTTGATGTGAACAACCATAAGAAAACTGAATCAAAGTAAATTTAGGAAATAGTTATTTTAAAGCTATTTTAAGCTACTTACCGATATATATATATATATATATATATATATATATATATATATATATATATATATATATATATATATATATATATATATATATATATATATATATATAAGAATGTTTTAAGATAATTAAAATTTTACTCACATTAAAACTGTTCTATGCTGTTTCTTCATTTCTTGTGCATCAAAATTTTAAATAATATTAAAATTTAAGTATTATAGTGTTTACCTTGTTTTCAGATGTATGATTAAAAACTGCGGAAACAATTTAGTTTCTAGTTCTTAAACCATTTTAACTCGATTTTTTTATGGCCAAAATGCTACAACATGTTTGTCAGTTAAAATTTATGATATAACTAATTTGTTAATGAAACCTAAATCCTTAAGGGTTTTCATTTTAATTGATTGCTTTATAGAAATATTATTTCAACATAGAGTCAGAAGGAAAAATGGGTTTCACATACATTGTTAATACACTGTACGGAATCCATAATAATGCTACATGTCATTTATTGTTTGAACAAAAAGTTAAAAAGTATGGTTCGGAATGCATTTTTTTTTATAAAATTATAATGAGTTTAAAATCTATTTATGTTTAGTTTGTTTTGCAAAAAATTTAAACAGGAAACTTATAGTAAATTTGTGCCAAAAGGTTTCCTGTCTTAATTTCTGTTTCAACTCGCTTAAAAACATATTGAGGAACAACATTTGGTGTCCTTAGGGTTTAAGCTGATGGACGGCATTTCACACGCGTGCTGAAATAGGAAAGAGCAGATTGAAAACATGCAACTGAATGTCCGAGTACACTCACCTTGCTCCCTGCGCTGGTGGGCGCGGCTCTGCAGCTGTTTTATCCTACGCAGCAGGTCCTCGCGCCGCCGCTGCCGCAGGCTGCTCTCCCCGCGCGCCTCGCTCAGCACCGCCAGCAGCCGATCCTCTGCAAAGAAAGAGAGAGAGTGTGTGTTTTCAACTAAGAAATGTAGGCATAAAAATACTGGTTCCATCTATTTTAGAAGCGGTCCACTATAGCAATGGACTGCCGTTACTGGCTTCCAGTGTCCGAGCCTTCTCGAGGGGAGAGAAAACTCCCGAGCACCCTCACCGTCGCAGGACAGACTCTGCAGAGAGAAAGGTCTCGGGTTCAATTTCAGACACTGTTGTACAACTCTTCTGTAAAATAGGAAAATACTCAAACTTATATTCTAAATACTATAAATCTTGGATATTCTGCCTTTCGCCTGCGTGTCCGTGTTTCCACCCTATGAATGAATACCATAGACATCAAGATGTCTTGCTCAAAGCAATTCACAACGTGCATGCTCCCTCGTTCAATAACGGCTGAGATCAAACAAGAGATTTTCCTCTCTGAAGAACATTGACTTATCATCAGGATAGGGGGCCGCCCCACAGTGATCGTAAAAAGAGAGTGTTAAATAAGTATCCCCGAACAAGTTCCCAGAGGCTATTCGGGAATTAGTCAAAAGTTTTGCTGTTATGTAGTTGATCGCGTGTACCAGAGTTAAATTCTTCACTTTGTACTAAGATCACTGTATTTTCACCCGACCAGCACCTCCACGTGTTGGCCCTCGGTAACACTAGTTTATACTAGTGCCTAACGATGGTGAAGGGGGCAAATAGTAGTTAGCACATTATAAATATGGAGCACCTGGAGCAAGAACAAATTAGATTAGATACACAGATTTCAAAAAATAAAGAAGATATGTTAAAATTCGGAAATTATACATTACAGGATATTTTCCAGATTGAAAAAGATTTGCAAACATTAATGGGAAATGCTAAGTTAACTAACCCAATCCAAACAAAGATGAGGGATGGATTGGGAGAAATAAGTATCGTGGAATGCAATGGATAATGAGGAATGGACATAATTTTCGAATAATAACTCAGAGACAGCCGCAGATCTAATGGTAACTGATGGCAGATTGCATATAGACTCTGAACGGGTGCTGTGCGAAATGAACCAGAGCAAATTCTTAAAAAGGAGTGGTGGATAGTGTCTAAACTGCGTAAAATGGAAGATCTAGTTGATCCATAAGCAACACAGCCGTAATCAATTCGAGATAAAATTATAGACTGGTGAATTCGAAGGAGTGATTTGCGATCTGCACCCCAGGAAGCATTAGAAAGCACCCTGAGGATGTTAAGCAGTCGCTCACATTTCCTCCGTAGATGTACACGTGCGGAAGGAAAGTTAACTTTTTATCGAAAATCACATCAAGGAATTTTATCTCACTGATTACAGGAATGAGTCTATTATTTATGTGAAGCACAGGATCATTATGGAAACTAGTTTTCCTACAGAAATGGACTCAATAACTCTTTTTTGTAGATATACTAAGGCCATTCCGTTCACACCAAGTAGTTAAATTATTTACAGCTGTTTGCAATTGTCTCTCAATTATACTCATGTTTGATCCTTGATATGAAATTTGCAAGTCATCAACATATAAATCACTATGCACAGAAGATGGTAACTGATGAAGTATGTTATTGATGAAAAGGTTAAAATGGGTTACACTTAAGTGTAACCCTTTTTAACCTTGAGGGACCCCCTCAACTTGTATAAAAGTATCAGAAACTGTAGTTCCAACACGTATTTTAAAAAAACTAGTGGTCAAGAAATTCTGAATGAATATAGCAAGATTACTTCTAAAACCAAGATAATACATAGTACGGAGAATGCCATAACGCCAAGTTCGATCGTATGCTTTCTTAATATTGAAGAAGATTGCAACAAGGTGATTTCTCCTCACAAAAGCATTTCGAATTTGAGATTCTAGATCTACTATATTATCAATGGTGGATCGTCCTCTTCGAAAACCGCTTTGATGATGAGGTATGCAATCATTCTTCTCTAAGACATAATTAAGTGTAGCATTGATCATGCGCTCGAAAGTTTTGCACAAACAACTCGTATGAGCTATTGGACGATAACTCAGAGGATCAGATGAATCTTTGACAGGTTTCAAAATTGGAATCACTATCACTTCTCTCCATAATGTAGGATAAGCATTCTCAAAAACCAGATTCTAATTAACAGTGAAAGTATGTTCAATAAAGAATCGTGATTTATATGACGGAGCATTTGATAAGCGATTCCATCATGTCCTGGGGTTGTGTAGTTTGCCTGAGATAAGGCAGTCTTCAATTCTGATAATCTAAAACCACAATTGTAGGGTAGATTTTGTCGATCTTGAAAACTTAGAGGTATCCGCTCACTAATTCTTTTAATCCATAGAAAAGTAGGATTATGTGAATCAGAGCTGAAAACATTAGCAAAAGTTTCACCGATGACATTAGCAATAACTACCGCTGAGGAATGTATAAAAGCTCCGGTTCATAAAATAGGAATGGGATAATCCTGATAAATACCATTGGCTGCTTTTTTACTTTCTTCCACAGCTGCTTGCTTGATGTCGATGAGTTAATTGAAGACACATAATTAATCCAAGATTCTCTCTGACTATGATGACTAACTCTACGAGCGAATGTTTTAGCCTTCTTAAAAGCAATAAGATATTCTCTGTATTTGGGTATCTTCGGAATATATTCCATTGCTTTTTTGCTTCTTGTGAGATTGTCGACACGCTTCATTCCACCAGGGTTTTCTATACTTATGTGGAATTGAGGAATGTTTAGGAATAGCTTTATCCGCAGCTCGGATAAGTGGTTTTGTGATGTACTTAACCGCCTCTTCAAGTGAATTTCTCTCCACATATATTTTCGTTATCACTGCCAATTGTTGAAATAAATCCCCGTCTGCTCGACTGTACACGTAACCAGGTATTTTATGCGACACACTGTTACTCCCAGTCCGAGAGACAAACAGGGGGAAATGATCACTGTTAAATAAATCATTTCCAAATTCAAATTGTACCAAAGGCAAAAGCGATGGTGTGCAAATAGATAAGTCCAAAGAATGGAATGTCCGTGTGGGTTCGTGAAAATAGGTTTCTCGTCAGTATTAAGCAAGCAGAGACCGTTATCAGACAAAAACTGCTCTACTTGTCGACCGCGAGAATTAGTATCTATGTTTCCCCACAAGGTAGTTTGGCTGTTAAAATCACCAAGAAACAAAAATGTAGGTGGGAGCTCAAATAAGCTATTTAATTCCTCTAAATTAATGACATCATGTGGTGGTAGATAAATGCAGCAACAAGTCAACAAGCATGTGGTGTAAATTCTTACAGCCACGGCTTGTAAATTTGCATTTAAAGGGTGTGCTACACAGGGGATAGTGTGCAAAGTTAAAATACAAACACCACCAAATGTAGAATCTCCACCTAAATCTTTTCTAAAATTTGAATAGCCACGAATATTAGATGTGTTTGTGGACTTCAGGAAAGTTTCCTCTAAGGACCGGATTATAGGTAGAAATTATTGATTTGATGTTGTCAATGTGTGACCGGAAGACTTGACAATTCCAAGAAACAAAGAAATACATTAAGTAAATGTAAACGCACCCTTGAAGGTGCTACTCAAGAGGAACTCAGATGTATCTACTAGACTAATATCATCATTTGAGGGATGCAAACTTACTGTATCAGAATCCAAAGTCACAAAGGACGATTTAGAGATCAAGGAAGACTTTCGAGGACCTTCCCTAGCCTGCTTCAATTTAAGAGCTTTTAATTCTTTAGACTTTGCCATGGGAGATTTACATAGGGTTGATACTTTAATTTTTGTAATCTTTCGGGTTGCACTGATCACAGGAAGTGAATCAGGGTCCATCTGAGTGCTTCTGGATGTTGTTGATTTTTTGGTGACTGTGGCATAGCTGAATACGGCTTGTGGAGATCGGGACATGACGATCTTTCGAGCCTCAGCATATAGGAAATACACGACTTCATTTTTACGGAAGTGATTTCTTTCTCTATTTGCCAAATAGGACGAGATCGTGAATAAGATGGGTGGTCACCTTGACAATTGACGCACTTTTCTTTGGCATTTCAGGAATCCCTGTCATGACCTACCGTAGCAAATAGAGCACAAGTATTTTTTCCTCTACAAGACATTTTTGAATGCCCAAACCGTTAACAGTTAAAGCATCGCAGCGGGTTTGGTATAAACGGCCTAACAGAGCACCGCATATATGCGACTTTTATGTGTTCCGGTAAATCTGCTGTTGCAAAAGTCAAGATCAGATGTTTCGTATTAAGTAAGATGTCATCCCTTTTGATCGTTATTCACTTCACAGCGCAGACTTTCTGGTCTTTAAGTGCTCGAGTATCTCCGTGGTAGGCGTATTAAGCAAATCCGCAGCGGAAATTACTCTACGAGAATAGTTTAATGTCTTTTGAGGTAAAACAGCCACATCCAGGTCACAAATTGTTTTCATTTTAATAGCTAATGCTGATTGTTTATCTGTAGTGGTGTCCATAAATAACTCACCATTTCTCAGCTTTCTGATGGACTTCACTTCCCCTAAATAGCTGGAAATTCCTCTTTCAATAAGAAAGAGAGACACATATTCAAAACTTCCTCCATTTCTTTGTATAACAAAATATTTGGCATTTAACATTGGCACTTGTTGCTCCCGAGGGAGAGATGAATATTTACTTTCCATATAAATCACATGGAGCTAGGGGACCTGAGCGCATCACCCACCTCCGAGTCCAACAAGATGATGCAGACCAGCTGCACCACTGCTACGCAGGTCCTATACGCTCACAGTACATCCCTAAAGTGGTCTCCTCCTTATCGAGTCACCTAGTGGATCACTTGATGCATAAAGCCGATTGATGTGCTGAGGACCACAACACACCTCCCATTTACCTGAAGCAGAGGCCAAAGTAATGATTTGGTGGCTGGGGGTCTCAATAACCAGGACCCTCCTTTCCAGGAACACGGGTCTCCACGCACGGCAAACAAGTGGGTGATTTAGTCCTCAACAGTAGATAATAGCAACAGAGCGGCGAAAGCTACTCACGGGGATCACTCAACCTCTTATGAGGCAACCACACTGAGGGAGAAGAGGAAGAAAAAGCAGAAGAGTAGAGGAGAGAAGAAAGGAAAGAAAAGGGCAGATCACTAGGGTACCTCGGGATTGTGACATCCGTGTTTACCTAAAGAAGGTAAACCCCTGAGGGGCTATGCTTTTACAGACGGTTCAAAAATAAATGATTAAGTCGGATGCGCCACAATAATTAGAAAAAACGACGAAACTGTTATAATTATGAAACTAAGATTATCTAATAACTCTCTAGCCTACGAAGCGAAAGCAGTGGCGAAAGCTTTACACACTTTTTTACTTACATACTAAAAAAGATTTCATGGAAAGACAGAATTATGTAAATTCGATGGAGCAGTACATGTCGTTACACATACAGTTTATCATTGTCAGCATTTCCGAGAAATAAGAGAAAGATACTATCCACAAAATTATCGAAATTTAGAATTAAACAAATTGATCACTTTTAAAATCTTTAAAGTTGCAATAGAAGAAATAATAAAAATCCTATTATATGAGAATATAAACACAGAAGAAGAAATGTAACTAAAAAAAAAGAATGTAAATGGTTTAAATTATTAATTTAATTGTTATAATCACAAACATGTATATAGTCCAAGTAGGACAAATATTTATTTTGTTATTAACTTAATTTTAAGACATTATGGTGTCAACTATTTACTATTTTTTGCAATATGTATGTTATTATTATTAAAGGCAATACGTCAAGAGAGTCTCGGTGGGCCGCAGGGCTTAGTACAATACTCGGGTGGTGCTGGTGTCTGGGATGATTTGGTATAAGAGGTTCCTTGGAACTGGTTCTCCGTCCCCTGGTGCTTCGATGTTGGCTTTGTGTTGCGGCGCTTGCAATGGTCTTTCTCAACCGTATGCCATCGGGCGGGTCGGTCCTTATCATTTATGCTATCATCAGGCTGCAGTCCATAGTGAACAGCCTAAATCGACTTATCAGTCAATTGAGGTTTCACAATGGAGCATAGAAAGGACAGAATATCTATCACCCGTCTTTAACAGTGGTTAGGATCGAACCAAAGTCCTTTCGTCCTGAAGAATGGTATCATATCATGGTCCACTTTAAAACTTAATAGTTAAATAAAGTAAGCGTCATTCTCACGCGTGGATATGCGAAGTCTTTCCCAGGGAGGGGATGGGGAGTCCGACGCCAGTTTCAGGTTTGTGTAGGCAATGCTGTTTGTAATTCTTGTGACTACATAGGAATAAAGTTTTTTAAGCCAAGAACATCAAGAAATGATTGTTTGAAAACATGGTGGCACCCGTCGACCTAAAATGAACAGTCAAAACATTCAACACATGAACTGCTGGCGCTGATTACTCCAGTCACTTGTCATGGAATAATTATTATCTAGTAATGAAAATAGTTGAAAATGTTCGCTTCTCCAATATAAAAAATGCATACAGTGTATTAAACAGAATATCTAAAAACAAAATAAATTGCCCTTGTAAAACAAGACATATACATAATAAAAAACTAGACATACAAAATATAACGTTAAATTTTAAAAAAGAATATACAGTTCTCTATAATTTTCCACCACTTCTAATTTTATAACAACTATTGATTTCCAAAAGATGTAGTTACATACATTGTGTACATATATACATACGTACGTAAATATAGATATATATACGAAATACATGGGTGCGTTTTCTTTACGAAATTATATCTTCACATTACATGAAATGTAATTTTTGATACAATTAATTTTTTAAGAAGAACATTGCCTTCAGATAAGATACAAGGTACATTGAATTAACTTTTTCTTCATTCATATTATAATTTCAATTGTCATTACAGAATTAAGTATCATGAAAACATAAATAAAATTAAAATGCACGCACCTATTGAGCAATAAGACCCCCCCCCCACTGAGTCAAATCTCTGCACTTGATTAGATTTTGTAAAATATGAGAAGATGCTCTTCTTGAGACACGTCTTTACGAAAACAAAAGATTGAACTGAAAGATTTTTGTATTGTTTCCTGTTATACTTCCTTTCCTTTCATAATATTTTTTATTTTATTTTCCTAATAATTTTTACTTCCTCTTCTTTTCGTAGTAATGCGGAATAGAAATCAATATAGATACTGTATTTTAAATAATTGCGTCTTTTATATTAACACAAGATATTACCTTAACATAAATGATTTTAAAAGATATTTTATAGTAAATTCGACACATATAAAATTTAAATACTAATTTCAAAAATCTATTGTTCAGTAATTTTTATGTATTTAAGATAGCTCTATGTATAAAATTAACTATAAAATAATTTTGAACGGCTGACTGACGAGAATTTAAAAAATGTATTACTTAATAATTTTTATACATTGCAATCAATGAATATTGAATAAATACTCTCAGCTGCATCACACTCAGTGCAAATAACTTAAGTAATCAAATCAGATTTGAAATACTATCCTACATTTATATATTTCTCATTATTTGAACAATATTTAATTGTTGTTATGAGACAATTGCACGATAAATCGTTACCTGTAAAAAGTTCCGGCAGGTAGTGCGGAGGTGTTGGCGTTCGAACCAGAGCGCATACTCTTTTTCTTGCGATTCTGTTCCTCCCGAATCTGGCTGGATGACGAATAATTGGCAGTGGAAATATGGGGGTCGAGTTCCTGTCCACCCAAAGGTCAACATTAGCGATCTCGGTCGACAGAGCGGCCGGCAGATAGGGCGGTGTCGTCACGTGCGTCATGCTGCTCTGTGCCCTGGTGAATGTGCGGAGAGCCGGCCGCCGTTTCCCTGACGCGATTCTTTGGCCCTGTTTTTGTTGATCAGGGGGCGTCACTCTCAGGCGCGTCCTGATGTAGGGCGCAATTTCCTTGTCCAACCACCTGCGATAGGCACTCCGCACTTTTTCCTGTATGAATAACTCTCCGGCCCTTTTGGCCATGCGTATAATGTGGCAGGGTCGGTACTTGCGACGAAGTGGCAGGTATACGGGCAACAAATCGTAACGGCGACACGTTGCTAGGAATTCTTCAGTCGCCTTCTCGTAGGAAATGGTTTGCTTGTCCCCCAATAGCCGACTCAGGTAGCCCGAGAAATACGAAGGGGGGTAGAAAATGGTGTGGTACGCACGATTTGATCGGTATCTTCGAGTTAAGACAGAAGATCCTAGAAAATACTTCTTCTGAAAGCGCCGATGACGGAAACGCGAACGCACGTAACCGCCAATGTGAAGGCCGGCGAACATCCTCCTGCGGTAGAACTTTGGTGCGTTCAGAATTCTGTCCCTCGTGGAAAACATTTCAAGAACGACGAAGCTTATTAGATGAGTGGAAGATTGCCTCTTAACCTAGCTCTCATCAGTAGGAATCTCTTGCCACTTATAAGCTCATTCGGTTTTCAAAATGGATGGCTTGCGGTAAAAACGATTCCATGTGTCAAATTTCCTGCCTTTTAAAAATGTTAGCTTTATTACGAAAGCAGAAATGAATCATACACATCGTAATCTATGACATTGCTAGCTTGACATTATTTGATAGCGAACATTTCTTTCTTCTAAATCCACAATAGTAATGACAATTCCTCAATCAAAATGCTGATTTCAGCCTCTTACATAATGACATTTAAGGGAAAAGATTATTTATTTAAGGATAAAGTGCAGTCTTTCATATTCGTTTATAAACCTAGTGAATATTTCCACGGGCGAGTTGTTTTTTTAACAGCATTTCGTAACACGCGCTTCAACTTCATTTGGACCGAATGGTAGAAGAGCAATCGCGGTTGAGAATCTTCCGATCCATCGCAACCGAATGCCACCTCATTCTTCTTTTCCTTCTGATGGCATCACCACTCCCTACTTTTTTGTTCCATGCCTAAGCTCTCAGTTTTGAGTAGAATTCTATTTTCCCCTCCTAACGGTTACGAAGTATTGCAGGGAAAAAGAGATTAGAAAATGGGCTGGATGGAACTAGGGCGGGGCCTGTCCAACGATGACCTCGAGCGGAAACTGGACACTGGGAGCACGGATCTCAAGGTCGTTTGATTAGACGGAAGGTTTTCGAACAGCTGTTGATGCCAAATGCCAATAAATTATTTCTCCGTTAGTTTAATAGGAACCGAACGTAAGAAAATGTTAACCAAAATAAAAAAGCAATTTTATTTTTTCTTATAACTTTGCAATTACACGATTACTTTGATAGAAAGTACCAGTATTTCAAAAAAAAATTAGTTTGTAGCTTTTTATTATACATATATATATACATTATATATATATATATATATATATATATATATATATATATATATATATATATATATATATATATATATATATATATATATATATATATATATATTGTGTATTGTGGCAGCTAGGCTCACAATATGGGGTGTGCTGCTCCACTTTTTCATACTGAACCATATTTGGTGTGGAGTCCGACTGCTTCAGTACACACGTGCCATAGAGACCAGTTTATAGGGTAGGCAACCATTCACATCTCATCCATACACAAAAAGGACAAAGTCAGGGTAGATAGAGAGAGAAAGGACATCTATGCCCGAACCGGGATTTGAACCCAGGACTTCCCTACCCGCAGTCAAGCACTCTGACCACAAGACAGGACGGTCGGCTATTATTGTATATGGAAAATAAATTAAAAATTTCAAATATTCAATATTTCCAAAAGGTATCATTTTAAGATTTACTTAATAATAGAAGCATCGAATAAATTATTTTAGGAATTATATAATGATAAAAATAATTATTTCAAAGAATACAAATTGGAAAACCAATTTGAATTGAAATTAACAAATATTTAATTAAAACATATTTAAGTGCAATGAGGTAATGCTAAAACATTAACTTAAATTTTGAAATTCGATTACATAGAAAATATCAAATATTTTACTGTGATCATTTTATTCAAGTATTTAAACATATTTTTGATTATATGATTTATTTCAACAATTATGAAGGGTTAAAATTCTTGAAAATTTACAGAATATATATCATTTCATATATATTCTGCGTACAAATTATATTATAAACATTATGTTCTGTTTCATATTCTTATTTCAAAACTCAATTGAAATTTAATTCATATTGTCATCCCGTTAAAAAATAATTTATTATTCGTAGCAAAAAGAGAAATGAGTTATTTAAATAAATTTTCCACTATATTTCTTCATATTAAAAAAGACGCAAATTATAACTTTTCGATAAATTTATTAAAATGATTATTTCATTTGTGTTTATAAACCTATCGAAATTGATTTTCCAATAAATAGTGAAAATATTCTCTTGCGAAATCTCTTAATCACTCACTTTCGTACACACAACTACAGCACAAAGTACATTTTTTAAAATGTATTATTTTTTGTAGAATATTTATACGAGGTTATATATATTAGGAATTTATAACTATCTTCTTCGGGGAGAATTATTTATAAAATTTTTTAAAATTTAAAGTTTACGATCATTTTTTTATCCAAGAGAAAATCGTGCTATAAATTCAACAAAAGTGATAAAGTCGCCAAAATGGTATCCTGGTATACTATTCATGTAGAAGCTGATGATTACAATGTTATTAATGATTACTGCTGTCAGAGATGATGATATAGAAGGAGTGAACGAGGGGCGTATATTTCGATTTAGTTTCAAATTCTGTATTTCATTTCAGGTAATGTTTTCCATTGCTATGAAAGAAAGAAATTAGGTTGATTGCATTTACTTTTCGTCGCGAATATTTTTCACATTCTGTTTCATTATTCTAAAACAAACCGCAATTTTTGCAGCACTCAATTTATTAGAAGATTCCTAACACCCGTCGTTGTAAACGAGCGAAGACAATATTTTCTGCGATCGTATAAACAAAAAAATTGGAACATGTCTACATCTGGAGAAAATTTACTTATGGCTCCATTAAGTGATGAACTATTCGTAAACTATATTGCACTGAATCTGGTAAAAAAAAATGTATAGTGTACACATACACGCACAATTTATTTCAAAAATCAGTTACACACGCAACATGCTCCATATTTATCAATAAAATGTTTCGATAAATAAGTAAAAATAAATAATATTAGTTAAAAATAATTCGTCATTTTACAAACTAAGTTTATACTTTGAAAAGGAAATACTAATTTATACTAATTTATTTGGAATTATTGTATTTTTACATATTGAATAAGTTTTTGGACTTAAAAGTTTCTTATAATAATTATTTATTCATTCCTTTAAGTGTTGAGTAATCATAAGCTAACTAAAAGGTTTTATGTTACGAAATGTAAAATCGCGCAAAAATTTTTAATTGCATTCCTTTGTGTATTTTTGATAAAACAAAATAAACAGTTCAGGATCTGGCGCAAGTTTGACAGTATAGATATAAAACGTCCTGCATTTTAAATTCAGTGAGAGAATTTTTCCCTTTTTAAAATACTTTTTCACTGTACAACTTTCATACAAAATGATTATATAATTGTTCCTATTGCAATTTCTTAATAAAATAAAATTATTTTCAACTAAAATTAGGAAGAAAAGAAAGAGTTCCAAAATTCGAGATTTTTCGTGTTATTCAATAAAGCTGCGAAAATCGATAAAATAATTTTAAAATCATAAAACTTGCTTTAGCTCGGTAGGAAAGGTGAATTCTGTTAGGGATCTCTGGCTGCATTCTCTGTGTTTTTCGTGTACAATTCCAAATCGATCAGAATGATGTTATCAGGAACTTAAAGAGAGCGAGCAGATGCACTTTCTCATGTTGGTGACAAGGTCGTGTTTTTTGCTTTAGACTGGAAAATTTTGAATCATTCATTTAAATACAGTAGGTGATGTGTTAACGAACAGTTCGAACAAATTAAACAACGAATCGTTTCATGAAAAAATTTTGTGTTCACAGATAAAGAAACAAAAGGCATTCTAACGAACATGTCTCGGCTCTCACAGCATAATGAATACGGTTGTCAAACTCAAAGGACCAAGAACCGTTTCTTATCACTCTTAAAGTATGTTGCTTGCCTATTGAACTTAAATGTTCTATATTCGTAAAGTAAACATTTTTTATATTTAATACAATATTTATAGACAAAGTAGAACATCATTTTCGATTTTGATTATCTTTATATGTTTAATTTCACGTAGATGGCGTTTAGTAAATAGATGTAGTTTGTTTTATTTTCTCTTCCAGTTTTTTTGTAAGTGGCAATCTCTTGTACGTTGGTCTAACAACGCATTTTTGTTCTGTATCGCATTAAACATAAATTTTCTAAAGTTCATTGCATTTTGTTTTTCCCCGCTTATTTATTGCTTTAAGCATTTACAGATTTCATTCAAAACCAAATCTGATTTCATTTTGAGCGCCTCTCTCCCCTCCCTTGTTCATTTACTGTCTCATACGTAGTAGCAACAATATTGTTAATCACTTTATAACGACAGTGCTATTAAAAACTTCTGGAAAACCCTGAAAAAGAGAGAAAAACCATCAACATTGGAAATGACATTAGTTCTTTAAAGCCATATAAACCAATAAATAAAAAAAATTAGCCATTAATATGCAAGACTACATGTGTGTATAATTTTTTGATAAACTTAAGAAATTATACAAATATGTGGAGACCCTAAAATTTTTATTTTTATTTTTAGGGTCTCCAAAACAAATGAATTGATTTCACACACACACAAAATCTGATTAGAAATTCGCCGTGCATTCTTCTATCGACATATTTCGGTATTTTAGAGAGATGACTTGTTTTACGATGAATCGTCTAATTCTCAGACTTTGAAGAAAATATTAAAAGACACATTTCGCTTTACTGATTAGTTTTCCATGATAGCAGTTTAATCTAATTTGAAAATTCTTGGTTATTATTTTAGAATAATTTTTAAATTGCTTATTGATATATTATACTCTTTTTAATTTAAATGCATAGTCTGTTTCCTGCATTATAAATGATGAAATTTTCTTTTTAATTTTAATCTTGTGCAAATGAAATTTTTCACATGGAAACAGAACTAAAGACATTAGATTATTAACATGGATTTGAAACCTCTGCGCTGTTGGATAGTATTTTGGAAATAACAAACGAATATAATTTATAGATTTCATAAAAAGTGTTCGTTATGAAAAAAAAATCATAGCAAATTTCGGTTATATTTTATTTATTAGCACTCCATAACACAGAAACTTAAAAGAATTTCACGGTTTTTTACTATGTCTTCCAATAATCTCTTTGAAAATAAATTGTCAAAGCAGCAAGGGTTAAGGCGACATCCAAAAGAGCTGCGACCTTGTAGAGAATAAACAAGAAGTTTCAACGATTGATTTCCCTCCGCTGTGTGGCCCACAAGAAAGATCAATGAGAGCTCTCGAAAAAGAATATCTTTGGCTCTCTGCCACTAATTTAAAGGAGCGAGACATTCAATCGAAGACTTTTTGTGACGACCTACATTTTTATGTGAAAACTCTTTGTATGCGTGAGGTGGAAATTGCGATATTTAATAGGGAGGATATATTTTCAGAAATATTAGCACGCGATTCTTTTTCCTTTCCACTTCTTAATGTAAATTCAAATTCTTAGCTTTTAAAATAGAACTTGTTTAATTCACGATTTTCGATACAAAACTAAATCTGAAAATGCTACTTAAACATGTAAAGTGGAAATTTTTTATTTTAGCAAAGAAACAACCTTCATCAACAAATAAAGTGCCACCAAGGATTTTCAGCTTGAAACGTAAATTTACCACATAGATTAGATCTTTGATTCCTTATTAAACTTCCGCACCAGAAAGTGAAAATTTTTTAATGATTGATCTAAGAAAAAATATGTTTTAATAATCATTAGTATTTTAAAATTCTTCAATTACTTTTCTATTTAGATAATTATAATTTTAAAACAAAAATTGTAAGCTAAAATAACTAATCATTATTAATTATAAAATTTTCTTATAAAAGGAACATTTTTTAGTAATGAACACATATTTTAATTGTATTTTGAGATTTCTTGAGAATTTTTAAAGGATTTTATTCAATAACTTTCATTGAATATTTTTTGGGCAAAACAAAAATTTAGCAATCGAAATCGCCAGTTGAATTGTTTTTTGAAGAGCTAAAATACTAATAATTGTTTGATCTCCGCGACCATTACTTATGCAAAGAGGCATTTTTAACTATCGTCAATAGACTCAGAAATCAAGAAGGCAAAGTTGACAACAAGATGGTGTCTTCCAGAATTGACTGGATTTGTTCACTCTCTTCAATTATATTTTATCAGAAAAAATATTATAGAAATGAGAACAGAGAAAAAATTTTATGATAAAAACCCAGAGCAGTTGACATTTTTTTAAATTAATGTATTATATATTATATTTTATTAAAATAAATAGAATAAAATTTTATTAGAATTTTTTAAGTTTAAATTTAAAATTTGCATACATTAAAATTAAAAAATATGAAACCTGACCCAAAAAATATTCAATGAAAGTTATTGAATAAAATCCTTTAAAAATTCTCAAGAAATCTCAAAAAACAATTAAAATATGTGTTCATTACTAAAAAATGATCCTTTTATAAGAAAATTTTATAATTAATAATCAAAATATAAGAAAATATGTAAGAAAATTTTATAATTAGTATATCAAAATAATTTAAATACAGTAAAGAAATGCAAAACATGAATGCGGTTGCTAAATTCTAACATTTTGCTTTGCGATAAATCTAAAAAATTCGACTACATATTTGTTCTTGCGGAAAAGAATGACAGAAAAATATATAAACACCAAAACTTGTAAAAGGTGGATTTACAATTATTTTGTACTTTAAGATTCTACAAAATAATACCCGATTACGACATAGTCATGAATTTAAAACTGTGTTATTGAATTTTTTACGAAGACAAGCAAAGCAAAATCTTAAAATTTTAATTCAGAAGTACCTAATATTTCAATTTACTTATAAACTTAAAAAAAATAAATAATAAATAAAAAATAATAAAAAAATACTATTTTTCGTTTTAAATACAATATTCACCTTCGTAAGGATCATTTTTTATAGATTACAAAACTCAAATTTAATTTTAAGAGAAGCGACATTCATTAAATAACTGATTGAAAATTAGGAGCTGTTTTTTTTTTTTTTTTTTTTAAAAAAAACACTTAAAGTTCTTGTTTACACCACACTTGTTCCTATTTGGCATTTAATCTAACGATTAACATTTTGTCGGAAAAGGTTAGTGACGTCAATTTCATCAATGTATTTACCAACCATGCTAAAAATGTTTTGCGATGGAATTCCTCCTGTAGAAAATGATAAAGATGAATTACTACAAATAGAAAGTATATTTTAGAAAGTTTTTAATTACTATTTAAATTTTTGTTCAGTATAAATCTTTAAAGACACTGATAATTTTTAAGGATTACGTAAAATCTAGTATTTGTTTTAATAAAAGTTTATTTGCCATAATTATAATATTATATTAATTGATTACATGGAGAAATTTTACTAAATTGGTGCTGTCTTTCTTAAATGATACATTTTCATAAATTCAAAACAGAAAATAATGGTACTTCTATAACATAATTTAAAAAAGAATACTTATTTAGAAACAGATTGAAGTTATGGTTAACTACAATGAATTATTGAAAGAATTATTTTTGGCAATTCATTTATATACATCCATTGCAAAAAGGTTTTCAAATTGTTGCTAAAATTCCCTATTTTCATTTTTCTTTAATATATAACTAAAACTTGTAATTAAATTTAAATTTTCAATTAATCGAATTAATATTAAATAATGCACTAAAAACATTAATTGAAAAAGGAGTAAACACTTTTCGCGTGCGAAATATGTTATAATTATTTGCTTTCAAATTTCTCTAGTACAGAAATAAAATATTTTAAGCTTTACTTTTCCAGGAAAACAATATTTTTAAATGCTATTATTTAATTAATCCGAATACAGTAAAATTTTAATGTTAACTAAAAGTTTTAGCAATGAAATAAATTTATACTAAGACCAATAAAAACAAAATGGTGTTGTTGTAAAAACTGTCCCCAATTCTCTAATTGTTTGTGCAGGTAACCCCTTTTTGGAAACGGTTCAAAGTATATGCGTTTGAATATTTCCTTGTCACATAACAAAGTATGCCTGAGAATTTCTCGGTATATGCTTGCATAAAGACGCTGTATTTACGTGATAACCTTTCAGTTTAAGGTTTACTCCCAATACGTGATATGAATTCTTCCACAGAAAACATTTTATTGTTTTAAGAATCTGGCTCTACTGAGTTTGGTATGCAAATCTTGAATATGTGTTACGAAAGCTGCTATTATTACAAACTCACCTCAGTAGAGTTGAATGGAATGCACTTATAAAACGCATCCAAGCGGCACCTGAAGGGTTCTCCTTTCGGCAGATCATAGGTTCCGCATTCTCCGCGAGTGTGCGGTGGTTCGGAGCACTTTTTTTATGCTCTGTTCTAATGAGCCCTCGTATGCAAAGAACGACTGCTGAGCGACGAAAAATGGTCTAAACTGAGTAAAATACACTCATTTCCAAAAGTTAAGCAGGAAAATGTAAAATGCAAAAAAAGTCACTAAATACTAGTTTGATTGACACAAAATTCGGCAAGAAAGTGGCATGTATATTTATACATAAAATTAAATCAATAACTATATACAAAAATGAAAACAAAATTAAATTTTTGTAAGTTATCAGATAATGGCATACTGGAGATTTAAACAGAGTTATGTATAAAGTGAAAATAAACACCATAAAATGAAAAAAGAACACAATTAGGGTATGTGATCTCCCCTCATCTGTGCACAAAGTTTACACCTTGTGGCCATGCTTTCAATTAGATGGTCAACTACCGCAGAATTAAACAATAACCATTCTTCTTGTAGAGCAGTTTCCAGCTCAATAAGAGTGGCTGGAGATGGGAAAAGTGAAGATACAGCACGGCCGAGAGCGCCCTAAAGATTTTCGAGGTGAATAAGGTCGGGCGAATATGCTGGGGCCATGCCATACGCACAATCCCTTCACTCTGCAAGTAGTCATCGAATTTGTCAAAGACTAATACATTTCCTTGAGAAGGAAAACAAATTAAACAACAAACAATTTGGATTTAGACAAGGTAAGTCATGTGAAATGGCACTCAAGGAAATCACAAAGGAGATAAGACACAACTGGGATAACAAATTATACACACTCCTAATCTCAGTTGACATTAAGGGCGCATTTGATTCGGTCCACTGGCAGGACATCAATACAAAATTGATAGATTTAAACTGCCCAAAAGCAATAATTGAAATAATAAGCACATACTTAACAAACAGGACAGTCCAATATGACTGGGGTACTGGTAAAGCGACACAAAACATATACAAAGGATGTCCACAAGGATCTTGCCTGGGACAAATACTTTGGACAGTCATAGCAAATGACTACCTAAACAAAACAACAACACCAGAAGTCAATATTACAGCCTTTGCTGATGACTTTCTGATAAGCGTTAGGGGAAAAACAAGAAAAACAATAGAAACAATAGGACAGAGGGCAGTAACATCCTTTGAGACATGGTGTACTGAACATGAACTGCAAATATCAGTACACAAGTGTAATATAATCACGTTTGCCAAACCACACAAACTACAAAGGGAACCTATCATTAGGATAGGAGGAACATCACTAAAGGCGGTCACAACAATCAAATACTTAGGTGTGACGTTAGACCAGAACTTAAATTGGCTCGCACACATTAACACACTAAGACAAAAGGCCATAACAGCACATGGACATCTAATCAGACTGGCACCGCGCGCCTGGGGAATAAAATCTAATATTCTCAAAACCTGGTATCACACAGTAGCAGAACGCATTTTCACATACGCCTCATCAGTATGGGGAACACAATTAGGCAAACAAGCCATACAAAAACTACAGACGATACAGAGGCCATTTTTATTGAGAATTACGAGAGCCTACAAAACAACATCCACAGCAGCGCTAAATGTCCTAGCGGGTGTGATACCACTTCATCTCTAGGTACTTAGGGAAGCGACCGTGGCAAACGTGCTCAGATACAATGAGGATGCACAGATAGGAACGCAAACACTAAGAACAGATGACTATCAGTCTAAAGCTGCCATAAACGCACTTCACCTAGCTGATAAAACAATGGAGAATACATAAATCTACCACCAAAACAACACACACTATCGCCACAAATCAACATATACACGGACGGCTCAAAAACCGAAGAAGGCGTTGGCGCGGCAATATGCGTATATAATCAAACACACTTAATAAATACCACTCATATGCCCATGAATAGAAACAACTCGGTCTTCCAAGCAGAAATATATGCAATTAATAAAGCATTAACATGGATTAAAGAAAAAAGCCCAGTTAGTACACACATACATACAGACAGTCTGTCTAGTCTGTATGCATTAGCAAAGCACAAACAAAGAAACAAATTCATACAAAAGACACAAAAATTACTTATCGATTTAGCAAAACAACACGAAGTTAAATTATACTGGGTACCTGCGCATACAGGAATTATAGGAAACGAGGAGGCTGATAAAGCAGCAAAAAGGGCAACACAAATGCCACAGGAGAATCATATCAAGCTACCACAGTCGTACCTAAAGAAAATAGTGTTAAAAGAAATCCTGGATCGATGGCAAGAAGAGTGGGACATAGCAGACACAGGCAAGTATACGCATACCTTCTTCCCGAAAGTGAACACAAAGCGACTAGTGGGCCAGCAACAACTAGCCCAATTTTTCACAGGACATGGCCAATTCCCAACCTTTGTTCACAGGCTGGGAAAGGTCACAACAGGAGACTGTATTTGTGGGGAAAAAGGAAACCCACAACACTACGCATTCGATTGCCCGCTAACATCAACACTACATTTAAACAGGCCAACAGACGCCAACATACCAGCGTGGAGCGCTCTAATACTAAACAACAAAACAGCGCAAAATAAATTAATAGCAATTATTAAGAAACTAGAACTTATCAAACCGGTGGCGGTAGATAACATAAATGACTGAGATTCCCTGTGCTTCACAAACACAAACACAATACAAACAACAAGGCAGGCCTCACCTTAATGAGGATCACAGAGACAGCACAAACAAAAAACACGAAAAGGCATACCTCACCTTACTGAGGAGCATATCCACCAAGCAGTGGACACCAAAGACAAACACCAATCACTCTTAGGAGTGGGCATGACTAAGAAAACGCCTGGAGGCAAGCAGTTACTACGGTAACGTCAACACAAACTCTAGTGTGGTGATGCTAAAGTGATTGTGAGTTCCCAGAGACGTTGAACATCAACAATAACATGGACATTGACCGGCCACAATAGTGGTTTCTCAGACGGTCAATGAACAAGTGACAAATTTTAGCTAGTGAGGGTGCGCAACCTCCTGTGATAAACTTTTGATCCAGAAGATAGTGGCATCACTCGCTGGCACACAAGGTCGGCGAGAACGAAACCTGTCAACGTAGATACGAACTTTACTATCACGCTGCAGGACGAACTCAACCGCGACCCCCAACCCAACAACACCAAGGGAGAAGCCCCTGATTTGAACTTTAATTCCAGAGGCCAACTCCACACAACACTGTACAACGACCAACGTCAACAGAGCGTGCTGCAGCTCTTCCTATAGAGTTGCAAGCCAGCTCGGGATGGATTCTAGAGGTTTTCATGGTTTCCCTCTAGACTAGCGTAAATACGGTCCATCTTCCCACAAAGACCCCCATGAGGGCTCACATACCCCAGCCTGCAAATGTAAAGGTGACGTCCACTGCGTGGGCCTCACCTCGCGTTCAGGCTTTGTGTTGTGAATATTAATAAACGTGGACTGGTGGATACACGTTGGGTTGGTGGATGGGTTTGTCTGGTTTGTTCCGGAATCGAGCCAAGTGACTTTAGAAGACAGACCAGAACATCGGTCAGGCAGAGCAATGACCCGTCTGTTCAATTCGGCTACTGGAGCGGCTCTCTTTTCCAGGTCCGATAGGGGGGGCTTGTTGCCTCTCCGTGATGGGTTCTGCTACGCAGCGGACACAAACAGCCCTACACTCGCTTCACGAGTAGGCTGTCCGCCTGCGGCGTCGAAGTAGTCATCGATGATGTCATCTTTGTGAGGATGTCTGTTAAAACAAAGTAAGGCCAACTGATGGAGCGTACAATCTCACAATGGGTTCATCTCGATACCGGACAGCCGTCACAGAACCCCGTTTGTATCCTAATGAAATCCCTGCCCACATCATAATGCTCTCGTCTCGGAATGCGTGATGTTCGGTGATGATGTTTTGGGGCTCCTTGTTCACGCCATATTCTCATACGCTTATCAATTGGCTCGAGAACAAATCTTGACTCATCAGTAAATATGGCATTGCCCAGTCAGACACAGTCCAATTGACATGTTCCCGGCACCACTTTAATCGTGCCCCTCTTTAGTGGACGTCATCTTCCACTCCTATGTAATCTTGGGCGTACAGTAACTACAGATATCACCTTACCTATGGACGCTGCAACCATAGATGTCACACGTGTGGAGGTCGCTCAGCGATTCCGCGCTAGGATAAAATCGCAACATATCGATCTTCCGCTGGGTTTGTAACCCTTGGGCGACCAGTTATGAGCCTTCAGACAATTGTCCATGTGATTTGGAATTGTTTCCATAAACTGTAAATAAGAGAATGATGAACACCGAAGAAAAGAGCAACATCTGAGATTGACTGTTCTTTTCAATCCACCCCACAGCACGTCAGTGCTCAGAACCATCCATTCGTCTTCTGGAAGTCATAGGAACACGTATGTCTTGAAAACAAATTGTTCAAAAGTTTTAAACACCTTCCATTGTTCAAAAGTTCTATCATTTACAATCAATTTCTGTAATCCTTCATAAAGCTGATATCTTATAAGACTGCCCTTTTTACATATTTCTCGACATGTAAGCATGATTGGCTGTTACCAAACATAATTGCATACTTCTATCTACCTCTGCAGCGATTTGCATCTTCTTCAATTCTGATTGGCTTCCAGAAATTAGCATTTTTTCCTCCATGCTTAATTTCTGGAAGTGAGATTGTTAAATCGCGCGGTTTACATAGGTTCAGATTTGATATAGTTTTTTATTACTCTTGGTTTGGAGATTATCTAAATCATCACCAATATAGTGCGCCAATATTATCTAAATCAGCACCATTGACCAATATAGTAACTCAAATTTATGATATTTGTTAGTTAATAATGTATAGTTCACATTATTGAAACTCGGACAGTACAAAGCAAATGTAGAGAAATGTTAATTGATATCATTAATAAAAGATAAAGATGACATTTTTAGACCAAAAAAATGAAAGTATAAATCTTTATGATTTGTATAATATTTTATGGTTAATTAAAGTGCTTCTTACTCAAATGAGGTAAAATTACCTGCTATTGCAGTAGGTAACTCATGTTAAGTTTCATACAATGCTTCTTAAAAACTTGAAAAACTTCTGAACCAACAGTTAACCTTAAGATCAGCCAAACAAATATATATATATATATATATATATATATATATATATATATATATATATATATATATATATATATATATATATATATATATATATATATATATATATATATATATGAGATGTATTAAAATCCCTCATTGAGGCAAAATTTGCGGATATTCTTAACTTGTTTTCAATGTCATTCATTCAAAAAGAGTCGAATACTTTCTGATTAAGAGGAACCCGATATTTGTGCTGTTGGAGGGGACATAAAAATATTAGGAAATGTTCTGTTCTTTGAGTTGATAGGGTAATCCATTCAGTAATTAAAAGCAATATTTATTGAAAAAAGATAATTCTGCTGTGTACATGAAACTTTGTTCACTTCTTCTAAAATGAAACGTTTATCACAAGCTTTATGATTCCAATCTTATATCGCCAAGTTCATCAACTCAGGAATTGAATAAATTTTGTGCCAAAAGGATCGAGACATGCTTATAAAAAGATTTTAGCTCTTGAGATATATTTAGAAAACCAAAACATGAAATATATTGTGCTAGACTTCTGCTCTCTTTTCCATTGTTGCTGATACATCGTGATTTGCTAAAACAACTCAAGATGGAATTATTTGTAACTTCAGATAATAAGACTGCTAGATTTTGGAAGTAATAAAATTTAAAGTTCGTGACCACTTCGTCTAATAAATTGCTGACAGATGTCTTGAAATTTTTAAAGCTTGTGACAAAAACTTTAATGTAGGAAGGGATTATGCAAAGAAGTGAAAGAAGCTTTATGTATACTACACATTTGTTTCTTTTCCTCTATAAATATTTTGCTTTTCACTTTTCAACCCCAAATTTCTTTGTAAAGTCATCATATATTTTCCTTGAAGCATTAGGTTATCGAAAATCAGGAGATCTTCGATAAGATCATATAAGTCAATCGTTTTAATAGCGAAACCTTGAACAGGAAACTCAACCTTTCAGATTTTGAGTTGAACCTTAATACACCGCATAGGGGTTCCATTATCTTAGCTTTGAGGGTAGCCCTTGTTGTGTTTAGAAGAAGAACAGTCTAAATTTTAATACTGATTTTTATGTCAGCATTTTTGGCATTATGATGCGATTTTGAATCATTTCTAATTGTGATTCGAGGAAAATTACTGTTGATTATATTAGGATATTAAAGTATCACTGTTTCTGTATTTACCCTCTCTACATAAATAGATCCTCCTGACTAGAGGAAATGTGCGCATTCTAGTGATCAAACGGTACAGATTCTGGTCAAACGTCTTTCTGCCTTGCTTGACTCTTTTGTGCATCATTGGAAATGTTTTTCAATGTTATTATTTTATTGTAATTATTTGTGTTGTAATTGTCAGTTTGTGTGTGTTTTCTCTCTACTTCATTTCATACCTAAATGGTTATTTAACGCTTTTATATTCCGACATTAGCAGAGAAGCACAAAGTGTGCTGCAGAACAAAGTCACTGCAGACAGAGTTTACTTCAGAAATTTGGTGCCTTAAAATGGGTGATGAAAAATAACTAGAAACTTATCAAACTTTATAATACAAAACAGCATCTCCACAATCAAACTGATAATGATGAGTACTTACAATGATAAAAATTTACGAAACAAACCATATGACCATCAAAGCTGTGTCATCCAGCGACTAGCCTCCGGTCACTAGCTTAAATATACAGCTTAAGCACAGTCCACTTCCAATAATTAGTTTATTAGCTGATGCCAAAATCTGGAAGGTAAATATTTGTGAGGGATGGAATATTAGACTGCATGAAAGACTGGCAAAATGGAAGTTTTGACAAAAGTAGAAGGAGCAGATATAAACCTTTTTCTCTTTTGTTGGAGACAAGGAAAACATAAATTCAATATATAGCAATTCTTTATATAGCAGTCTGTAAATAATTTCAGGGCAATCTTTGAAATTATTTCTGCTTCTGGATATTGTTTAACAAGTGGATGTTGTCCACAAAAGAATAACTTTTTAATTAAATATGAAAAGTAATAAAAAATTTAAAAGGAATACTTAAAGGACCGACAGTTACTTATATTTATAGTGTCATGGTATGGTTCTGGAAAGCCAATAATATATCGTATTGAACTATCGTAATATCGTATTGAACTGCATTTACGCAATTCAAATTGTTTCTTAAGTTAAGAAAATTTAAGGCTAACCAAATAAATAGAGTTTCTGGAGGATTTTTCCTAGAAACTGGGTAGTATAAAGGTACACAGGAGTCAAAACACCGAACATTGCTAACCCGAAAAATATATATATAGAAGCACATCGTCTATATCTGTTATATCCTCTCTAAAAAAAGATATCCATGAGTTTATAGGATGGTTGATTACTCCACAAGTTTTTTTTTATTTTTATTTATTTGTTTATTAATTTTTGCACACAATGGCTTGTTGGATGGAGACTTACACTTAAAAATTCATTCCATTATCATCCTCATGAGCACTATTGTTCATTTGTGATATCGGTAGCCTTAACCTTACACTAGAAGCAGTTCGGCATTATGTTTAAATTGGATATACAATGTCCGACATTGATAATGCAACACCAATAATGACAAGAAAGTATGACAAAAAATAAGGAAACTCGGCAAACAGCAACGAACAATATGTGATGTGTATTTCGAAATGACAGACTGAGCGCAGGGTCGGGTCAGTATTCTGTAGGATCACTGTAGACGGCGATACACGAAGCAGCGCGTCTAGGCATAAAGTCAATGACAATACAGATAACTTCCACAATTGCTTCAGGATTGAATCTGCCTCCAGGTCGAAGCCACACCTGTAGGCGGCGAGTGTGGTCGTGAAGAAAAGACGAGAGGAGGAAGTGTGAGGGCTGGCTACCCTCTCTCACAGAGACCTCTTTGGATATACTTTGAGAGCTTTCCGCCGAGTTCTTCGGCATTTTAAGGGATTTTCTATATATTTTATGGGAAGCTCAAAATAGTTATCGTCTTCTGGCCGGCAACCAGATATGCTTAATAATTACTATTTTCCGACTATTCCGCAAAATGGATTTTATAACGGAAAGGGACACGGACCTTTTCGGCTAATTTTGAGAAATAGTCATGGCGAATATTTTGAGCATATGAGGGATGTAAAAACTGTCCTATGAAAGGGAATTGTAGTTCGCTACTTTTTCCGGCCTGCAGATTCGTGATATGTGGGTTTTTAAAAGGTAGCCAAGAAGGACTGTGGCAATGAATGTGTCTAACACATGAAATTAATGTATGAAAGTAGCAAAAAGTGTGTAGTCTTTTTATTATCCTAATCTTTAAGGCAATGAATGTGGGATCTATTGCGGCAATCCACCGCTTTAGTGACGATGTGAAAGCTTGTTTTTTTATGAATTTATTATAAAGGAATTGGTGTGTGAATGGTGTGTATTAGTGTAATGAGACAAGGGTCAATACACCGCACAAAAATGAAATATAAGATTGAGGAAGGCGTCCAGCTGTCAATGCAAAAATGGAAGTGGAGCGTGTGGTCTGGTTTAAATACCAAAGTGGGAAAGTACCAGCCTTGGGATAACAGGGTTAGTGCCCTGCCCTTGGTCAGTGGAAATTCTGCTGACCGCCGCGACATGGAAATTAGTAGCTGCGCGGTGAAGACGCGACTGTTTTTGGTCGTGCTTATGAGAAACGACTCCGCAATGCTGTGCGGTTAGAAGAGCGGGTGAAAGGGAGGTGAGAGGCCTTCGAGAAATCCTCCCCTTTCCGAATTTGATTGTGTATGCAGTCCGATGGATTGAGGGACCGTAGGATTGAGCCCCTACGCTGGTCCGATCTCTTGGAAGCCTGTGATTCACGGCATGTTGGAGTAGGGCGGACTACATACTGGAAGCCTTGCGGGTTACCCTTGACTGCAGCGTGGAAAGGGTGGCGGATCCGTGTCGGGGACGGCCCAGGCGGTCAAACTGGAAGAAACCAATTAAGTTTGGTAGCTGAGCCGAACAAAGCTCAAATTCTCTTTCTTTTTATGGTTACATTGGTTATTTATTAAAATAAAAGCGTATAATCATGAACAAAAGTCCTAAAAAGAGTACAAAAATTGCGAAAAAACGCACTTTTCAGTGCGACCTGATAAAACTTTGTCGACGTTATAACGTCGATACCAGTGTCGTTGAGGCACTGGTCGAGCATCTTGTTATGGCCAGAGGGGAGGCGGCCCCTAAAAAGAGCACGGACGCGAAACCAGCAATGGTTTCGATGGAGACTCAAACAGAGCCGGAAAAGGCCTGTATTGAGGAGAAAGGAGTTCAAGCTAAAGAAAGCTGGACAAAGGTTTCTCGGAAGAGAAACAAATCGAAAAAGGCTGAGACTCAAAAGAGTCCCAACTAAAGCCAAAAGGCAGGAGAGACCCCTGCAGCCAAGCCGGCTAAGACAGGCAGCACCAGAAAGGGCCCAATCAGGTCCTACGCGGATGCAGCCAAGAGCAAGGGGAAAAAGAGGGCTCCGACGAATGCCCTCTTAGTGTAACCAAAGCCGGGTACGGATTTAACCTCTGACGGGGTTAAAAACGAACTGAAAAAGGCCATCGACCCCAGGAAACTGGGAGTGGCGGTACAAGGATTAAAACCCCTTAATAATAATGGAGTTGCGATAGAGTTGAAAAACTCTGAAGATCGCAACAAAATGACCGAAAAAATTAAGGAAGTCTTAAGCGAAAAAGTCGAAGCTAGGGAGCCTGCACGGAGACTCCCTAGAGTAATGATATATGACTTGCCGGGTGAGGACGGCGAGAAAGAGGTCCTAGAGGGACTGAGGGAACAAAACGAGATCCCTGAAGGCCACATGAAAGTGGTCTTCAAGCTAAAAGGAAAGGGGTCTGACAAACATTGGGTGCTGGAAACGGCGCCCGAGGTCTTTAGAACCTTCATCAAGAAGGGTAAAGTCAGCTGCGGCTGGCAAAAGCACAGGGTCAAGGAATTCCTTGAGCCCACGAGGTGTTTTAAGTGCTGTAGATTTGGCCACCTTCAGTCTAAATGCCCTGAGAAGGCCCAAACCTGCACTGTCTGCGCAGGGGAGCTCACTTTTAAAGAGTGCCCTAAGAAAGAAGTTCGCTGCGCTAACTGTGATAGAGCGAATAAGCAATTTAAATTGAAATTGGCTTGCAGTCATAAGGCGGTGGATCTCCGCTGCCCGCAATACAAGAGGGAATGTGAGAGAATCCGTTCCCGCACTAATTATGGTTGAAACGACCAACAGCTTAGAGTATGGTATTTTGCAGATTAATCTCGCAAGATCGAGGGCGGCCACTCTGGAGATATTAAAGGAGTCAGAAATGGGTTCGTCCGAAATCCTTCTCCTGCAGGAGCCGTATTTGGTGGACGGCGAGATTGCAGTCTTTCCACAGACATGTTCGGTGGCTCACATCGCCGACGGAATGGCTGCGGTTGTCGTTAACAACACCAAACTCAGCGTCTGGACCAGACGTGTGGATACTCATATCGTAGCGGTAGAGATCAAAGATCTGCGCCAATCGCTACTGGTAGTATCAGTCTATGTTCCTCCAAGAGCAGACATTGGTGGCTACTTAGAGACCCTCGAAAAGATCATACGGTTCCACACGAGGGTTCTCATAGGAGGTGACTTTAACACGAGGCATCAAATGTGGGATCCCGAGTGTCCGTCTAGAGTGGGGACGAAACGAGGGGAAGCCCTTGTGGAGTTTCTCATTCGAAACGACCTCGTTTTATTAAATGATGCGACCTCCAGGCCGACCTTTGAGACTGTGAATGGGAGGAGCTGGATTGACCTGTCGGTGACGACGGGTGCTCTACAGTCGTCCTTCTCGTCGTGGAAAGTGATTGAAAATTGCTTAAGTGATCACAACTACATCTCCTTCAGGCTAGCACCTAAGCTTTTGCAGAACATGAGTAATGGTAAATACAGACTAGGTAAATTTCGCCTTCAGAGATTGGGTGCAGACTTCAATAAAAAAGCACCCGACCTCAATGATAAGATAATAAGAGCTAAAGAGGGCAAAGACCTAGACGAGGTAGTGGAAAACATTACCCAGGTGCTACAGGAGATCTGCGAAAGAAGGCTTCGGCCTCGTACTAGCACGACCGCTAGAAAGCAGGTTCCATGGTGGGATGACGAGCTAACAATGCTACGGAGTAAAACACGAGCGTTGAGGAGGCGGTTTCAGAAATGTTCCGACTCCGATGAGCGCAAGGCCAGAAAAACGCTGTATAATAGATCTGCGGCCCAGTATAAACGACTTATACTTTCGAAAAAAGAGTCGAACTGGGATAAATTCTGCCAAAAGCAAATGAGATCAAATGTGTGGTCTCTGCCATACAAAATAGCGGTTGGTAAGGCTGTCAAAAGCACACCAATGAGTAGCGTCAAATTGCCTGACGGGACTCTGAGCAATAGCGAAGAGGAAACCGTGAAAACGATTGTAGCTGGTTTATTCCCTGTGGATGAATCGGACCAAGAGAGTGTTGAGCAAAAAGGCATGAGGAGTATAGCGGACTCCTATTGCGGTGGATGTGACGATCGACCATTTACAAAAGTGGAGATTAAGTCGGTTGTCAAATCTATGGCAAAGAAAAAGGCCCCGGGACCCGACAGTATCCCGGTCGAGGTGGTGCAAACTATTTTCGAGTGTAATCCCGGAATGTTTGTGCTCCTCTTTAACAAATGCCTATTTCTAAAGCATTTCCCAAGATCTTGGAAACATGCTAAGTTGGTCCTATTTTTGAAGCAAGGGAAGATCGCGTCTGAGGCGCGATCCTACAGGCCGATTTGTCTACTGTCTAGTTTAGGCAAAGTACTGGACAAACTCCTAACCCAAAGATTATACCACCATCTGGTGAAGTCGCAGGCACTTCACCCCGCCCAACATGGCTTCAGGCCGGGCAGTTCGTGCGTCACGGCGCACGTGTGTCTTAACGACACAATCAGGTATTTTCAGGAGACAGGAAAGTACGTTAGCCTAATTTCGCTAGATGTACAGGGTGCTATTGATAGCGTGTGGAGACCTGGAGTAATGTTCCTCCTTGGCCAAGCACGATGTCCACAAAACGTTTATATGCTGGTGAAGTCCTATTTGGAAGACAGAAAGATAATATTCAAAGGCTCGAGAGAAAACTTGATTTTCGAATCCAGCAGAGGAGTACCGCAGGGGTCATATAGTGGACCACTATTTCTGGAACATAGTTGCAGACAGCGCTTTGCGACTGGACATGCCGAATGAAACGAGGCTTCTAGCCTTCGCTGACGACATGCTGCTGGTCGTAGCTGGTGACGCAAGAGCAAAGCTCGAGAAAAATGCGGAAGTAGCCCTTAATGCACTCAGCAAATGGGGAAAGACTTTTAAGCTGGTTTTCAATCCGAGCAAAATGGTGGCCCTCACGGTCACCAGAAAGCGGAAATTGAAGAGACCGCCAGTCTTCCGGTGGGACGGAACTTCCATAAAGTCCGTGCAGGAGCTTAAGTTCCTGGGTGTAAAATACGATAGCGCTCTCACATTCAACTCCCATTTAAAGGAGGTGAGACAAAATATTGTGAATGTCACAATGGCACTCCAACGAACGGCCAGGGTTCTCTTCGGGCGCGAGCCTGAATTACTCAAACGCCTATATAGGAGTGGTACCGAAAGAATGGCTCTTTTTGGTGTAGGGGCATAGGGACACAGATTGGACTGTAAGACCTTCTGTGGCCACCTACAGAGTGTTCAAAGACCGGCACTCATGGCATTCACTAGATGCTACAGGACAGTTTCTACAGCTGCCGTACAAGTGCTAGCGGGCGTCCTACCGCTATATATAAAAGCAGGCATAGAATATGCAAAGCTAATGGTATTGGTGGAGCGCAGGCCATATATCTTTCACGAGGTAAATCTGCGGCCAGACTATATTGAGCAGAGGGTAGACATTCTGTCATGTCACCCTGCGGAGCGTTGTAGTGTACCTTTTGATAGCGAAAAGCCAACTGGTGAGGGTCTGGAAATCTTTACAGACGGATCAGGCATTGATGGTAAAATTGGTTTAGGGTTCACCATCATGTACTTTGGGCATGAGATCGTTACTTATGGTGCTAGACTTGGCGACGAGAATTCTGTCTTCCAGGCGGAAATATCAGCACTGAGACTGGCGCTAGAATGGCTCAAAGTACACCCAGGCAACAACACTTGTCATATATACAGTGATTCGTTGTCATCCCTTTACTCCCTGGCCGATCCAAATAACCAGAACATCTTGGTAAATAAAGCGAAAGACTCATACCAGAAAGCCATTTGTAAAAGAGAGGTACGCTTACATTACGTGCGTGCACACGTAGGCACTTTCGGAAACGAAAGAGCCGATGTACTGGCCAAAGAGGCTGCGAATCTTCCAGAGCAAACGCTGGACCTGTCACGTCCAAGGTCGCACCTGATAAAGGTGCTGCATAAAGAAGCACTGCGGGTATGGCAACTGAGATGGGAAAATGAAGAGGTGGGTCGTTAGACCTACAAATTCTTTGAAACTGTATCTGATAAAAGAGTTTTCGGTAATGCTATCGTTGCCCAAATAGCGACAGGACACGGACGTGTGCCGGAATACCTTCATAAACGAGGGTATCCGATAAGCAAGTTATGTCGCTCGTGCAATGTTGTGGGAGATTGTCTCCACTTCGTGCTGACTTGTACCAGGACCTCGGAGGAAAGGAGTAAACTGGTGTACAAGAGCGAAAGCTTGAGTACCATCCTGGACCGGCGCAACTGGTCTATCTTGAAAAGGATAATGTCCATTGCGTCGGATGACATTCCAATGATGGAATACCAGCGTGCTTCTGACGATGGTCCGGTCGAGAGCTGGGATATTGAGGAATAGTATAGGAATTGACGGTTCGTAAAGGAATTTTAAAAACAAATCTTTAACGAGAATGTATGCCATAATAAGTGAGTGGGTGCCGGCGAGACTACTCGCCTCATCAAGGTATGGTTCTGTGGCTCGTCTACCGAGGCAGGTGGCGGCTGTTGGAAGGTAGACTCGAGTTCAAAGCTTCGAGTTGCAAGGTATGAAAATTAGTTATAGAAGCCTCAGCTTCTGGTACTAAGCCTCGCAAACTCGATCCCCTTCTGTCCCTTCTGTAGGCGGCGAATGTCAGTGAGCACATAAAAGGATATGAGAAGGCAATACTTTGTCTCTTAACCGTCTATGTGTCTCTCATTCAGTACATTTCCAAGCATCTATGCTTTGGGATTAATGACAGTCTTCTTAACGGACGCCATGAGCAACCAATTGATGGCAAATGGTTCTGCTCGATATCGGAACATCCAGGGTATCTTGCACATATTGTAGAATTTCGGTAGACGTGCTTTGTGGGCTTCTTGTTGAACACGTCGATCCACGCAAATTGACGTCCCTCTGACTCCACCGGCAACGCCGCAAACGTTCCACAATTCCTTGTTCCGACCCCCTTCGCCACACTTATGCATGGTGGACGTGTCCAGGTATCTGTCAGCTGCGATTTGCCGTAAGGACCAACCTGCTCTTCTCAGTTCAATCAATATATCCCTGGTAAACTCGTCTGTCAGCCGGATTCAACTCCATTGAAAATGGCCTGGCATTCTATGCAATTACAGGTGTCACTTGTAAAACGAACAAATTTTGAACGATTATTTTCCAAGTAGCAATAATAGCGCGATTATTGCCCACTCTGCCAATTACTCACCATATTTATCCTATGGTCACTGGAGAGTTTCGCATTTCACATAATTTGCATAACTCAATAAGGTGCGCCTACCATGAAATTTGCATGATTTTCAGGCCACTCTTCCTTGGTGTTGCATTTTCAATGTTACGCAGTGTATGTTTAATTGGTTATCTGAAAGATATTGACTATTTATTTGACTTTTTTAAATTTCATAAGATCATTATGTCAACACTTACTGCATCTCATTTTATTTACGTTTGAGAGGTGGCATAAAAATAATTCTAGGAACTTATTTATTTCGCTTTTGACAATCAATCACCTCAGAAACAAAATATTACTTTGATTCCGTTAGCGAAATTCTTTACGGATAGTAAAAAATTATATCATCTGAAAACTCAAATGAAGTTTCCTTTTTGGTGTTCAGTTTTCTTTTTGGTATTGCTATACCAATGTCGCCAAGCGATCTTTCTTTTTATGATCGATTATCATTCTAAAACCCAGGATTCTTGGCATATTTCATAGATTTCCCTTCCTATGATAAACTATAGATATCTTTAAAAAATACAAAGTTGTTATATAATAAAGTTATTAACATAAAAACTCTCATTAGCTATATATACACTACTGGCCATTAAAATTGCTACACCAAGAAATGCAGATAACAAAATGATATTTATTGGACAAATATATTATACTAGAAATAACAAGTGATTAAATTTTCAAAAAATTTGACTGGATAGATCCTGAGAAATCAGTACCCAAAACAACCACCTCTGGTAGTAATAACAGCAGTTATACGCCTGGGCATTGAGTCAAACAGAGATTGGATTGCATGTACAGGTACAGATTCCCATGCAGCTTCAACACGATGCCACAGTTCATCAACCACAATCTCGCCAGTCACTACGACTGCCGTTTGGTGACGAGCCAGTCGCTCGGCAACCATTGACCAGACGTTTTCTATTGGTGAAAGATCTGGAGAACGTGCTGGCCAGGGCAACAGCCGAACATGTTCAGAATCAAGGAAGGTCCGTACAATACCGGCAACATGCGGTCGGGCATTACCCTGATAAAACGTAGGGTTTTGCAGAGCTCGAATAAAGGGTAGAGCCACGGGTCGTAACACACCAGAAATGTAACGTGCACTGTTCAAAGCACCGTCAATGCGAACAAGAGGTGACCGAGACATGTATCCAATGGTACCCCATACCATCACGCCAGGTGATGGACAGGATGACGATGACGAATGCACGCTGCCGGTGTGCGTTCACCACGATGCCGCCAAACATGGATGCGACCACCATGATGCTGTACACAGAACCTGGATTCATCTGAAAAGATGACGTCTTACCATTCGTGCGCCCAGGTTCGTCGTTGATCACACCATTGAAGGCGCTCTTGTCTATGACGCAGCGTCAAGGGAAGCCGCAGCCATGGTCTCCGAGCTGAGAGTCCCTGCTGCTGCAAACGTCGTCGAACTGTTCGTGCAGACACTTGTTTTCTTCCAAACGACCCCGTTTCTTGTCTCACGGCTCGTGACGTGGTTGCACGATCTATTACTGCCATGCGGATAATATGCATGTCTTCTCGGCTGCTAGTGATAGGTGGCCGTTGAGATCCCGCATGGCGTTCTGTATTACCGTCCTGAACCCATCGATTCCATATTCTGCTAACAGTCATTGAATCACGGCCGACGCGAGCAGCAATACTGCGATAAGAGAAACCGCAATCCCAGTACGCTACAATTCGACCTTTATCAAAGTCAGAAACGTGATGGTACGCATTTCTCCTTCTTACACTAGGCATCACAACTTTTCACCAGGCAACAACGTTCAAATGCAATTTGTGTATGAGGAACCGCCTGAACAATTTCCTCATTTAAACACAATGTAGGTGTCGCTACTGACGCCTGCTTTGTCTGAATGCGATGAAAAGCTATTCATTTGCATATCACAGCACCTTCTTCCTTTCGTATAAATTTCACGCCTGTAGCATGTCGCCTTCTTGGTGTAGCAATTTTAATGGCCAGTAGTGTATATTAAAACTTTTATTAGCCATTATATTAGGGGACAGCTACTTAACTGAAAGAAAATCATATTGCTATTTTTGAAAGCATTTTTTCCCTTCCAACGTCAAGCTACTGTGGAACTTCTTAAAGCTGACTGGCACCACGAAGCATTTTGATGATGTCTCTTATTTAGCATTATTTTCTTTTAAAATTATTCCAACTATATTAACATTTTTGTCATGCAATCTCTTCTTTGAAATAAATCTCAAAAAAAGGGGATTTCATTCTACACCCTGTCTAAATAATAGAAAAGCCTTTTTCCTGGTAAGATTTTTCCGTTGACTTAATAGCTCCTTGAGAGGATGTTTTTCCGAAAGTTAGTAAAATTTTACGGCACAACGGATTTTGCTTTTAATTGTTAATCTGTTTCTGTAGGAACAGTTCTTCAAACAAGCACGGAAAATAAAATTGTTTGCCTCTTTTAGAACATTTATAAGCATTCAGTTAAGATTTTAAAAACAATTGACAATGCTTTTATTTTTAGTTGAGTGGTTTTGCAACTAAACTAAAATTTTTAGCACAACGGTCAGCCTTTAAGGAGCGAAATGGAGATTATTTTTTTAAAGGTTGCTGGCCGAATTTTGCACTTATGGGTGCGGTCGTTCTTCGTCCTTGAGAAACGAAATGAGGAATCAATCGATTTCTGTGGCCAAAGTTTTTAGCGCGAGATCCAACATGCAGACGATATTGAAACGTCACATTTCATCATTCAGCTTGGAATCTCTTGGGGACCCTGCTGCTTTTTTTCTATGCTTAATCACCTCGACAGTTAATGGTTTGCCTTATAGATACTGCATTTTAATCAGATTAAGTAGGTTAAAAAATTTCTAAACAGACTAAAAATATTTTAAGTTGTTAATGTTCTCTCGAGGATGTGGAGGTTCATTTTAGTTATCAAATTTAAAGTATTTGTCAGATTAAAAAATGAAAAGTCGAGACACTGGAATAGAATACCATTTGTGAAGTGAAAGATTTTTTTTTATCTAATTTCATTACTAATCACATGAAATTTTTGCACTACATATTAAGTACACATGGAAATTCCCAACATCCATGCAAAAAATGGATCCAAATAAAAAAATTTTCCACTATAATGCTGTATTCCAAGTGCATGAATAATATTTTGATAAATTGCTTGTTACCTTAAACAAAAGATCTTTTTCAGCTTTTATTAATTTAAAAAACTTTTTTTGTAGCTATTAAAACAATGGATTTAAAATAGCCTAATGTTGGTTATTTTTGAAAATAAAGTGACTGATTAATTTTTCAATGTTATATTCTAATTTTAATATTTTTAAACAAATTATTTTTGATTTATTTCTTATTAAAGAAAGACGCCATATTGCTGATTTCACTGCTAGTTGCCGTCAACTTTTCTGGTCGAAATAATTAGTTTTAAAATTTAAAGCTTGATTTTTCCATTTTACCGGTCTCGTTACAAGTTCATAAGAAACTGTAAGCTGTAAGCGGGTCAAGAAGAAAAGAGTAACCATTAAGATCGATCTAAAACAATGTTTGCACCCATAAAATATTTTTTTCAAAGGAAAGGAAAGCAGTTAATTGTTGACGGTATTTTGTGCTAATCACAAGTTATTGAAAGCAGTAATATTTTAATCGAGAAACACTTTTATCAAAAGTAAAATAAATGTTATTATTATTTATTAAGAATTGACATGATTGTATTATTAATCAAATAACTGTATAAAGCATAATGTAATTATAAGATTATTGGCATTTATACAGCATTGTATAATCACTTGTATATTATTGCATTAAGTAAAAAAAATTAAAAGATGTCAAAAGAAATTGAGCCTGTTGATAACACCTGGGGCTTGTGTTGATTGGCTAATGATGAATAATGGCAAAATACTAAACTTTATATAGTTTATCGGTCTCGTTAGGTTATTATTTTTGTGATTGTTATAATCTAATTCAGTCCTATCATTTCTGTTGAAAACATATCTATCCAATAGTTGCTGCGTAATGTACCTCAACTACGTTTTGTATTTTTTATTTCTTCCATACGAAATTTTACATTTTTCATTAAAATAATGGAATACGAACCATATTTAAAGTTATTATGTATTTGCTTCAATGAATATCAGTCAACTGCTGTTTTTCCCCCTCACGGTTTTAAAAAATGTGACTAAAATTTTCAGCCTTTCGCAAAATATATTTTTTTTGCGAGAATAATAAACGGAAAAAAAATATATAAATACTATTAAAAAAAATCCCATCAGTAACATACTACATGAACAGTAATTAAATTAAATAACAACCTTCTCTAAATTAAGAATTGTCTATCATTAATATCTCTACTTATGTGATACTAATGGAATCAGAAAATTGAAAAGAAATAGGCATTAAAAATACTGCCAGGACTAATATAGGGCATAGCAGACTTTGGAACAAAGTATATGGCTATTGATTAAACTTCCGCCTCTTAATGAACCTTGGTATTTTTCAAATGAATTTAAGATGCTTCGGCTGTACATATACTAAAGTTGGAAAGATACAGAGCATGGCCCCTGCGAAAGGATGACGCGCAAAATCGTGAAGCATTCCACATTTTTAATTGCTCACTTATTTAAATACCTATCCCCATAAACACTTGTATTTTCCTTAATTCTAAACTATACTAAAAGTACAGCCTGTTTTGAATTACTTATATTTATTTATTTACTTAATTTTTTTAACTTCTCTATACTTACGAAAAATTAACCTAAAACAAAATAAATTAAGATTAATATATACAGAATCAAATTATAGACAAACCCAAATTAATAGATCAATTTTTATAATTTTTAAATGACTCAATTGGAAAATTTGCTGACAGTGCGACGAGGAAGAAAAGTGTAATGTCTGGGTCACTTTACTGCTCATTGACTACCTTTGGTAATAGTTATACTATTCTATTTGTTTACTTTACTGACTTATTGTTTTATTGTTGCACATATATTGACTTTACATTGTAGCCAACTTTACAAACTTAAACACAATGGAACAATCCATAACAACTACCCCCACACAGACGTAAACTGATTTTACACTAACACAACAGCAACTGAATGATAGAACAGAATCCATTGAGATACCCGAACATATCACACTACGCCCACAAGTTTCAGATAGCCTCAAGGACATATTAGGGAAATTAACACGGCTAATACACAACAGGTCAGGCAATAAATACTACCTGAGGCAGTCACTCAGAGATCAGCCGACGAGCTAATAGAGCGAGTCTGTGATGTATGTATAAAGACACATTGAAGGAGTTGAAAACCCGGCCAGGTTCCCAATCTCCTCGGAGCCGTCTCGCCCCCACAATTGGCAGGTCTATATTAAGAATCAAAGATCAACGAGAGGAACCACAAAAAATACGCAGTTACGAGGAACACATAATAAACCGGGAAAAGAGCTCTACGACAAAATAGAAAACATAGAAAACACGGTAGCAAAGACACACAAAGCCGTAGAGCTTATACATGCACCAATAACGGTTGCCAAATTAAACAACATCACCGCATCTAGGGGAACCTATGCGGACCGTGTTAAATATACACCACAACCACCAAGCACAATTGCTATTAAAAGAACAAAAGCTACACCACCACAGACCATAATAAACACTCTTCAAAAAATTAAGACACCAGTAAATCCACAAAAAGTTCAAGTTAAATAAAATAAAGTCCTAATTAAATGCAAATACACAGAACAAAAACAAGCACGACAGAACACATTGAAACAAAACAAAATTAATATAGAGGATACACCAAAATAAAGAATTATACTTTTTAACGTACCCACACAGGTCGACGACACAGTAATCATTAATAGAATTCTCGAAGAGCTCAACACTAATCAGACACACTTTCCAATAACAATCACAGAAATAAAAACACATAGGACAAACGACGAATTGCAGCACGTGGTAGTTGAAACAACACGTAGGTCGGCCTTCATACTGGTCAAACAAAAATTTATCAACTTCAGGTTCCACACCGCAAAAGGTGATTATTGTAGGGCAATTAAACGCTGATTTAATTGGCAGGCATTCGGCCATACCACTACACAGTGTAAGAACAGAGACTTTTGCGGTAATTGTAGTGGTAGGCATAGGACACAGGACTGTAGACCCAAACACACCAGACACACACATGCATCAATTGTGCGTAGTCTAATCATGACCATGGTACTAATTACAACACGGACCATCCTGCCTACGCCACATCTTGCTGTTATTACAGGTTCAACATATGTCACAACACATTCACACCTAGACGCAGACAATGAACGAAACACACACACACAACTTACACTTTTCCTTTAGGTTTAGGAGTACAGGTAAGAAGTAATACAACAAGAAACAGAAAAAAATAATAAGAAAGGTTAGTAAAACTTCATACAATAGTTAGACTCTTAACTTAAATGTTTTTTTGCAGGACTAACCTTTCACTTTCAGCTCAATCTATACATAAAAGAATACTAATTAGTTAACATAAAATCATCTACAAATAGCAAGAAAACTAAAACTAAAAACAATAACTTAATAATTAGAAATGCCAACTGTACTCAGAACAAAAAGGAAGAAAAGACGCCTATCCAAAACATATAAAATGCGGATCTTACAAATTAGTAGAGCTTAGCGGCAACATACATTCGGGATAATAACATTCCTATAGCCTTGCTTCATGACCCCTACGTAGGTAACGGCTACGTAGGTAAGCTGGACGTACGATAACAAAGAAGCGTGGTTTGTATTCAGTGGCTCAGTAATTTACTACCACCAACGGAAACCATGACGACACTGGAAGAAGATATAACACACTACGCCAGATCACACGGAGACTTGGCGGAAGCCCTCCAAGAGTGGAATCACCTAATAGAAACACTAGGCCATTTATACTAGGCGCAGATCACAACAATACAACTTCGAAGATGAAAGAGGTATACCACATTTATTGATCACTTAATTGAAAACGACCTGCATATAGCTAATGTTCTAGGTAATATACCAACGTTCCGCAAAACACAAGCACAGGGAAACCCAGATTTCACAATAGCAAACAATAGTGTGCTTAACATTATCACAGGATGGCGAGTAGAAAACACACACACGGCGAGCGACCACAATTAAATACGGTTCGATATTAATTATAACAAACCAACAGTAGTAAGCACATGTTTAAAAACAAAATTCGGCAACCATGATAAATTTAAAAGACAAATCAAGGCAAAGACGTGAAAATTAACAAATGACTTGTGTAATATTAACAAAGCAGACAACTTAGATAAATTAACAGCTGAACTGATGGCAACAGTTCATAAGACAGCAAGCCAAATATATAAACTAAATAACAGCAATCACACACCGCAAGCCGAACTGGCAGCCGAATGGTTAGCGCTCTTGTCTTCGGTTCAACAGCTCGTGGGTTCGAATCCCACCTTGGGCATGGATGCTTGTAGTGGTTCAGTATCCACTTTAAATCATAGGTCCCGGTCTAATTAGCCCTCGTGAGCAAAAAATGACCGTTGAGCGACAAACAAACCAAACCAACCACACACCGCAATTTAAATGGTGGACTAAAGGACTTGCAATTCAAAGAAATAAGGTTAAGGCATTAAGCCGCAGATTTAAAACATGCGATGACGAAGACAAACATTGATGGAGAGCTTCATTCTATAAAAAATGCTCCAGCTGCAACAAAGCAATACTAAATGCTAAAGCAAAGGCGTGGAAAACATTCTGCACAAACCAAACACACACATACGGAACGGCTTTTAAAATTGCCCATAACAAAATATTTAAACAAACTGATATAAGAATCAGCTGGGATGGTAACATAGCGCCCAATAAAAAAGTAGCAATGAAAAAGATTACAGACCACCACTTTCCAAATAAGCTAGTGCCCTTTCAACCTAAAACACCAGTGAACAGCACTGAGGAACAAAAAATGTCAACAAGAGAGGAGGTAAGAATGCAACCTATTCATTCAACACAAATAAGGCTCCAGGACCAGACGACCTAGATTATCTCATTTGGAGAAGAGTCGTAGACGCGACACCACAATTAATTACACATTACACCACTTAGAACAGCAAAAGTTATTTACTTTGCAAAAAATTGAAAGGATCCAACACTCCCGGAGTCATATAGACCCATTTGCCTCCTCCCAACACTAGGAAAAATTCTGGAAAAATTAATCTGTCAAAGACTAACACATTTCCTTGAACCAGAAAACAAATTAAATGGTAGGCAATACGGTTTTAGATTAGGTCATGTGAAATGGCACTCAAGGAAATAACTCAGCAAATAAGAAGCAACTGAGACAATAAACTCTACACCCTACTAATATCAGTTGATATTATAGGCGCGTTTGACTCGATTCACTGGTAAGACAAAACTAATAGACCTAAACTGCCCAAAAGCGTTAACAAGGCACTGGAAACGCGAAACAAAACATATACAAAGGCTGCCCTCAAGGATCATGCCTAGGACCAATATTATGGACAGTGATAGCCAACGATTTTCTAGTAAAAACAACGCAACCAGAAGTCAGTATTACAGCATTTGCTGATGACTTTCTGATTAGCGTTAGAGGAAGAACACGAAAGATTATTGAAACAATAGGGCAGACAACAGTCACTACGACTTGGTGTAATGCACATAAATTGGAAATATCAGTCAACAAATGCAATATAATCACGTTTGCCAAACCACGTAAGCTACAAAGAGCCATTATCCGAATAGGGGGAAAATCACTAAAGGTGGTTACAACAATCAAATACTTAGGTGTGACGTTAGACCAAAACTTAAATTGGCTCGCACACATCAATACATTTCGACAAAAGGCACGAATATTTACATACGCCTCATCAGTATGGGGAATAAACCTAGGAAAACAGGCAACCCATGGCAAACGTGCTAATGTACAATGAGGATACGCAAATAGGCTCACAAATGGTCTAAAAGCAGAATATCAGTTCAAAGCTGTTAATAATCCCATACACCCAGTTGATAAAATAATGGATAAATATATTAATCTACCACCAACACAGTACACTATTGCCACAATGCAATATCTATACCGACGAATCCAAGACAGAAGATGGTGTTGGCGCGGCAATCTGTGTTTATAATAACACGCAACTAATTAATACCACTCAACTGCCCATGAACAGGAACAACTTGGTCTTTCAAGCAGAAATGTATGCAATTAACAAAGCACTGACATGGATTCAGGAAAAAACCCAGTAACAACACACATACATACGGACAGTCTGTCAAGTTTGTACGCTTTTGTAAAACACAAACAGAGAAACAAATTTATACAAAAGACACAAAAGCTGCTCCTAGAGTTAACAAAAGAACACGAAATTAAATTATACTGGGTACAATCACATACAGGAATCATAGGAAATGAAGAGGCCGATCAAGCAGCAAAAAGGCCGCTATAAATGCCACTTGATAACATAATCAAGCTACCTCAGTCGCACTTAAATGAAATAGTTTTAAAAGAAATCCTAAATCGGTGGCAAGAAGAGTGGGATATCGCAGACACAGGCAGGTACACACATACCTTCTTCCCGAAAGTGAACACAAAGCGACTGGTGGGCCAGCAACAAATAACCTCATTTTTCACAGGACATGGTGGGGAATAAAGCTAGATGTTATAAGGCCGTCCCACCCTAAGGTATTCGGCAGCGAAAAATGACGGACCGTAATCCGCCAGGAGAGCACTCGGCCCATGGTTGATCAGAGGCCGGATCTCCGGCTTCCAATCCAAAGTCAGCAGCAATATCTGCGCTGGCCAAAAAGTTCATAGCACCCTGGTGTGGTCCGAGTCCTGCACAGGCCGCCGCCAGCCTGCGGTCCACCCAGATCCCCCAAGACGGAAGATTGGGCTACTTGCCTTTATTAAGAACTAAAACATAAAACTAACTTAGTTTTTTTAACAAAGTGTATAATATGTTATAAAACAAGTTTATCTGACTTAGATATTTAACATAAGATTAAATGGATTTAGTAACATTGTAAATTAAGACTCTGTCGGAATTGAATTTATGAATATTTGGTACATGATTTCTTTAAGTCCTTTTTTAATCCTGAGGTTGTTTAACATTTAATTCAAGTCTATTGTTTTATAGTTAGTTGGAAAATATTTCAGTCTGATTTCATTGAATTGCTTGCAATCATATACTATGTGTTCTACATCCTGTTTTAAGTTATCATACTGACATTTAACTGTTTTGTTGAAAAATCGGTTTTGATATATAGTAAATACTCCATGTCCTATCTTGATTTGGTTTAATAGAAAGTCTGCTGAAATTCTGTTTTCTCTGACTTTTGGACATAGATTATATAATTTTCTGGTTTTGTCTGAGTCCCATTTTGTCTGCTATTGTTTTAATATTTGGTTTTGAACTATTGACTTAATTTGTTGTTTAGTATATGGAACTGTATAATCCATTTTATTTCCTTTTGTAGCTTGTTTTGCATTTAGGTCTGCGAATTCGTTTAGTTCTATGCCTTTATGAGCTCTTATCCACTTAAAAGTATAAGTGTTATTGTTGCTTTGGATCAGTTCTATTATTTTATCTATTGTTGTATTTTCTGTTTTTCCAGATTTTATTGTGTCTAATACTGATCTAGAATCTGAGTGAATATGGCATATTTTGATATTATTTTTAATTGTATATTCTATAGAGGAGAGTATTGCTTGTGCTTCAGCCTCATACACTGTTGCATTATCATTAAGTCTGTGTCTAATAATGTCTATTACTTGGTTGTCTTTGCCTACTATATGCTGCTAATCCTACTTTATTGTTTATCTTTGAGCCATCAGTAAATATATAGTAATCATTCATATTGATTGAGTTTGTCCAATTTAATTCTAAAACTTTCCAAGGAGGCTTGTATTTTATTTGTTTTATGCATGTATTTTCTTTATTGAGCTCCAAGTTACCTATATTTTTATTTGATCTTTTATTTCTCTAATAAAACAACAACAGATATAAATAAAATTGAAATTGGATCCGTAAACATAATTTAAACTTAAGTATAAATAAAAGTTATACGATCTTCACAATTATAAAGGATATATCAAGAAAACCAACTCTACAAATTATGGGACAAAATATTAAATACCCAAACAATATAAAGTACTTAGGAGTAATTCTGGATTCAAGATTTAATTGGACAGCTCACTTAAACTCTCTGCAAGAAAAAATATTCAGCTTCATAAATAAAATAGATAGATTAACCAGGAAAACATGGGGACTAAGACCAGAAATTATAAAAATAATATATAAAGCAGTAATAGAAAAGATAATTATATATGGATCAATAGCTTGGTATAACAATACTGTCAAAATGAATATAAAGATAAACCAAATACAAAGAATCGCTCTACTTAAAATAGCCAAAAAATACAACACTGTATCAACTGATGCATTACAAGTATTAACAGTATGTCCACCCTTAGATATTATAATAAACTACAATAGACAAAAATACTTACTGATGGTGGGGAATAAGAAAACCCACAACATTAAGCATTTGATTGCCCGCTAACATCAGCGCTGCATTTAAACAAATCAACAGACGCAAATTGCCAGCGTGGAGCAATCTAATATTAAATAATAAAACCGCGCAAAAAAACTAATTAATATTATTAAGAAACTTGAAATAATCAAACCGGTGGCAGTAGACGCGATAAACGACTAAGATTCTCTGTGCATTACACACATCTGAACAGACAGAAACAAGGCAGGCCTCACCTTATTGAGAATTACAGGGTCAACACACACATACATAAACATTACACTATGGCAGCCCTCACCCCCTTGAGAATCAGGCACACCTCACCTTCTTGAGGAGCACATCCACCATATAGTGGACCATATGACCAACACCCGACATGACTAGGCTATAAGGAGCCCACACTCGACCTGGTGACCAACAACACATAGATTCGGAGACCAGCAAGTATGTGGACTTAAGCCAAAAAACAACGCAGCGACCACATCAATAATGCCTGGAGGCAAACAGAGACCGCGGAATTTCTCCACAAACTTTAGTGTAGTGCAAAGTTAATATGAGTTCCCAGAGACATTTTCCAGTACAAAAGTGATAAGTTGACATTGATTGGCCACAACTGTGGTTTCTAAGAATGTCAATGATCGATACATGGAAACAACAACCAGCAAGTGTGTGCACGCGATCATTTGTGATACAAGAACTCTTGTTCCAGAGGAAAGCAGCGTCACTCGTTGGAACACGGTGTCTGCAAGAACGACAACTGGCAATGTCGGTACGAACTTTTCTACTACATTACAAGGTAAGTTGAACATGAAATACGCGACAATCGCGATATCACTTTAAGCTTCTCTTTAAAGGGGTGTTTCTAGGAAAAGTCCACATGCATTACTCTTTAATCTCATGAATTTTAAATGCGGCTTGTAAATTGAGGACAAAATTTTTCCTATTTACATAAAGTAATCAGTTTTCTGCTTTGTATCATCAACAGAAAGTAATTACAATAAAAAAGAAAGGGTATTCATTTTATTTCATATATACATGAACTTTAATAACAATTACAATGAAATCTTAGCCTTACTAGTTTTTTTTCATAGTAACTGATAATTTCGTGATTATTGTGGATCTAATCTGTAGAAGGGAAACTTCCCGACGACTTGGCATGCAACTCATGCTTAATTGTCTTGAGCATTTATATTTCAGAAGACCTGTTTGGATAAGTCTCCGGGTGAAAGATGCTGGTTCTGCTGCTCAAACTTTTGTTGGACTCTTTTCTCAGAAGATTTTTCAAAAAATTTTCTGGGGCACAAAAAGTCTGAAAATCACATATGAGAAAGCTACACGATTGTTTTCAAAATTGAAGAACGTCAAGAGATTTGCTCGAACTAGATTATATTTCCCATTGAGATTACAATCGACTACCGAATAAAATGTTGCAAGAAACTTAAGCTGTTATATTTTGAATGTATACGAATAATTGAGGAAATACACCTATTGCATCCTCTACTGTCCATTTTTTGTTTCTGCACAGAAGATGACCATCTATATTAACTTGCATAATGCTGCTCACAGGATCAGGAATCCCGAGCAGAGCTTAAGTTTCAGGCACCATTCCATAACAGTTTCTTTCGGTAGATATTCTTTTCCATAAATATTCTTTATTCTCTCCTACAAATCTGTATCCTTCGGTTGCCAATAAAAAATATCAACTCTATGGCAGTGCTTGGATGTTTTAGCATTATTCATTTTATAGCTTTTACAATACATATACCGGAGGTAAGTAAATGAGAGTATGTCAAGATACTTAAACTGGTAGCCATTATAAAATCACAATATTATGAAGAAAATGAAATAAAAATATATTTATTGTGCTCCTACTGTATGACATGAAGATTAAATTTGTAACCAATCCGGAAATTTACTGGAATGCGAAATCAGCTAGACAATTATTCAAAATAGTCTTGGAAAAAAAACACACTCCATGTTTTTACAGTCACTTTATCGATCAAATGACCAGAGAAAAATTTACCTCCAGCAATTTTCTATATTGAATAAAGTCAAAGTGCAGAATGTTTTCACCACACACGGGGTATCACTTAATATTTATTTTAACATTCTCTTGGTGCCTTCAGACACAGCTGCTCACAGGAACAGAAGTTTTCTGGAAAAACGATATCGTGCCACTCCTGAATCTATCTTTGTCATTAGTGGCACCAGAGTCACTGCCTGTCTCTAAAATTGCATAGATACCATGATAGCCCAGTTGGTTAAGATGTCCTTCTCAATATTGAAAGGTACTGAATTCAAATCCCAACTTAACTGAAGTCCCGTGGTTTTCCCAAAAGGCGGCTGGCGCCCGTTAACTAGGTATTTTGGCGCCAATATCCTCTACATTTTTGTTTATTCTAAGCCCGACCTTGGTTTTTTAACCATTAGTCTCTGTCGAGCAGCCCAATACACTCTAGAATAAAACGAAAAGTCATATTCAGCAGAATTTATGACTGCGATGTCATTAAGTCTGAGGTAAGAGTAGAGATGGTCACCAGTCATTTCTCCAAGTCCACACAAAGGGCATGTCGGAAGGTCAGTTAAACTGAAACGGAGGAGTTGTGCCTGAAGATAGTCATGCCCTGTCCTACGACGGAAATTTGCAATGCCCACAGCCCTATGGAGGTTACACGGGACAGGCTACCTCAGTAAAGATGACCAAGTCTTTCCCTTCGTGGAATTGTTACACATATTTTTACGAAAGGAAGCTATATTTGCATTGACAAGCTTTTTAATAGTATGGTACGCCAAAGCTGTACAAGGTTGTCGAGGCAGCCTTGACCAATTTGTCAGCCAAGTCATTACCAATGATACTACAGTGGCTGGGTATTCACTGCAGCACAATTTGACGTCGCTCCTCTAGAAAGGAACTAATAGCCATCTGACAGAGGAATCTTGATATTGCTAGTCATAACTGATGTGAGGAATTTGATGGCGGCTGAGAGTCAATAAAAATACAATGTTGCTCTCATTACCTTTACTTATTTCCTTAAGAGTCAAAGAAACAGCTACAACTTCTCCATTGTAGCTGTTATAATATTCGCCAATAGCTTGGTTAAATTTGAAGCTTTTTCAAGCTTAGCCAAGCTCCTCTAAGTGAAATGATGGCTCCGGTGGTGGCGGGTAAAGTATTGCGGTATCTTCTGCTTCTGAATTATGAAGACTCCCACCCTACATCTTCCATGTAAATGATGGTTGGGATAGGTACACGGAAGTATGATGGTGGTTACTCAGCGTTGAATTGTCATGGAAGTAATGATTTTTGTGCTTTCTGACAATAATCACATTGGGTAGTGTGGATTTAATAATAGGACAAAGCTTTGTAGATGGAAGACTCCCTTGTTCTATCCCAGTCACTTTGAACAACGGTAGATGGATACACGTTTATTGAGGTGGGTGTTTGGAACTTTTCCGGGTTTCTTCCCTTACGACTCATATACGGCCCACTATCTGGGACAATTAATTTTAAAAATATGATCCATTACCCGTGAAAAGTTCCGTTGGAATGCAATGTATTTGGTGGACATTAAAACATGTTTAACAGCCGTTTGGCCGGAGCTCAGACATCGCGATGCAAAATGAGTGCCGCAAGCAAACCCATTTCTTATCTAATTATCATTCCACAAGAACCATAAATATCTGTGCAGATGCTCAGCATAACTTTCAATAGCCCTTCGGAACTGGTCGCGAGTCTGAACATCTGGAAACAATAATCCACACTTTCAATGGGCATCTTGGCCGATACTTGCTAGGAAACATGCAGAGGTAAAAGGAAGGAGCACATATGACATTGCATTATGATGATATATATATATAGGCCTGAATTTTCTCTTTTATGAGAGGGGCATTTGGGAATGATTGGCATAGAAAGAAAAAAAAAGCGTAATATTAACATTTGTTAATATTATGCGAACGAACATGTAAGCTATTGCGTTTGTGGTGTAATCACAGGTACATTTTCATTGATGGTATCCTATTCCGTTTCATTTTCACATAGAATCAAGAAAGTATGGTGGAAGCAATATAAGATTTATCATAAAATCAGTTTTTTTTTTTTATCGATTTAATACTTTCAATCAAGTTGCAATATATTTTTGATTTCATGAAAACAATTTAAGTTTTTGTGAAGCAACGATTTGAAGCACTTATATACTACACATACATTACATATTGCAATTTTGCTTCCAAAATAACAAGTAAATCATTTCTTAAAAGTAATGAGAAAAAAATATTTCAACCAAATCACTTAACCTTAAAATTTTTAAATAGAAAATTTAAAAAAATGCAGCTTCTTTACTTATAGTTGTGTGTATTTATTGAACACACATGACCACAGATATTTTAACTTCATAATAAAAATTTTACATTTTTTTTAAAATTTATTCTATATTACAGAAACATTTTGAGGTAAAAGAATCCTACATTCTGGTTTAAAAGAGAACTTGAGGAAATTCGTTTGAAGTTTTTATTTGCGTGGTTTTAATTTTGTTCCTGATCATTACATGAGAGCAAATCCTTTTGTTTCATTTTGTACAGCAGTGAAGAATGCAACATTTTTCACGCTAAAAGTTCAGGAATTCAAACCCAGATGGACAAAAATTAAATATCATCAAAGTTTATCAAAAGTGTTTATAATAAATACTTAAAATTTTGCAAATTTTTTTAATTATAAAGTATTAGTATGCAAGGGTTTATGCAGAAGTCTCTTTGTTTCTTCACAAATGAGAGCTCAATTAAAAGTCGCAGTGGAAAACAATGATGGCACTCAGGAATTTTTGCTTCAGATGAAGACTAGTGTATTTTTACACAGACTGTTCGATTTTCATCTTGAACGTTTAATGTGACTCGAAGTCCAATTTAGTTTAGGTTACGCAGGATTAATCCCGGAGGAAATTAAAACGACGTTTCCTCTCAAAATCCTTTCTGGAGTGTTCTGATGTACCCCGTTCTAACTTAGAATGTGGTTTGGAAAATAACAGTTCGGATATTAATAAATATATATAAAAGCCAATATATTTGAAAGGTAAAATATTAACTTTTTAAAAGCTGGAACGTGAATTAAACAAGTATTTTTATTCTATTTATTTCAGTCGAGATATAAGCTAAAATTATTAATATTAAAATTAACAACTATTTGGCAACATATTTTTCGGGTGAATTAATAAACGAAACAGAACACAAATAACAAAATGGCATATGATGTAGAAATAGTTATTCAGGGAAATAATTTCATTTTAGCAGCTTTAAATACAAACTTTAATAAATTAAATTCAATTTTTAGGAAAGTGTTATCGCAGCTTCAGTTTAAGCAAATAATTTACTTAAACTGGATGTCTTGATTTTTATTTATAATATTATTTAAAAATTTATTTCTCGTTTTAATTCTTAATTTTGGATGCACTTCATTTTAGAGCTATTGCTCCTATTTGGAGTTCTTATAGATGACATTCACCTAAGCTATCACTGTATTTACCTGTTTTCTTGTCAAGGAATTTTGCGGATTGTTGTTACCGAAGGAAAACAGGAAAAGTTGCAGATTCTTATCGGTACGTACATACTTAGAACTTAGCTTTGAGAAGAACTTAAGCAATTTACTTTCATTTATTTAAGTTTGTAGGAATTCGGGAATTCCAATAAGATTAATTTACTAATTAGTTTATTAGTTTCAAGCTCAAGTAGCTCTATTAGTTTATTTCCTCAAGTATGTACAAGATGTTACATTCAAAATGACAGATATAAGACGATACACCATTTATTGAATGTGAATATCGCATAACAAAACATGTATCGAACTCTATATTAGACTATAAAGATAATGCACCTCTAGTTATACAATTATTTTCAGAATAGGGAATTTCAAATTTCACACTGTTTTTGTGTCCAACAGCAGGATATACTTCTGTTCCTAAGAGGCCTTCACAGTTAAAGTCTGAACTATTAAACGCTATTTCCAACAAGAATGGGATTGAAGAAGTCAGACATACTAGGAACAGAAAACTAATTATCACTACAAATGATTATAAAACTGCAACAGAAATTTGTAAAATCGAAACAGTATTAAACGTCCCTGTGACTCCCCAAATGCAAATTGAACAATACACTACGAAATATATTATCCCGTTCATATCAGTGGAAAACGTCTAGAAAATCTAGCATTAGAAATTGAAAATAACGTCATAATTGTATCTCAAATACAACGTTTCAATAAAAAGGGATACAGAGCTTTCAGAAACATCTTGGTAAGAGTCTACAGACATAATACACCGTCTCAAATTAAAGTGTTTTTATTGATTGTAAATGTCAAGTTTTTTGTGGATAAAGTTCGTCAATGTGGAATTTGTTTTAAATTTACACATTCAAGAAAAAATGTAAAGTAAAATCAGCTTTATGCGGACTCTGTGACTCACATCACAATAGTGATCCTTGTTCAGCTAAAGTCCCATATTGTGTAAGCTGCAAAGGACCTCACGACTCAGATAATCCTTCATGTTCATCTCGTGAAGAAGAAACTCGGTTTTTAAAATTTAAAGCAATAAATCACCTATCTTTTATTGAAGCAAGAAGATAATTTAAAAGCTCTAAAACCAATTTTGCTACAATTGTAAAGTCTAATCAACCATCAGAAATTACTCAAGCTAAAATAAATGATATTATCACCTCAATACTTACGAAATTTGAAGAGTCGGTAGACAAAAAAATCTTATCTATTTAAGTACAACACAACAAGAAGCCATTCTTAATACTATTTTCCAAACATTTGAAGAAACTGTAAGCAAAATGTTTGAAACTAGAAGTCTCTCGTTATTCTCTGCAAGAAGGAAAACTCGGAAAATTTGTCGAATCCAAAAATAATCATCAAACCCTAGTAATAGTGACATTCATTTCAATCCAATTTTACATGTGAACAGTGTATTTAATTTTGTTAACTCTTCTGAAGAACAGTCAGAAATAATTGAAAATGCAAAATTTAGAAGAGGAAGCAATAAAATTTCCTAACAGATGGGACGCAACTTCTATTCTGGGTGCATCAGGCCTTAAAAGTAAAATTGTAATCATAGTAATTTTAACTTTTTTCATGTTCTCATTAATTTCGTGGAATGCTCGAAGTGTTCTCAATAAGCGCTCATACATGAAACTTCATTATTTTAACTCTGCAGACGTTAATGTAATACAAGAAACTTGGTTAAAAAAGTTGACAAGATATCTTTATTTAACAAAATAATCTTTGGTCAGGATAAAGAAGATATAGCAATAAATAAAAATGTTCAAACAAAGCAATTTTCTCCTATCCATCTCTCAGATGATGGTAGAGAACTCTTAGCAGTCAAAATCACAGTGGCAACGACTGCAATAACTGTTATTAATGAATCTATTCCTCCTGGCAAATTTTCTTGAAAGTGGCTTCATAGCATAATTCAAAGAATTCAGCCTCCTTATATCATCGTAAGAGATTTCAATATTAGACATACATCATTAGGAAGCTGTTCCACTTCATCAAGGGCAAATTAATTTCTTGAATGGATTCAGGAAGATAATTTCTGCCTCCTGAACTCTGAAATTCCAACACATACGGTCCACATCATAAACCTTCACTCATTGATTTCTCCTTTGTATCGCCAGACATTTATCACCTAAGTCATATTGAAGTTCACACAGATTGTTTTGGAAGTGATCATTTACCATCTAAAACTAGCATAGCTATTGGGGATATTGATCACCATATACCGAACAAATCAAGTATCCTGTGGTCAAAATTCTTTGCTTCCATCAATACTGATCATGAAATTTCTAATCTTTACTCTACTGAACAATTCAATCATTTCTGCATAAATAAACTTCACAAATTTCGAAGATGGCAGAAAATGTAATGTAAACCTTGTCCCCCATGATGGTCTTCTATATGTGGTTACTTCCTGGGACAAAAAAGACGTCTTTTGCGTAAAGCTCAAAGCACATGTGATCAGTAGGTTTGAGTGGCATATAAAAGAACTGCAGCAGGACTACATCTACTACTCATATATCTCTATCAAAAATATGGAGACAAAATAATAATTTCAGCTGGAACATCAAGAAATATTTTAAACTTATTAAAAAATCTCCAAAATAGAGTTACAGTATCTCCAACTTCACATATGATCCTATTACATAATAATTCTTCAGTGACAGATACTACCCATCAAGCTAATATGTTTACAAGCTTCTGCACTCGTTCACCAATTTTAGAGATTATTCCACTGGATTTAAGTACAAGTGAGGATTTCTCTTACAATAAGCCCTTTACTGCATCTGAACTGCAAGAAGCTTTGGCAAAATGAAAAAACTTGTCTGTTGGTCCAGATAAGATATCTGCAAAAATATTAAAAGGATTCACTACTACCAACCAAGACTACCTCCTCTCCCTGATGAATGATAGCCTACAGGTACTGTACCAGAAATATGGAAATTCTCCATTGTTATTCCAATTTTAAAACCGGGAAAGATGGCCAATTTTGTGGCATCGTACCGTCCTATATCTCTGACTAGTGTCATGTGTAAATTAATGGAAAGAGAATGATTTTGGAGAGATTTATTGACCATATATCAACCATATCTTTCTTTCAAACTAATCACCACGGATTTCTGCCATATCGAGGTTGTGACAGTATTTTATCCATCATTCATCACCAAATAATTTCTGCCAGATCCTCTAGAAAATTTGTTGTTTTGGTTGCAGTGGATATTTCCCAGGCCTATGATTCAGTCTGGCCTGACGGCCTAGTTTATAAATTACTTAAAGCAAATATCAAAGAAAACGTTGCTTTGTGGATTCAACAGTTCATTACAACTCGCCATTTTCAAGTAAAGTGGAGAAATAAGCTATCTTCATCAGCCACCTCATATAGTGGAGTTTCACAGGGGAGCGTGTTATCACCTTTCCTGTTCTCAGTGTTTATGACAGACCTTTACGTTATCCTTCCCCCTGACATCAAATGTTTCATGTACGCTGATGAAACATTTCTACTATATGAATCTGTTAACTTGGGAAAACTTCAGCAGAAACTAACATCTGCACTTGGAATATTAAAAATTGGTGTCAAGAATGGAAGTTATCGATAGATCCATAAAAATGTGCTATGATTAACTTTTCTTTAAAACGGAAACAACCAAATTTTAACTTGTTAATCAACAACCATGCTCTTTCCTGGAGTAAAAATATTCAAATTTTGGGATTATATTTTACACACAATTTATCTTTCCGTCATCATTTTCAGGAAAAGAGAAGAGCTATATCAAAAAAGTTGAATGCTTTAAAAGGTATCGCAGATAATAGTGGGGTGCTTATAACGATCATCTTCTTCAAATCGTTAAATCCTCTATTGTCTCCAGTCTGGATTATGGCTACCATATATTTACTTCAGCATGCACAAAAGACCGCAAAATCCTTTAAACTGTATATCACACTGCCTTAAGAATTACCACAGGTCTTCCTAAGTGGACCCCCATACCAATAGTTCCACAAGAAACAGGAGAAACCTCTCTTCACACTAGACATGAAATGCTCTTCTTAAACGTTTACATTAAGAATTTAAGCGAGTCATCATTATACCCCTGTGCTGCAACTTGGGAAAAGCTAACTTACAATCGAGTTAATCGTAATCATCCTCTGGCCATGATAACCTAATTGTGGGTCGACCAACAAGGAATAAATACCTCGTGCATATTAAAAGTCCTAACAGACTGGACAAAAATATAAAAAAAAATCTCCATTTGCTCCTCGAGTCTCCACTTTCAGACTAAATCTTTGCCAAAAGATATAATTTATAAGCTACTTCACCAGGTTTGTGAGTCATCATGGTAGACAGATACGCTGAATTTTACAGATGCTTCCAAGCAAGGATCAAATGTGGGCATTGCAATAGTCAATTTTACAACTAGTTTATCAATAACAGGGAAAATTAGTTCCATAAACTCCATCTTCTCGGCAGAGGCCATGGCACTGCTTATTGCAGTATCTAAAATTTGCACTGAACCCAAAAAATATATCATTTTCACAGATTCACTATCTTGCATCTCTACTCTTTCAGATTGTTACAGGATATCACCAACTATTATTCAACTGCTTCAATTCCAAATGATTCAATCCACTCAAAAGTACTTGTCAATACAGTTAGTTTGGGTTCCCGGACATTCAGGGATTGCAGGTAATGAAATCGCAGGCTCATTGGCAAAAGCAGACAGAATGGCAAACTCATTGGCAACAGTGAGTCAATATGCTATTCGATCTATTTCTCCTGAAGATCTGAAACAACACATCAAGAAATATTACTTTAAAAAAAGTCTCAATCAATGGAAAAATAGCAAATATACTGAAACATTCACTCATCTCACATCTATTCACAAAAATCATAGGCTGTTAACGAAATCACGACTAGAAGACATATGGCTGGCCAGAGCAAGAACAAGATCTTTTCCTACCAATTCTATTTAGGTTTAATCTCTGGCATACAGACCGCTGTCAGTGCGGTAAACCGGCAACCATAGATCATATTCTCCTAGATTGTCCTTTATACGAACATCTGAGAAATCAACTATGAAAAAAATTAGGAATAGGAGCAATATCATTCTCTTGGATATTTGAACTATCTACAAATCCGGAAAAATTCTTGCATGCTGTGAATTTCTACGCCTGTCTAACAGATTCTAATCTTAATGAAAAAAAGAAAATTACAACTCAAATTCCTTGAACTATTTTTTAACACAAATTTATAAATCCAAATTTTTTCTTCTCCTATCAAGACGTTTAAGCTAGTGATCACTGACTTCAATTGACTTTACTTAAATAATGTTAGTCGTTTGACTACATAAATCCTCTCCAAATACCTTCTTCAATGAGAGCTACAAGCATCTTAGCATAAAGCTCCAAAAGTGCCCGCCATAAACCTTATAGATGAAGGTAATAGAGTAAATTTATAAAATATAGATTAAATGAGAATATTTGAGGGAAGTATTGGTCAATACGAGATCTTTTTAAATAGGAAGAATGATTAAGATTTACTATGATACATATAAACAAAGAAATCCAGTGTGAAATACACCATGTTAATGAAAGCATGTTCTGAAAATTTATAAAAACAAATAATTTTGTAACAAAGTATTGTCAAATTTTTTTTTATGTCAAACATACATATTTAAGAAGCAAGTTTGCTTGCACACTTTAAATCTTAAATTGGAGAGTAAATAAAATGTGCTCTACGGATAATCGATGACATTGCATTGATTTTATGCTTTTAAAACCTACCTGCATTTTGTTTGATCTTTGGGCGCACAAAATTCACAGAAACAATCCTTCAGATAATTAAGCATTTAATCATAAATTTATGAAAAGTAAGACTTTTTAAGTAAAAGTATTTGAATACAATTCATAATTTGTATACAAATACAAATTATGAATTGAGCCCATTATAAAATATTATTTCTAATTATTTTATTTTCAAGATCTTAAATATTTTTATGCGAATATTATTTAATTTATCGTTCATTTGTGTTATCTTAACATTTTTTAAACTATTTTTTTATCTGTACTATTGTAATTTTATATTTGCATCCTTATTATACACATTGAATGACAATTCTTTCACAATAATTTTTTTCGAATTATGAGACTTAACAATTGCTTATTTTAAGAGTTTGTTTCCTTTTATGATGATTAATTGCTTTATAATTTTATATTTGCATCCTTATTATACACATTGAATGATAATTCTTTCGCAATAATTTTTTTCGAATTATGAGACTTAACAATTGCTTATTTTAAGAGTTTGTTTCCTTTTATGAGGATTAATTGCTGTATAATTTATTGTTTAATTAGTTAAGGTAAACCGGTTGAAAACGTTTCTTATTTTTTCCTTTAATCCTCACATAGATTAGAACATAGATTAAACAAATTCGTACATAGATTAAACAATTAAATAGTCTATATAAAACATCATTGGTAGCAAGCAAATTCGTACATAGATTAAACAATTAAATAGTCTATATAAAACATCATTTAATTAAATTTACATGTTTGTTAGTATTAAATATTCTTTTAATATATTCAATATATTTAAGTTAAGCTCTTTTTAGCATTTTTATTATTATAGATAGATGCCGATTCTGTGCTAAAATAAGTTAACTTTTTAAAGGATGAACCATTTAAAATCGATTTTTACATTTTTGCATATTTTTCCTGAGCTAAATACCTCAATATCATGCTATGCTCTCAAATTATGAATCCGTACGTGCTTGAATTCGGAACGATTTCTCAGGAAAATATTTCTATGGTGTGCAATTCTAATTTAAAGTTAGTAAATAGTGATGGAAAAAAAAAAACAATTTATGTCAAAATTATTGAATTTCATTTTTTTCGATATTTTAATTTAAAATAAGTGAAAAAATGTACTTGTATTATTTTTGACAGTATGGTCTTTATAAAATATGAATTGGAAGGATCATTTAGTAATTTATTAAAAGAAGATAATAAAGATGATTATAACAATTTAATACATAATTTTTTCTCATTACTTTCAACCGTTTCTGAATCAGGTAAAGAAGTTACGAATCTACATTTGTTCTAATAAAGTAAAATTGTTTATATATTTAATATAAAGTGATATATATTAACTAACTAAATACAAAATATTCCCATTAATGGGATTTATTGAATACATTGCACATATAACAAAGATATGCATTGTTTTGTTAATATTAACTAACTAAATAGAAAGGCGCAGTAATCGCTTATAAAATATTCCCATTAATGGGATTTAATGAATACATTGCACATATAACAAAGATATGCTTTGTTTTGTTAATATTAACTAACTAAATAGAAAGGCGCAGTAATCGCTTATAAAATATTCCCATTAATGAGATTTAATGAATACATTGCACATATAACAAAGATTTGCTTTGTTTTGTAAATAAAACCAAGTTTGTAATTACGTGTTAAATAAATTTTGTTAAAAACTACAGAGAATTCTTAATTGTGAATACATATTTTATATATGAGAAATGTAAATTATATTGACTCTATAAATAAAACATATTGCATAAAAAAATGATAGGCCATAGCCGGCCGATGTTAGCGTTCCTGACTCGTGAGCAGTTTGTCCCGAATCGAGGTTTGGGCATGGGTGTTTTGGTTTTCTTCTTTTGAAATGATGAATGAATATGGCCAACACTGTAAACGGGTGTGCGGTGACGTCACGTAAATAATGTTACTCACCTATGTGACTCGATTGACTGGTGCCCACCGTGAAACGATAAATGAGTAGCAGTTTCTGGCCTTGTTGTGGCAAAAAGGTTAATCACGAAAAATCATATTTCCATACACATAGGAGAAATCTGTCTGAAGTACAAAAATGATGTATTTGTATTGGTGAAAAGAAATTAATTACAAATTTTAGAATTTTTATGTTGAATATATATATTTAAACTTTTCTAGAGGATTTGTTTTCTTTTGCACTCGGATGTTTTATATTCTGAAAGTGCGAGATAATACGTTTATTTTTCATTGTCTCATAACTTTCTAAATGCCTTTTTGGTTATGATGTACGATTGTAACATATTTTTAAAGAAACAGAAAATTGCACACATTCAATAAGCAAGTCTTATGAAAATGCCAGTATAAGGCTTAAAAAATTTCAAATTGCATGAATTTCAGGATTTGTATACATTTTTTTAAAAAGATGAATTATTTTCAAGTTTCTTAAATATTTTGTTTGTATATGGAGAATACGCTTCGTTAATGAAATTAATTATTATGTATATTTGATAATCTGAAAACAAGTTCGATTTAACATGTAACTCATTTTTTTCACGAAATACATCAACATTTTTCACAGTGGATTATACATACAGAAGCGCTTCAGTACAATTTTATTTTATGTATTGATAAAAATAACTACCTTTATAAATTACTACGAAGAGCTCTTAAGTAAGAAATAGAAGAGATTACTATCGTATAATCCTCTTGGGTGATTTTATTGATAACAAAAAATATCGCATAATTGTTAGTAATAAACCTTAATTTTTTTCAAAAGAGACTTTAAATGCTTTAATAAATAAATTAATGCAATTCATAATAAAGATACAAATTAAAATTTGAAAAACAGAACTCTTAAACGAGCTGGAAGAATGGGAAAATCAAATTGGAATGTATTCACTATAGCAAAAACGAATCCAAAAATGAATAATAGAAATGAAAACGCAAAGTAAAATTACACAATGAGAGAGGATAATTTATGCTTGCATGATAAATCAAAGCTAGTACGAAATTATCAAAGCTAGTATAAATTATCAAAGCTAGTACGAAATTATCAGATGAACAAGTGGTATTTCAATAGAGAACATTAAAAATGCCCACGAAATAAAAAGTTCCGATATTGATGAAAGAATTCAATACAAGATAAAACAGTATTTTATTTGTTATTATTTTGAAGTAAGAATTCTTTTTTTTAAAAAAAAGAAAACCATTTCAGTTATTTTTGAACTGTGTTTCAAAACACTTGGCTTTGGCAGGATCAGGCTGAATGTTGCAATTGCACATGTGAGTGGGTGCATAGTTTCAGTTTTTACGGTTAAGCTTTCTTGTAACCGCATCTTTAGAAGAAGAGCTATTATATTTTAATTCTTATATAATTCTCATGTAATTATAAAAAGGAATTGAAATATATATTAAAATATGTTATATCGTTATCGAAACAAATAATTAAAATTCTGAACCCATTTTTTTGAAATAGATTTAAGTTAACTGCCCTATTTTTAAAAAATGCTTATTTTCACTATAAAGCGACACATTTTTCTGGCAAAAAAGCCTCAAGTACCGAGTGCAAAAAAGAAAGAAAAAGCTCACTGTCATTCGAATAATCCCAGGATGCATCCCTCAGGTCTCCGGTAGACGCAGCCGAGGTGCTCCACTTTTCCAGCTTTCGATGTCCGCTTTTCCTGTTTTGCGAAATACTCCTGATAGGGGATTCACCAGCCCCTTGGTCAGTAGACAGGAACTTGTGAATGTTCGACTGATTGTTTCTGTGTTCCATTCTTCGGAGGTAAACCCCTCTAGCTTGGCGAGATCTTTCTAACCGAGCGTTTTCATTCCTGACGGATATGTCCTCTCTGACGAGAGGACAATCTGCAAGGGCGTTGGTGGGCGGCGTCAGATAGTTCTGTTCAGAATAGACTTTGTAACTGTCGTATTCATTCGGGTCGTCCATCGGTACAGGGGTCATGTTGTTTCCGAGGGTCTCAGTTGAGGGGTCAGGCGTATCGTTGCTGCCCTCACTGCTGACCATTTCTTTCACTTCCACTTCGATCACCAAATCACCATTTTGGTTCACGAGGCGACCTTCTTCTAAATCATTTGCAAGAAGTTCTTCGTGGCCGGTCGTTCCTTTACTGGATGTCCTGCTGTGATCTGTCTCATTGCTTCCTTTCGTGTCCAAATATCTGGATGTTTGTCCACCTTCGGAAATATTATCAAGTTGCTTTCCATTGGTGCTTTCTATTTTTGTATAAAAATAAACAAAATTGAATGAAGTGGTAAAAGTAAAGTCATTACCAAAAAGCTAACAGTTTTTATATTTGTCATCATTCAACATTATTAAAGTGTAGTTCTCTAACAACAACACTTTTTTTTTATCGAAATAATTTAACAACAAAAATTTTGAAATACGTGTTATTCATATTTTTATACGGGGATCTCGCAACAAACAAAAATCCAATGTTAAGTGTCTTCATTGTGTGTTTCTAATCCTACAACAACGCGTAGAAACGAAATGCATCAGAAAATGAGGAGTTATAGAGAAATTGGATGGCAGAAAAAAAAAATCTCTCATACACATGCATCTTTACCTTCTTTCATTACACTTTCCGCATTTGCAGTAAGCTTTTCCTCATAGATTTCTGCTTTATTTCAACTCGGAAATATTCTCGATTGCCAGCACTCTCTGCTTAACCTGGCATGAAAAGATTTCTAAAGCAAAGGCTATAAGTGTTTGCTATTTTAGGGAACTTATTTGCAGAAAGGATAAGAATTTTGTTGACCTCAATGCTTAAGCAGCTACTAACAAATGAAATACTGAAATCTATGCGTCTTAGGTTGAATGTTAACTATTTTCAGTACTTGTACATAAATTCGTACATTGAAGATATTATAAATAGTTTTCAAACTTTTTCACCGCAATGACGGTTACAGGAGGCGATTCTGAAGAACAATGAAAGGAACTTCATGCACGTAACACAATATTATTTATAATATTATTTTTTCTTTTTATAAATAAATGTCATCATTCATTTTTATATCTTTACACAATGCGTTGGAAACTTATCATCCCCATTGAAACTTTCAGAAAATTCCCGCTTTAAATAACAAATATAAAAGAATATAAAATAAATTGAAAAAGTTGAGGCGCGACGTGCAGCTCTCATTTCAGACATACAATTGAAATTCATTTATAACACAAATGAAATCAATGTTTATTAATTTTTGAGTGTTTGAATGAATTTTTCCATATTTGTTTTTAGTATTTCAATTGCTACATGACATGTCGCGAACAATGCTTTCTTTCTATAATGAAACCGCACCTTCAATAAGTATACACATTTCATCAGAATTAAAATAATCATTTATTTTTAGTTTGCTCTCCTTGTGTGAATAATTCAGTAGAAATATATTTGAACTGATGTTTGTCAGAACAAAACAAACCAAAGAGATGTCCGTGAAATAAAAAAACAAAGAGTTCTTTAGATAAAATAACGTCCTTGTACGCTGATATTTTCTGTGACAAATAAAATTGAGTACTTCAGCTGCTTGTAAATAAAATTTGAACGCATAAAATATATAGAGAGAGTACTTGAATTATTATAATATTTTCTTTGAAATATTTTATTCTCTAAAATAGAAATGTTAGTTTAATAATACTCATATTTCACCTAATACTTCTATTATTTTAAAAATGACACATTTTTATAATACTCCATACAAAATATCATCAGACATTACAACATATATTAATTTTTATATTATTTTCGAATTTTGATGCATACATTTATTGCATCGAAAATTTAAAAATATAGATTAAAATAAAAAATGCTATTAAGTAATCAATGTTAATAAAAAAGTCATTATTTTATTCCATAATTAAATGGTCAGATTAATAACACAAATAATTAAATTGAGGAAACTTTTACTCATAAAATTTTAAACTATTATTATTTTTATGTGTAATAATGCATTTATGTTACATAAGAATGAATATTCTGTGATTTGATAGTAAAACAATTTAAAAATATCTTTTGTCAAATAAAAAAAAACTTATACTGTAATATTTAATGTTTTATTCGTAGAAAATAAATTGTTCCACCAAATTCTTCTGGTTCTTGGCTAGATTAGAGAAAGTTGAATTTACTAAAAAAGAACTGAATTGATATGATTGTGCGTGTATATTGCATAAATTTGTATGAAATAAAGAAATAAGAATCAATATTAAAGTAAAAATTTAAGATAAAATCCATTAGAAATGTTATTATGTGATTTGATTGAGAAAATTCCAGTATATAATAAATGATTATACATTCAGACATGTATATGTGAGCGTATGTGTGTATTTAAATATAATCACACACACATAAACTCTGTAAGAGATGTAGAGAAGTTTTAAAATTGTTAATTTCAAGAGAAAGATTACGGAAAGAGGTGCAGCAGTTTAAGTATCAAAATTAATAGATCAAACTGCGAATTGTTATGAGCTAAGAAAGTATTTTTTTTAATATTTTACTTTCACAACAATGCAGCATAAATTATGAGTTTTGGTATTTAAAAGAAATTTAAATTTTAAGAAGTTTCAAATAAGTTTGGAAGATAAGATACGCATAATGGAGCTTATTTATATCAATAATAAAAAATCGATTATAGGAGGATTGAAAATTTTTTAAAAAATATAAATAAAATTACCTATAAAAATAAAATATAAATTACATATAAAAATTAAACTTACAGAACATACCTCGATACTTAAAATATTTTACATATACTTTTAAATTGAATATATTTTTATTAAATACACTATGGAAATTTAACATACTTTTATTACGCAAATAGGAAATTTGCATCTAGAAACGTTTTTAAAATATTCGGATGAAAAATATATCTTCAACCTATCAGTTTTTAAATTAATTTAATTTAATATCAGCATAATATAAGTTGTCCTACATAAATGTAACTTTATAAATTTTTGCACTTTACTTAAAATATAAGTTGCATTCTGAGAGTAAATACTCATACTACTTAAAACCATTCTAATCTGATGACTGAATCTTTCAATATTAAATTTAGAAAACTGACACGCAGTAATGTCTTCACTGACACCCACCTGACAGGATGAGCAGGAGGATCAACAAGTTGTTTCACTACGAAAATTCTTTCGCTTTTGAAGTGCCATTTCAATGATTCAAATTATCTCTGTAAGTAAATTTTTGAAGTATCTGAGGGTGACACATTTATGCAAGTGATACTGAATGCACAGGAATATGAGCCTCCTTATCAAACGGTATCGCAAAACTTTTATGATCAATGCTTAGCAGATTATGCGAAATATTAACTGTAATCTCAATTTTTGCCGCAAAAGACATCAGGCTGTGTACGTTTGACATAATTTAATTTTCATTAAAAATTTTTATTACTTAAATATTAGGCCTAAAACAATCTATAATATTCAATTTGTAATAGTTTCAGTTTAACGTAGCTAATAAAGGGTGTCTCTAGTTGTTATTTAATCAAATTGGATAAGCCAAGCTCACTAGCTGGCGGCAATGCGAAATTAAGTCAGAGAAGGGTACATCTTTCGTTAAACCAAAGTACATTTTTATTTTAAGATTCCTCCGATAGATGGTACCCCCAGAAGACCAACACCCTCAATTTTGATCTAGAAAGAAGAATATATCTTCACACCCACGGTAACTACTCAATGATTGACCACAAGACTTTCTCAGATTTAACGCGCACATGTACTCGGTGGGTCTTGGGTGGCATTGGGAATCGAACCCAACATTTTCAGATGGAAGTAAGGCAGATGCCCTAACTGGTAAGCTACTACTGCCCATTACCTTTTTAATTATAGTATAGAATTGCAACAAGTGTTGAATGGAAACAATGAATCTTCAGTATTTATTTATACATGTTTGTTGGAATTTACGAGAGATACTTTTACCTTAAAATACATTTGACGATTCTTCAAATATTTAGACTATTGATAATTGTGGCTTTGTTCTAATTCGAAGAATGCTTATATTCGAAATATTTGATTAAATTCTTTAATTTAAAAAAAAATTTAAAAAAATATTTTTTTTTTGAAATTTTTTTAAAATTTTGAATGGTTTTACTAATACTACACGCCTTTCGTGAAAAGTTTTACGGACTTATTTTTTAAAAAGCTGTGTCTTATTATTTTTTTTAGTTCTCAGTTTGTATAAACTTAAGACAAAGTAGCTACAACTGCATACCCAAAACACCTAAATTAATTTCTAAATACAGATTCTATGCAAAAATGTGGATTGCATCTCTTCAGGGCACCTCTTGTAAAATTTCACTACTCTCTCTAGTATCCACAAGCTCTATTTTCTTACGAGTTTTTTTTACCACTAAATAGAAATAATAACATTAAATACTTGAATTACTAATAGAGAAAGAGTGCATATATATCTATATATTCTCAAATATTAGATAAAATATGAAAAACAATAAAACTAGTAAGACAAAATTTGAAAATTCCTGGAAATATACAATACAAATAATAGGAGGAAAGCATAGGGACCACGTCTTCATCAGGAGGGAGATGGTCAACTATGCAAATTAAACACTCTTTTCTGACGTGCACATATGTCTGAAGATCTTCTAGCAGTTCCCCCGAAGAGTGTTTCCATTAAAAGGAAGAAACATAAAGATATTTACTTCACAAATTAAAGTGAAAATATGTATTTATCAAAGAAAAGTAAACAAATCCACACTAGAAAGTACAACAAATATAATTCCAAAATACCAATACCAGAAAACCAGAATCCCTTTAAATATTAGTATAAAGATAAAGTTTCCAAAAGTAAATTTAAAATTGGGATAAAGATATAGTTGCCAAGACTAATTAAATTGAAAGTTAAAATAGTTTAGAAACATGCAGTAAATTCGGAATTAAAATGTGCTTAAAGCGATTCAAAAAATTAAATTATGTTTAAAAACATTCAAAGTGATTGAAAGTGAATATTGGTGTTTTTGGGATTCTTGTAAGAACATTAATGGCCTTTCTGTAGTTGTTAAAACTACGCATAACTTCAAAAAATCTTAGAAGCAATTCTCTACTTCCTACATATTTTAAAATAAAATTGGTTGGATTATTATTGTCGTTTAGATGATCAATTGGAAGTTTTATTTGTTTTTTTTTTTGTGAATTTATGATTATTGCTGATATTATAAGTGTAATTTAATTCATTAAATATATAATATCCTTATATATTTTTAAAGAAATAATGGGGTTCCAGTATATTAATTTATTGATCATAAAATTAAACTGGTTCGTTTTGACACAAATATCAACATAAGCAATCGAATTATTAATACTGGTAAATAAATTTAAGAAGTGTGCGATGATAACGAATAAATTAGATTTAATTAGAGAAAGTTAATTGGTTTAAATAGATATAGAAATATCTTCAAAATTTGAATTATTGAAAATAATAAAAGAAAAAGATATTGATAAATAAAACTTTTTTTAAAATAATGTAGAAACAGATTTGCAAGTATGGTAAAAAAGTTAGCCATTTGTGGAATACCACAATTTAGAATAAATATATTTTCTCCATCTCAGATATAATTATTATAAATACACAATTTAACCAAGTGATTTCAGTATTCAAAATGAACATTTAATAAATTCCTATGAAAATAGAGATGCAATACATCGTTTAGTTTATCAATAGTGAAAAAATGTGTTGTTGTTTCCAATCCAAAGGGATTATCCAAACTAGATGACTCCATTCACCTTAAAAAAGTCAAGCATCGAATCAGGTCGTGCTTGATAAGCCCTAAGCAAGGCCGAAGAACACTTAATGCAGGTCCGCCTACGAAAGCAGTCATGGAAAGCCTAAGAAAAGGATCAAGTGCAGTTTGATCGCGTCAGCTCTTTAAAATCAAAGGAACTAATGCAAAATATACTATTTTTTTATTAAAACAGGTCTATTATTACTAAGAATCCAAGTGCTACAGATTTAACAATATTTTTCATATTTAAATACTTAGCAAAAAAATTATAGCAGGTTTAATCATATAAGATTAGTTTCACAAATAATATATCAGAATTTTATAAGAGATCTCGGAATAACTGTCAAATAAGGAATATAATTGTTTAAATTTAAAAGTTTATAAAAACACAGATTTTTTTTTAAATAATAATATTAGTGTCTGTAGAATTGAAGCGTTTGGGGATTTTAAAATTCAATTATCAATCATAAAATTGTTTACAAAAAATGTATTGCAAATTGGAGGTCTTCAATATAATGAAGTTGTCTTAACGGCGTGTTTTCGCGGGTCAAATTTAATACTTGGAAGTGTGTTTTATCCAATCAATTATTAATATTAAAAAATTATTATCCGAAATAAAATCCTTTATCTTATTAAGCAGTTGACATTTCCAAGAATTTCAATATCATACAAAATTTAAAGTTTAAAAAATAAATGGGAATTAATATTATGTAAAATTACTTTAAATTATTTTTTATTTGAAAAATTCATCTGTATTTAGTTCTTTTATTTAACATTTATTTTAGTTTATGGTCGTTGACAATATTTAAATCACCTGTTGTCTAAAATCAAGGTTAATAAAAATTTTGAAATCATTATTATAACATTTGATGAGTGTTCTAGATAGGAAGATATTTTTGAAAAACTGGTTACAGTTAAGCAATTAACGTCCAAAAGGAGTATCGTAAGACAGCGGTTCTTAACCTATGAATCGCGACACAAAATTGGGTCGCGAAGCATATTTCTTGGGTCGCGCTGAGTCGAACCAAAAAAGTTAGCAATACACCAAATAATAAGTAATACCAACACCTCCTAGAAGAGTTATTCCCTAATACAATGTTTCGGTTTTACCGCCATTCACGAATCCCTTCCGGAAGTGACGTCCAATTCCTGTCCTGAGGCTTTCCCTTCTCGGAGGTGTTGGTAATATGCACGCCATTGCTTTGCGTGCACGCAGACTCAGTAAGGTCTCTATCATTACTCTATCATCTATTATATGACATGCATACATGTTCTCTGTTCAACTTGAATAAAATACCCTTTATTTTTATTCAAAGAAAGTCTGTTTATTAAGGATAAAACAAGGAAATAATAAACATTTTAAAGAAACTGAAGAAACTCTATTTTCTAGTAAAAAATGTTGCGTAACCCTGACATTTATGAAAAGGAAAATCTCTATATTCTTTTAGAAGTTTAATTAGTTGATGAAAAAATCACAGCTCACAACACAATACGTTTCTGCGTATTGTGTTGTGAAAAACAGTGAAACGTGAATACAAGCATTTAAGAAACAAATTTTCTCTTATTATTAATAGTGGAGTGATCAAGCTGCATTGCGTATTGTAAAATTGTAATCACCCTAATAATGGCAAAACGTGAATAAAAGGAAGCATTTTTAGAATTAGGTTTTACTTGCATTTATGATCGAGGAGGGAACAAGCCGCAATGCGTGTTGTGCAGTGAAATATTAAGTAATGAATCGATGAAACTGATCAAACTTAAAAGACATTTTGAAGCAAAACATAAAAATTTTTCCTTTGAGGGTAAAGATCGTATTTTTTTCGAAAGAAAAGAAGCCCATTTAAAAAGACAGCGTTTGGATGCACCAAGTAGTAATTCTGCCAAACAAGGTACACTTGCTTTTTTTTATGTGCAAGACAAAAGAAACCCCATAATATTGCAGAAAAACTTATAAAACCTGCTGCCATTGACATTCATGTGCGGAGATGAATGCTCAAAGAAATTACAAAAGATACACCATTATCAAATGAACTTATTTCTGCTATAAAAATTGCTTAGTATTCAACTGGATGCTCAACTCGTGCGGTATCCAGGTTTAACAGATATGCAGGAGGATTTTGCAAACCAATGTCAACAACAACTAGAGGTGAAGATATTTTTCTTATGGTCGATTCGTTTTTTAAAGAAGAAGGATTAAATTGGACAGTAATTGCACCGACTGCCATGACAGCATCTCAAAAGGGATTTTCGACAAAACAAATTATATCGATTCATTGTTTGTTACATAGACAAAATCTTGCTTCAAAAAAATTATCACCTGAACTATGTATCGTTTCGGATGAAATTGTTGTTGAAATTGCAATTTTATCAAATCAAGAGCTCTTAACTGTAGAATTTTCCGCGAACTGCGTTTCGAATTTGGTGCAGAATACGAAAATTTATTATATTATTCTGAAGTTAGATGGCTGTCCTGGGGCAAAATTGTTCAAAGAGTATTATCATTGCGGACAGAAGTCGAATTTTATTAATTTATTTATTTATTTATTTATTTTTTTAGAGAAAAGAAACACCCATTAGCATCTAAATTCTCCGAGTTGAAGTGGATTACTCAAGTTGCTTATTTGTCAGATATTTTATTTGAAATAAATAATCTAAATACGTCTAAGCAAGGACGTAATCATACTATTATTGAATTAACTGAAAAAATTACATGTTTTAAAAATAAACTCAAATTATGGAGAACTAAGGTTGAAGTAAAGAAACTTGCTTCATTCCCGACTCTTAATTTACTTGTTGAAGACAATAATATTGATATCACAGATTTTGAAATACAGAAAATTATTATTAATCATTCAGAAAAACTAATAGCAGACTTTGATCGATATTTTCCTGCAGACGATGTTTTCAAATATAATTGGGTTCGAATGCCATTTAATTATGATGTAAGTGATTTGCATGAGGAATTTGTTAATATTAATCAATTTCAAGAACAATTAATAGAAATACAAAGTGACCAAGCACTTCGATACAATTTCTACAAAATCACTGAATATGCTTTCTGGTTAAAATTAAAAACCGAAAAGCCAATAATTGTTAAAGAAGCCCTAAAAGTATTATTGCCCTTTTCAACAACATATATGTGTGAAGCTGGTTTTTCGGCTCTGTGTGTAATCAAAAATAATTACCGAACAAGTTAAATCCTGAAATAGATATAACGTGCTCCTTGACAAGCATTCAACCGAGGTTTGAAGATCTTTCAAAATGTATTCAAGCACAAGGTTCTCATTAAAACTGTATGACTTGCATTTAAAATTTAAAAGACTTATCATATGTATTGATATTTTTTTAGGAATATGTTAAAATTTCAATTACTTTCAAAAAGTTATAAATATATTTTAATTTGGTCAATAAAAATTATTAAAAACACTTGATTATTAATTAAATTTTCCTTGGATCGAAAAGTACTTTTGTTTATCTTTATTATTAAAAAAGTAAATAAAAAATTTGTAAGTTAAAAAAAATCATTATCGTAGGATTGAAGATTTTTAAAAATACGATCTAAAATAAAGCAATGAAAAAATTTTGACTTTTTCTTGGGTCACGAAATCAACATATTTCTCAAGTTTGGGTCGCGGCTTAAAAAGTTTAAGAACCACTGTCGTAAGAGAATGCGAGTTTGGCAATAGCATCTTCTATGGGAAAAATATTATGGAAATAATTAAAAAAAACTATTGAATTTACTGTATCCAAATTGTGGATGTTGGAAATAAATAGTAAAATGATGTAATTTAATATTTTTTATTATATCGATATTTAAATAAATCATAAAATGATGTTTATTGAAATTTATATCGCTTAAAGATGAGTACAAAAGTTTATAATCACTATCAGTTAATTTCATTATAAAAATTTTACAACGTAACCAATTACAAATATTTGAAAAAGAAGATTGCAAATTATAAATTTTTACCAAATAAAACTCAAAATTATCTATTTTGTTAAAAGATTTGTTAATTTTTCGTCCACTTCTTTTACATCTTTCAGTTATCTGATAATTATAATGAAAAATAAGAAGGAAAGGCTTTTATAATGGTTTATAATTCTGCATTAAATAAATCATTTTGATCAAAAGATGCAAGGGATTTTATGTTTATGATAAATCTACGTATATCTGTATTTGGTTCAATGTTAATAGCGCTAAGGATAATGTTATTGAAGTTATGAATTTGAAAATGATTAAATTCAATATTAAATTTTTTTCTGTCATAATTTTTAACATTGGACCAAATGTAAATTAATGTGGGTATTTAAGCAGCTGCGCGTTTGGCCCGCATATTTATATTTACAAAGACTACATTAAATGCTATAAATAATGTTACACATTTTACAAACACAAGATAAGTTGTCAGTTATTTGCTTATTAAAATTGTGACATGTATTAGATTTTTGGAATCACATCTTTTAAAATTCAATTTATCAAAAATAAGTTTGAAATCAGTAGGATTACTAAAACAATTAGAATTAAGATCTACCTCGTCCTTTGCATTGTTTTTCATGTTTCATCTATAATTTATACTGGCAAATCTCTTTTTAGCTGTTTTTGCATTGGAATTAAGATCTACCTCTATATTTAGATTAGTTAGATCTACCTCTATATCTATATTTAGATATCCTGTAATATACGTTTTTTGGTTTGATTTTTTTGATATTGTATTTTTGCTATAATATATATATATATATATATATATATATATATATATAAGTAGCGTGACATGTAAAATTCCGTGTGGATACGATTTTTTACCAATAATTTAAAATTGTTTAGCACATACAAGTGTGTCTGCCTAAATAAATGTTATTCTTCTCAGGTTTTTCATTTAAATGTTTTTTCTTTTGCATTTAGCTTTTATGTCTAGTTATTTAGGCAAATAAAAAAACGTGCAACATAATTTTTAATTGTATATTAAAAAATATCACTTTTCTAGTTATTAAATATGCGCTGAGAAGGACGCTGCTTATGAAAGAAACTGTGTGCTCACAGAAATTTTTGCAAAGAAACTGTGGTACGATTTTTCTATCGTATATTCCAAAACATTACAACACTTTATTTTCAAAGTCAAATTTTATTTAATTGTTATTAAATATGCATGCGAAACGATTTTGTCAATTTTGTGGAATTCGCGTGATCACTCAACTGAGTTTTATGCATGTACAAGCGTAACTTTTTTTTATACTGAAAAACATTTTTTTGCCCAAGAAAAGTGGAGCTTTTATTTAAAGATTTTATCACACTTGAATTATTTCATCAAAAGTCGGCTACACTGAGTATTTCGATCTCAGCTAGCCAAGAGCAAAAATTCACCAAATCAGGTAAAATTTGGTGATTTTTTTTTACCAGGTTAAACTAATTTTCCAAAAAATCACCAACAGCGATTAGTTGCCATATGTGTCACCAAATGAAGTGCCAGAATGTCAAGCCGGACTGTCTCGCCTAAACAAACCTCGGAAATGCTTGCCGTTTTCACACATTTTGGATATATTTTACCGGATGTAAAGCGCGGCAATTTAAATCCTGTTTTTTTCATATTTTTGCCAGAAATTAAAATCTTACTTTTATTTTGGAATTTTCTGTGCATGTACAGCGCCGGACGAAAAATGAAGGTAAGAACTCAGTTTTAATTATTTTCTGCAGGCATAGAATTCCTAGAATTGCTTGTTAAGTATTTAAATTTTCAATAATAAACAAAATTATAGAATCGTTTAATTTTTTTTAAATTATTCTAAATTTGTCACATTTTATGTAGTAATGATTTGTAACATTCTATCTTAAATCATTGTAATTCATTATATTTTTTATTTTTAGCTAGATGTTACTGAATGTAATTATTTTTGCTACTTTATTTTCTTTAATTTTATTTCTAAATAGTTTTAAATTACTGTTTTCTTAAATACCGTTAGGTTTAGCAATTTAAAATCGGGAGATAAACTCGCTTTATCTATATAGTTATTATTATTCTTTTTTTTTTGTATTTAGTGTTAAGCCTAGTAATTATAGAATTTTTAACATGATTGTTAATTCCTGTTTTTTTTTATTTTAGCAATTTGAAAGCGAGTGAACCTCACGCGCCGTTTATTTATGCTGATTAGCGCCCATTCTGGGTTGCCAATCAATTTCCAATAATCCTGTCTCCTCCAGTTGGTGAAACTTTTATTCCGCCAATTTCGCCAAGCTGAGACCGTAATACTCAGTTTTACCTTAAATGTATATGAAATAATAATAAAGAGGACAGGTGTTTACCGGACTTCCGACCGCTGCCCACCCTGGTGGCATCTTCGCCGTCCACAGCCAAGATGTGGTGATGAACGATTTCGGGGCTATCCTGGGAATCGTCGGAGAAGTTGCTGGTGATCTCCCTCGAAACCTCTCGTCCAAGCTCATCCACCAGCTTGACAGTCGTCGATTCAATTTCTGCGTCCGACGCCTGGTGATCGTCCTCGGAACTCCCCTTGCGGTTGCTCCTCGCGTGCACGGTGTACACTCCACCTGCAGACAGAGATAGTGCACTCAGTGGCAGAGCCTGACTCACAGAACACTGAGCAGGAAAAAAGCTAACGATTATTTCAGAATTATTGAGAAAACTACGGAAACGACTTATATAAAACATTTCCTTTTATAGCGCGAGGGTTCGTCAGACAGATCCCTGTTTAAAAATGTTCGTTTCATATTTTTTTTCAGCTGGAAGCTTAATTGATTCAGTTTTCACAATTAGCTTTTAAGAAAGTTAATTATAATCATCAAAATAAAATTAAAAAAAAATATCCACGTCAGCTTATGTTGAATTTGAATAATACCAAGAAAATAATATTATATTAGTAAAGGCCATATAATAGATTTTAATCTTCTTAGTAGTTTTAATAAAATGTGTACAAATTTATATAATTATAATATACACAATGGTAGAAAATAGATATATTCAAAATATGCTCACGAAGATTACCTCAACTAAGGTGTGTTGAAAATAAAAATTTTCCAAAAATAGTAAAAATTATAGTACAAAGGTTTACTCATAATTATCCAAAAATAATTCTGTAGATGAAACTATCATTTCCCATAATTTGGCAGAATTACTATAAGCATTTTATCTTCAGAATCTAAACACTATTTAAAATATAATTATATAAAAACAAAGAAATAATTTTTAAACTCAGATTAAATTTGACAAATATTTAATGAAACTTAAGTGTGCGTACAAATAAATAATACACTTATTTATTAAAAATTTCAATATTTTTGTTTTTTGTAATGATTTCTATAGCATTGAATCAAGTTTTAAAATTATTGATTCAATAATTAAGTTGAAAACAGGAATAAAGTCAGTCCATTCGAAAATTAAGCAAGAGCATATCGCTTAACAAACATCATTTTAAATTATAAATTATGAATCAATAGTTTATATAAAAAAATCAATCCATTAATTTTAATTTATAAATCACCTTGTAAAATGTCAGAAACATTCATTTGATTTACATAAAAGAATTGTAAAAAAGAAATATATGAGGTTGTGTTCACATGCAGTGTTTTTTGTCTTTGATTGACGAGGATCGTCCGGAACCTGAAAAATGCACATTTTCCCGTCTTTTCTACCCATTAAATTCTATCCTATTGAAATATTAATTTTTTTACTCGCCTAATTACAGATATTTAATATTTATTGGGTATCTTTTTTTAAGGGCGAACTGTGTGTCAAGTAGAGAAATCTGTGAGTTTTGCCATGACAAAATGTCATGAAATGTTTTAGTCTGACCACTGACTTACGAGGACTAACCAAAAAGAGACGATATAATAATATTATTGCAATGCAATATGTATTGAAAAAACCAGTGCATTTTTACATACATATATATAAAAAAATAAAGCTTTGTTCCTTTCTCCATATAGTTAATAACATTGATCGCTCCACAATGACATTCTCTTGAGTCGCTGCTTAAGAGGGAAGTAAAGGTCTGATTTCCCTCGCAATTTTGTTGTAACAGGAACAGTTTGGAAAATCCTGCTTATCATCTGGAATGTTTGCTTATCATCTTAATTGTGCGCAGAAAACAACTGAAGAAAAGGAAACTTGACTGACGTAGCAGAATATTTTTACTAATAAATATTTTTTTTTATTTTTTATACCTTATCTTTGTTTACGAGCTGCTTTAAAGAAACAATATGCTTTTTGAGTAATAAATATGATTTTTTTTTTTTTTTTTTTTTTGGTAAAACAAAATTTTCATTCACTTAGTAACAATCCAAATGTGATGTGTATGACTATAACTGATATGGCCGTTTAGTAAGATGCTTATAAGCCAAAAGTAATGTGTTCCATCATAACTTATGATCCATCGTATATTATTTCGGCAGATTAATATTCACACCGTCTTTTATCAAAACGATACCCCTGTATGCCTCTGCTATCAAATCACGAACCACCACACTACAGAGTGCAGAAATCACCTGTATCAGAAAAATAGGAAATGATATTCCAAAAAAGTTCTTTAAAGAAACGCCAACTTCGACGTGCATCAAGCTGGAGAAAAGATCATGGGCACTCTTAGAGAAAAAAACCAAACGAATCATGAGCAGTAGTATTACATAATATTGTTACAAATTTATAAACGTTATTTGTATTTGTCTTCAAATATCACAGGTATATCGTAAATACTCAAATTTTGCGCAAAAATTGCGCATTCTGCGTTAAAAATGTCATTTTTAACGATTTGGCAACAATTTGGCGACATTCTTGGCGACTCGGAGACCTTGGTGACTTGGCGAGAAATAGATAAAATAATTAAAAAATATAAGTTTTATACCAGTTGATAGGATATAAATCAGAATTAAATTTAAAGAATAAAATGCTTTTGTTTAGGTCAGTGCTGTGTCCAGTGGTCAGCTACGCCTGCAAACTTTTTGGTGGAGCAGCTGATAACCATCTTAAGCTTTAAGTAATTCAAAATAAAACTCTAAGGACCATGGCACTTCAGAAATGAAATTATTACGCGTGACATCTGTGTCATTCACATTTCCAGTTGCTTCTTTCCGATGAGCCAAAAGCTTTACAGCAGCCTTCCAGAAATAGAAAACGAGGAAAAGTAGTGAAGAATGCTGCAAACAGACTGAGAACAGTGTTAAGACTGAGGCCCCAAACCTAGAAAACAAGTCAAACTCAGAGACGAGACCACACGAACACCAGGTGGTATAATCGCTTTTTATTTATGTATGTATTTTCAAATTTAATTTAATATTTTTGCCTTCTTTTTCTCTCTCTTTCTCTTCTTCTCTTACATAAATCAGGAATAAATTAGTCATAACTAATGAATTAATGTTATTTCAGATTTTTAATCATTTTCACTAGTATTTCAGGTATCTTACAGGAGATAAAACTTTTGTTCTGCAGCTCCAAAAAATCTAATATCGTCTCTTATGAAGAAGCATAGTAGCTGTCTGACGTATTACAGATTTCTGTGATTAGAAGCTCTTGTATTATCTGTATTTCTACATCTAGAATTTCCTGTAGTTAGTTGAATTGGTTACAAATAAAAGTTTTGTGATTTTTAAGAGATTCTTCTTCTGTCGATTCTCAACGAACACGAACCTCGGTGCAACGAAATTCTATGAAAATGCTATACGATCAGAGACAGCATCGTTTCACTATTATACAAGTTGATTGAGTTACCTTTTGCATTTTTAACCGCCTTACTCTCCTTGCTAGCCATGCGCCGAGAAGAGAGCTGTGCTTTCAGACATCGGGAGTTGACCCGTATCCTCTCCATAAGGATGTGTCCAGCATCCTCGTCTGGCGGAGAGATCTTCGCTTCCTGTCCACCAGGCACCTTCTTGGCCGCGGGCTGAAATCAAAATCCCATGAGAAGCTATTCAAAAAACAGAATGTTGCTTAAAGCATATATATATATATATATATATATATATATATATATATATATATATATATATATATATATATATATATATATATATATATATATATATATATATATATATATATATATATATATATATATATATATATATATAGAAGGTAATGAATAATGTCGTTCAATGAAGGACGATAAGTGCATCGCATGGTTTAAATCCTATGGATCGAGTGTCGTTGATAAAAGCACTTTCATTCATCGTACCGTTGCAAAGACATGGAAACTGTTCCGTGCTTTACGATTTCCAACTAAATATTTAGAGTTGGCGCATCGCCACAAACGGGATTTCAAAACTTCACGTTGGGAAATTCAGACCATTCATGTAGACTTAGGCATTCATTCGCGTTCTCACCTTCGAAATAAATAACACGAGTTCCCCATATGAACACATCGGCAGAAGGCGCTAGATTACGATTACTTTAAGAATTGACAATAGGTGGCACATCTTGCAAATCATTGTTTTCCTCCTTAAAAATAGCAATAACTTCATTGGTTAGTTTATTTTTACCAATACATATTCACTGTAAAGTATTCTAAATATACTTCTTTATTTCAACTGATTTTTGCTTTGCTTATGAAACACTACCAAGTTTAACTGTACAAAATATTTCACTGCTTTTTTCCGAACTATATCATATACCATGAAGAACTAGTTTGTCCAATCTGAGACATATTTCGCGAAGATGAGTCCATACAATAGGACTAAATAGTCAAAATATGTTTATGAAACACAAATAAGAAATTCCTTATAGCTAATTCTTATCGTGTGCTGTTAAGTTCTTTAATTTCTTGAAAACATTTTCAAGAAATGCATTGCAATTTTTTAAACTCTGTCAAGAGTTAATATTTAATGTATCTATTTTTAAAATTACTTTTGAAATATTTTAGAATGAGTAAGCTTATTTTATATTGACAAGGAAATTAAAAAAAAGACTGTTGTGTGAAGAGAACAATCACACACATTTATTATATTTTAAACAAGTATTCAAAATCACGCATAGCAGTGAGGCGGCATACAAATTGTTGAACTTTCGCACTTATGCTGACAAATAAACACGTTTTATTTGCGAGTTACAAAATGCTTACTGTAAAAAGTTTAAACTAAATCGCAAAAAATTACCTCGATTTAATTTTATTGTTAGTAGCAAATATTTGCAGAGGTTTACAAAATTCAAATTTGTAATATAATTTTTTATTACAGGTGTAAATAACATAATGCAGATGGTACTCCCCCCCCCCGGCTTTGTCAAAAAAATCCCAGTGTGGCCTGTAAGTGCCATTTTTTCAGTCGATAAATCGGCAGACGCGTACCCCGGGGTTTCTACAATGATAATATCTGACTACAAGTTACTGAGGCTACTTTTCAGCTCACACACAGTGTTAGAGAATCGACGTCGGAAATGCAGTTAGCCTGAATGATTCATTCGTTTTCAAAAACATGAAAAGAGACTCATCAAGTTCACAGACTCGCTCCAAATGTGTTGTCGTTGGTGCGGATGATCATTGAAATTTTTCCCTGCATTCTGTAGCGAACTCCTGCTGTCTTCCACAAAATGCTCAGCCTAAGGTGTCCACAGGCATCTTTGCTCCGAAATGCACAGCTGTAACATGCGAATCTGTAGCACATTCAACGATACGAAGCTTTTTCTTGTTTACTTTCGATCTCAGAAAGTTTAAACACTCTTTCTGCCACAACACAAACTCGGCCACCATAACTTTTATGTTTTGTAGCCTCTTCAAAACGAATGAGTATCAAGCAATTTTCGTGATCTTGAGGCAATTTTGTACAGTTCTGCATATGCGACAAACAGGTGTATAATTTCTTTGCATAAATCACTAAACTCACTTTTATGAAGTTAGTGGCAAATTTTGCGGCATTTTATTTGTAACGTTCTACAAAAAGTATGAATTATGAAAAGAACTGCAAAAAGCATGAATACTGAAGGGATTCAGTTCAGGATCTTACACATGTCTTAAAACTTAAATTTCACTGCCCTGCTTTTATTTTTTTTCTCACCCTCATTTCTCTGTTGAAGCCCGATGGCTTAGTAGCATCGCTTCACGCTCTCAAGGCACAGGTTGGGCAAGGTCTATTTCATCTCTTCAGTGGATGGATAAAAGCATGATTAGGAATTAAACACTGGGGGTATCATACCACCTAATAGGGACAATGCACACGAAGGTCTTCGGTCATGAAAACAGTTATGGACACTGTACCTTGGTCCATATGGGCTGTCATGCCACGGAATTTAGTTTAATTCATTTGCAGGTTAAGCTACTCTCTTTAGCAATGTTCGAAACGTTTTCGAAGAAAGGGACTATTTTTCAATAATACTTATTTCTACCCTCTTGTTCAAGGCTTACGAGATCAGGTAAATCCTGAATGCGTTTCTGTTACGGTTCTTCTCCACTTGTATATTGAATGAAGTGAGAAAAAGTACGATAAATACTTCTCACTTGCATTGAATGAACGAGTAGGACAAACACTTATATTGAATGAAGGGAGGTACGACCAATACTGAAAACATGAGAAGAAATAACAGCTGTCGCTCAACATCTCACACAGTGAAGGAAAGTAACGATTTCGAAGAAATTTCACTATCCTTTGCATAAAATGTTTGGCCGAACTCATAAGAAAGTATCTTTGAAATTCGTAACTTCAGATAAGCTTGTTAAAATGGAAAAAATTCTACAAAGGAACTGGAGAACTATTCAAATAAAGATACATGCTTTTATTTACTATTTTGAGTGTAATGAATTCTAAGCAATTGGCTTTTATAATTAAAACTTGAAAATGGAACAATTTTCAATTATTTCTACTCAAACCGTAACTCCATTCACTATTTCAAGTTCTTCAAATGGATATTCGGACCACATTCCATGAATGAATAAATATTTTTGATGGAATCCCAATAAAAATCTACTTCATGAATTGCAAAAATGTTCCATTCCCTCTGTTATTCAAATTGACATTCTATTTCCAAGGTATGGAAAAATATTTACACTATTTAAATTAATCATTCCCCTACCAGAGATTTAATTTAGATTTTAAGTATTAAAAAATTAAACTTTAATAAATCAACTTTCTTAAAATTAAAATTAGATTTGATATAGCTTCATTTGATATTTAAACTCCACCCACTTAATCAACTCAACCAATAATATGCCAGTTGAGTTTCAGCTTCAGCCACACTTCTTTCTACAGTTCCAGAAGACTCGTAAATAGGCGGAGTCAGCGGAAGATTGTTCTTTAAAAAATGAAATATCGCAAAACATAAATCTGCAAAAGGAATCAATGAAAAGTATTCTCAAATTGGGCCTTTCGCTTAAGTGAAGTTTGCGCGTGAATACACTAAAACTTTCTTTCAAATTCAAAAACTTCCGCTTATCATTTATTTGTGCTACGTTAAGGCTATTCCAGACCTATGTGAGAACTTCTCTTGTCTTGTCGCCCCATCTGGTGTTAGTTCTCAAAGCTTGTAAAGGGGAGTATCTCAAGCATTATTATTGGTTGAAATTGCTTGTCAATCAATCCTTCGAAGTTAGCAAATCTGCCAGAATTGGCGCGTTATATCGAGAAAAATTAAAGTACTAACGCCATAAAAACAGCCAAAAAGAGAGTTTCAAATTTGCTTCTAACATATGTTTACCTCAAATTACCCTCAGGGTTCTTAGAATAGGGGTGAGGGAAAGTGGGTCAGTACAAATGCTCAACGAACTGACACCGGAATTACCTGTTGCTGTCTTATGGAAAATTAGCTGCCAGTGATTCTAAAGAAAATATTATTTATTTATATTTTAGAGTTCGGTTTTTATTATTCGCACTAAAAAATATGAAGAAAATTGCAAATGTTGAGTTACTTTTTCTTAGAAGATTTTACAGTTACTAATTAAATGGTCAAAAATGATTATCAGAATTCAAATAAAACCTAAAATACTATATGAATGATTAAAAATATATTTTTTTAAGTGCCTTGGTTCAATTTTATTTTATGAGACTTGATCCATTGACTTAAGATACTTTTGAATATGAATGCAACAAATAATTTAAAACTATTATTTTCAAAACTAACTCAATATAAAAATATTTAATTTTTTCAAGTTTTTTAAAACTTGAACTTGAATAACTTTTATATATATATATATATATATATATATATATATATATAAATATAATTATATAAAAATATATGAAATGATTATTATATAAATACATTTACTATATATATTTTTATGAAAATAACGTTACGATTATCTATCTATCTATCTATCTATATATATATATATATATATATATATATATATATATATATATATATATATATATATATATATATATATATATATATATATATATATATATATATATATATATATATATATATATATCTATCTATCTATATATATATATATATATAATCGTGTCGTAATTTTCATAGAAATATTGCAACTGTAATTATTTATATAATAATCATTACATCTATTTTATATAATTAGAATTAGTTACAGCTTGAAAGAGAGATTCATCTCTTATCTTTCATCTCACAAGTCCCTAACTTTATTCCTCTATATAAATAAAATTAACTAAGTTATAATTAGAAGTACACGTTTTTTAAAAAGTTTATATTCTGATGTAAAATGTGTTGTGAAACATACTTTAATTCTGAAGATTTTAAAACTCTTCAGTTATTTTATTAGATATTTTCCCCTGGCTTGATAAAAGCAAAATTAGATTAGCACTAAATATGCCTTATAAAAACACACAGATTAATTAGATTAAAATAAGTTTAGAGTAAAATTGGGAGAAATATAAATTAGGTTTATATTTGTCAACAAATAATCAAATACAAATGCAACTTATAGCATACGAGAAAAATACAATTTCATAGTAATACGAGTAAAATATAATACAATATCATTAATTAGAGGTTTATTTGTCAACAAATAATCAAATGCAAATACAACTTATAGCATACGAGAAAAATATAATTTCATAGTAATACGAGTAAAATATAATACAATTTCATGAGCATATGGGAAATTTAGTTAATACCTTGAAATATATATGAGGTAAAATAGTAATTAAAATAAATCTGTTAATAAAGTAAAGAAATGCTTGAGCAATTCACATTTGATGAAGAAAAAACAGAAACTAAATATATATATATATATAGATATATATAATTAATATATATATATGTGTACAGAAACTAGAACTATATATATATATATATATATATAGTTCTAGTTTCTGTTTTTGTACACTCACAAAAACACACTATATACAAAATACAAACACAAACATACAAATTCGTATAGTTAAACTTTTATTTTATTTTATTTTTTTGGATTTTAATTTTTCAACTTTTTTTTTCTTTGTCTTTTTGTTTGTGATTGGAAAGGAAATCGATTTTCTTTTAGTGGAAAAATGAAGTTTTCTTTTCGTACTGTAATCACTTTTTTTCATGTTTAAAATAGACTAATTTTACAGAGTTTAATTAATGAGAAAAAGATTGAAATACAATTAAAATGGTAAAAGTGTTGAAATGAATTTACGAGAAATTTGAATTTTCGGAAAACATCATTCAACATCAATTGAGAAATGCATCAAGGTGAAAATAATATGTTCAACAGAATCTTGCGGTTGAATAGTTTGGAATGGCTGTATTAGAAAGCTGTTTGGAGACAGTATTGTACTGCGTATCCCATCTTAGTGACAACAAGGTGATTTATGATTTAATTATTCTTGTTGCCATACTGAGAAAGAAAGTCGTTCAATCACAATATTTCTAGACTAGTCACTTTAAGCATATCTAATTGATTCTCAATTTCCTTCCTGATATTCTCTCTCAAGTATTTCTTCTCGAACATCAATACTATAACTTTAGTTACATATTTTATATCGCCTTAAGTGCTAAAGGATTATTCATTCTTTTGATATTTTATTACTTTTATTCCTTTTTTGTCAAAAATAATGTCATTTGCGTTGCGCAGGACGATATTCTTCTCAAATAAATTTCGTGAGCATAAAATGATTCCCCTAACAGCATTGATGTCATCTGTATTGTAGTGTGTTGTAATACATTGTTATCGTTCGTTTGGTTGTTGAAATGCTTTTATGTTTTTCCGCTGAAGTTTTACTACAAACCCAATTTTTTTCAAAGATATTTATAATTTTTCAAATTTAAAGTGTTTAATTTCTTATCAGACGCAATATGTTGGTATCGTATGCTTATTAATCATACCTTATAATGTATTTTTTTTTTCATGAAATAAGTTGAAAATAAAATTAAATGTCCAAATATTTGTAGAGGTAAAAATACAATAATTTTGGAAAATGAATAAAAATCAAATTAAAATATTTGTCTCATTATTATTCTAAAAAACTTATCGTTCTTATTATTAAACATTTTATTTTATAAAAAATTATATACATAAATATGTGTGTGTGTGTATTGTAAAATGCATTTTTTTATATTAAGTTCTTTAAATTTTTAATACATAGGTAGTCTTATATCAAAATCGTAGTATATAATATAATTGAACAAGGTAATACAAAACAGTTTATAATATTTCATTTTTAAAATTTACTTAAATGAAAATAATCAAAGTTGATTTAAAAGTACATATCATAGCTACTTTTCCAACGCTAATAAACAGAAATCTAACATGCTTTATTTACAGATGCCTTTTCTATTTCATGAGTGAGAAAAGCTAATTCATCTTTATCGATTTGGAAGTGTTTGCCAACCACATGGTAAAACAGCAGTAATCATATGGGGAGAAGTTTTTCTCAGAAATTCATCCTTCTTTAGGTTACCGTAGTGAAGTAGAAAAATCAGCCAAGTTTGTCGTTAAAAATTTTCCAGTTTCATAGGTGGCGTTGTGCACAGAGGTGGATTTTCAGAAATAAGAATGAGTTTGATTTGATATCAAAATTCGTATCGAAATATTAATGCAATCAAAAATACTTTTAGCTTGAAAAAAAAAAATGTTCATTTTGTAAGTGAACAGAGAAAGAAATGAAATATATTTAAACCAAATTCTGTACAACCTCAATGAAATTAGAATTTGGTTAAAATTTACTTGAATGGAGATATTTTGACATTTTAAAAATATTTGAAAAAATTTTAAATGCTAAAAAAGGACGTCGAAGTGATAGTAGCTATGTTTTTTTGTAATTTGCAAAAGACCGGAAGTTTCTATCATAAAAATAGCATTTGTGAAACGTTAAAATACTATCCATAGGATTAACATGGGATTCGTTTTTCTCCGTTGGTGAAAAACGAATCCCATGTTAATCCGACGGAGCAGGGCCTTAAAAAAGAGAGTTTCCTTGATTAAAGAGAGGGATGGAATGAGTTGGAAAAAGTGCGAAAGCAGTGCTCACCCGTTGGGTCTCCCCGAGGGCCTTGCTCCGTCGCAATCGGGTGGTTCTGGTCTCTGCCCAAGTCGGAAGCTGGGCTCCTCCCCTCTCCTTCGAACAACTGCGTTTCTGACGCCTGCAACAGAACACAAGAATTTCTTTCATCAAAACGCAAAGCTTTTATCCCGTTATATATATATATATATATATATATATATATATATATATATATATATATATATATATATATATATATATATATATATATATATATATATATATATATATATATATATATATATATATATATATATATATACTGGTGTGAATAAATTAAGGACGAAACGGTTTTTCTCTGTTTTTGCAGCTTCACTCAGCAGTAGTGTTCCAAATCGATAAAAATCGTACCAGAACTTCCTACAGATGTAAGAATATAGAAAAAAAAAAAAAAAAAAAAAAAAAAAAAAAAAAAAGAAGGACCAAAGAAAATTCCAAAATGATTAAAAAGGAACTTTATTGAAAAATGAGAATGGAGCAGAATGAAAAAGACGACCGAAACATCCATGTGACAGCTCTGAAGCAAGAAACATCTAGCTTTTAGTGGGAGATATGATCTACCCTGACTGCTGAGCAAAATTTACATCGTCTGTCCATACTGAGTATGAGGTTGTCAAAAAAGTTGTTGAGGTACTCATGCCCATTCTACTTGTAATGCCAATTGCAGCTCCGTAATCGTTACTAGCGGTTGGTGACGTGCCGCCAAGCAACTCCCTAAAAAGTCCCACTGGTGTTCGATTGGATTTAGATCTGGGAATCTTGCTGGTCAATCCATGCGTTCATTATCCTCACTTTCCAACAGCTCTTCGACAGCCTTTGTACGATGAAGTAGAGCATTGTCGTCCATGAAAAGGAACTGAGGACCCATAGCACCTCTAAAAAGACGCACATAAGGAAGGAGAATATCATTACAATAACTTGACCCTGTGACTGAACTTCCTTGGACGACATGAAAGTCAGTACGGGTACCAAGCATGATGCCTTCCAAAACAAGAACACGGCTACCTCGAAATGGTCCCTTTCGACGATGTTGGAGAGGTTATTGCGTGTTCCCCGCTCTCTCCAGATGTGTATGCGTCCAGAATCGGTAGTCAGACTAAATCTGCTCTCGTCCGTAAAGAGTACTCCATCCCACCTCTGATCCATCCAGTTTTGGTGTTCCAGACACCACATAAAGCGCCTTTTTCGGTGGGCAGACGTTAATTGTACACAACGTACAGGTCGTCGTGCGAATAAGCCACTATTTTGTAGCCTCCTGGCGACTGTAAACCGTGATATACGTCGTCCAGTCGTCTGTTGGAGGTGTCTCGCGATTTCTCCAGTCGTCTGCCGCCTGTTCCTTCTTGCCTGTCGGACCATATACCGGTCGTCGACTGTCATGATTGCTCGTGCAGAACCTTCGGACAGCTGTTCCTGTAGTTTGAAATGCTTTCCAGATTCGTGAAACAATGCTGTGAGCGATTCCTAACTCCGCAGCCACACTTGTCACATTTCAACCTTCCTCAATCTTCCCAATGATTCAAACTTGCGTAAGGCCATCTAGATGTGGTCTACGAGGTTGCCTGTTCATTGTTTCATACTGATTAAGCAGCTGTACGTCATTATACGACGTGCAATAGCTCTCAAAGAAATGCTGAGCGTACACCTGCTCTGACATTCCCCCTTTATGTCATGCTACGTAATTTGAGTATGCCCTAGTCGGTCTTTCGGTCCGATCTACCAGTTTGTTCCGCTGTTATGCTAATTTTTCCGTTTCGTCCTTAATTTTTGCGCACCAAATATATATATATATATATATATATATATATATGTATGTATGTAATTTAGAAGCAGAGTGTTAAGGCAGTAAATGCAAAATACAGATACATTCCAAATCACATTTATTTAAAGAAAAGATGAAACAAAGTTGAATTGTCTACCTGTAGCACAGGTGTGACCCTCACTGTGTTCAGCAGACGTTTGTGTACTGTGTCTTAATGAAGGGGATTTATATAAGAGAATGCTACGGAGTTGCTAAATGCATAAGAAAGATCTTAGGAATCCACTGGCACCTGTGTGTTAGAGCTTCACAAGTGGCATAAAATAAGGGAATATTCATAAATTTAGAATTGTATTCTCAATAGGTTACATTATCAAAGAACTCTTCTTATTCTATTAGTTTAACTTTTCTTGAATTTAATATCACACATATAAATAATATAACAAGGAAAAGAATAGGACTCGTTCTCATCTGAGTCTCAAGAGATACCCTCGGCAAATTATAAGCAAATAGAACACTTGGACTAGGAAAAAATAATAAATAAATTAATGCTAAAATGTGAACAAAACACTTTGGAGGAGTTCATTTTCAATATGCTTATCACTTTGCACATTCAAGAGACTAAAGGGAAATCAAATCATGAATGCATAAACGTTATTAATCAAAAGACCAACGGAATCGAAGCAATTTACGGAAAGAAAAACTTACATTCAACATTTCAAATGCCTTCTTATGGGGGCTAAGTAGAGCACTAACAGATGGCTTACCACAGTTTTGTTTCTTAGATTAATAGTGCATGGAAAAGAATTATATATTTCCAATCTTTTTGTTTTGCAAAGATGAAAGAAAATTAAAAGCTATCACTAATTATTTTTAAATAACACTTATACATCTCTTAACACAATTAAGTTTAATGCAACTGAAAAAAAAAAAGTTCATAAAATTTTAAAATAAAGCTTATTTATTTCCACTCAAGAAAATTGGTTTCATTTTCCAATCAGAAATAAAACTGAAGTTTAATATTAATAATTTGTAGAGTTATTTTCTTGTGAATATAATTTAGTGCGTCATAATAACAGTTACTATAAAACTAACTCATTTTAAATTATTTTAACAGCTTGTGGAAGAATTGCACTTTTGTTACACTAAATGTTAAATGTGCAAGCAAACTTGATATCGGTAGATAAAGCAGCCACATTAATTTTGTTTTATAATGCGAATATTGCTTTTTAATATTATGATATATTTTACTGGGAACAGAATTTGTTTCTTTTAGTTTGCTAGTGGATAAGTTAAGATATTGAACAGGCATCTCAATTAGGGTGCATGCCTAAGTGATTCATTCATATGACTTTTTATTTTTAAATTTTTACTTTTGTAAATGTTATGGAATGAAAATTCATACTTTTGAAAAGAATTAATAAAATGTTTGTTTATTAATATTTTACAAACAATGTTCTCTTCTCGCTGTTCTTTTACACAGATATTTATAGAATCAAAAATAACAAAAAAAGGTCATTACCTAGAATAAAGACGTTATTTTTATCACCAAAGAAATCTGTATACCATTTAATTAAATCCTGCCTGCCCTCATCAAGATGCCACCCAGGATTTAATTAAAGGACAGGATTTAATCACCGCTAGATCCATTAGTACTTGAGTATTATCCTGTCGGCCAGTTTCGTGAAAAGAAATGTCTCCAAATACTGTGATCTTCGACCAATATTTCAATTTAGTGACTGAAATCATGTTTTATATAATTTTTTTATCTCATATTTCGTATTTTTAGCATAGTTAATCTTTATATCCGTGATTATGAGATTGGAATGTGGATTAAATTATATTGGGTCCAATGAACAACTCTGTTTTCTACTTAACATTTCACAAAAAAAATAAATAAATAAACATGTGCAGCATTGGACGACATAGTTTTTGGCGAAATTTGTAGACGAGATTAAAAGCAATCCTTTCAGTATTTGAAGACACATTTCCAATAGACGTCGTTATTAATAAACACCAATGGAATGTGAACAGTAGTATTTGTCTATTAAACCAACTATCACTTATATTTCGTTATTTTTTGGATTTTAAAATGAGAAGAAATATTTTTTGCAAAATGTTGCCGAGACATCAGAAAAATTAGTTGAGTTTTCTTTTCGAGATTGCTAAGACAAAATATGTTTTAGAAGCTGATTTATTCATCACTTGTTCAACATAAACAAATGCTTAGCTTTTCCAACGAATAACAGTGTTTCTATAAACATCCTTCAAAACTCGCAATGATATTAATTTCATACCATTGCGAGTTTATATGAAATGAGATCCTCAGATTAGTGATATGATCAAAATAATGAGATGCTCAAATTAGTGATATGATCACTTAAAACTGAAAAGCATTTATTTATAATTATCAACTTATATTTGTAAATATTCTAAGTGAAATAATATTATTTTCAGTATGAGAGAGAGAGAGTTTCTGTAATTAAGACAGGGCACAAATAGTGAAGTCAGTTACTAATATTCAAGTAAAACTTTTTATCAAATAGCTTAGCATCTTTGATTATATTAAGAACAATTACGACTTATTCACATTTTGCCATGATTAGTACCAGACTCCAAATATCGTTCGACGATTTTCCCTCGATTCGCTTTTGCCGCTATGTGTGATTTACCTATATATGAATTATACTCGCTTCAAGAAAGAACCATGTGGTTCTTATCTTCTTTTTAAAAATGTAATTTCTGTGTTACCGTTTGGAGTAGCGAAAACATATTTAGAGCAACGGTTTCCTTTTCTATCTTCAGATGCAAAGTGAAAGTAGTTTCGAAAAAAAATAATATTTGCAATTATTTTTTTCAATTTTTTGAAATTGTTTTAATTTTTGCAATGAAAGTGTGTCTCTGCTTTTTTCGAACACATCATCAATGCATTGAAATGCGAATAAAAAGTGTTATTACTAATGACACTTGGACAAGACAAGCTTACTATGTCTTGGCTATGCGAATTTAAGTCAGTATAGGCTGCGTTTTTCGGTTAAACAAAGCATCAGGAAGGTGAAAACACGTTTTTGCTTTTTAATTCCTCCGACAGATGGCACTACCAGAGGATCTACTCGCTGAATTTTGACATAGATATGAAGGGGAAGGAAATTTTCTCCATACCTTTGCGCCCATAGTAACTGCTCAACGACTAATCACAGGACTTTCGATTCCAGAAATTTGACGAAATTAACGCTGATTAAATTAATTCCACAATTCATGGCATGTACTGGGTGGGTCTTTATAGGCAATGAGAATCGAACCCAGCTCTTCCGCTTGTAAAGCCGATGCCCTAACCACTAGTACCACCACGGCTTCCAATTAAAAAGTACTAGTATTTAATAATTATACTTTTCCCAAGCGTTGTACACACCACCGTTGTACAATTGTTACTTTCTGAACATGAGACTGTATCTTGAGATGTTCATTAAATTAGTTCATCATATTTGATACGATAAATTGCAGACTCAGTACGTTTTCACATTTAATCAAAAGTGTTCTTTTTTTAATTTGCGTTTTTGTTCATTTCGTTATACCATGGACATCACAAATATAAATCAATACTTGTTTCACAACTAGGTATAATCACCGAAAGCTAGGTTTCCCCATGTAAACTAAGGAAGCCTGCAGTTAACTCAGTGTATATAAAATTATTTAAATCGAAGTAAGTGTGAACTCAGTGCATATAAAATTATTTAAATCGAAGTAAGTGTGAACTCAGTGCATATAAAATTATTTAAATCGAAGTTGCGAGATAGTTAATATAAAATCCGATGTTCATTTAAAAATTTACTTATCCGATTCTTCAGTTCTTACATTTTCAGAAAAAGGGGGAAACATTTATTAGACAAATGGTAATTAGTTCTTGCCATCCACTCAAGTGGCGTAGTTGTCACAATACTAAAATCCCTGATAAAATACAAAAATTGTCAGCGCATCTATTCCGGCCCCTCATTTGTTTCTGAAAAAATAACTGTTTCGATTTTTACGGAAATTCAAATGATATGGCAGCCTTACTGGGAAAGGCGTCGTTTCCGTGAACAGAGATTGCTAGTTCAATACCTAATTCAAAAGACCACTGTCTCTCTAGAGTGGGCTATGCATGTTAAAATCTATGCTATGTCAACTTGTTGAGGAGACTCAATCATGGTGCGAAATTATTAGACATTGCCGCAATTGCCTTCATTAGAAATTACAGTTTGTATTGCTATACTTATGTTGTTATATCCGAGAAAAGTGCTATTAAAAATAATTCATCGTTTTCATTGGTTTGTCCCTCAGCAATTAATTCTTGAACACAGGCGCTCATTATAACCACGTACATGGTTCAAACCCACAAACTGCTTAACTGAAAACCAAAGTTATTTTGATTTATACCGTTTATGCAAATGTATTCAATAAGCTTTGTTATTTTTTAAATTTTGAATTACAGTCTATGGACATTTTTATGATGAAGCATTTCTTCGTCAAATGTTTGACTTCATTTGTTATATATTTATTTTTACTTTTACAATTTACTCATTTTTAAGAATTTAATAGTTCAGACCAACTGAAAATAGCTCTCGTTAATTACAACGAATATTTTTCTAAGCAACTAAAATACATTTTCATCTTTTCTGAATTATCATGATATAATAGCCTGAAAATTCAAAGATCATATACAAATCTTTGAATTTTCAGGCTGTTGCAACATTATTATTAATTTTTGCTTATTGTTATTTATGCTAATGGGTAGGATTAATTTAAATATCAAAAATTCATTCATGGCAGCCATTTAACGTCAGAACTTTTATTCTCTCTTGTAATGGGGATTGCGTAGACTGGAATATAAACAAACACCACGGCATTTTGTTGCTATGGCGATGAGGCTGAACACACACCAGCCAAATTATTATAAAAGAAAAAAAAATTCACCTCATTAAATATCTTATTTGTAACTTATTTTTTACTGATACAAAGAAACCTTAAAGTCAGGTTGATTATACCGTTTATGGAATGAAGGGGGAGGGTGAATGAATTTATAATTTCGAAAATTAAAATTATTTAATCTTCTAAATTTAGATTTCCGGTATCAGGATTTGCAGCTCTCGTTACTATATAATGGGAAAAAAAAAAAATTTACGCAGGTGGTGATTAAGGGAAAAACACACGCAATAAATTTTCAAAAATTATTCAAGCTAAATTTTTGATGACAAACTGACTTTAGTGGCCCAATTCCTTTGAATTTGACCTTATCTTCTATCAATATTCTCTTTCAATGTGAATAATCAAACAGTAAATATTAATTAAAAATTATCTTTACTATGCTTGATGAAATATTTAAATTATAAAAGTACTTTTTATTTTCAATTGCAAATAAGTGCCTATATTTTAAATATGTGACTCTAACATTCTGAATAAAAAGAAAAAGTTCAATAATGGTTTTTGTATTAGCTTCTTATCTTTTGCTTAAAGTAATTTTTAAGGAATAATATTGCATTCTTTTAAAAGTTTATAATAATTTAAACTATCTCATGAGTAATCTATCTTTTGAGACGTCTTCAAGTTTCTCCATGGCGAGAATTCTATTCCCAGTAATCATTCAGAATATTTTTTTCGAAAACCACATGCTTAATTAAAAATGAATGACAATGGGTGATTTTAGTTGAGACATTAAATATTCCACTTTACAAAACTATTTCGTCTGTAATGAAGCGACTTATTAAAAAATTTTTTACGGTAAGAAATGCTTTTTGATAGGTTAGGTGATAAAGAATGTTCACAACTTAAAAAATTTAAATAGTTATATTTAGTGGTGCCATCTATTGTGTGTGTGTGTGTCTGGATTATTAACCAATAATTTTTTCAATCATTGAAGCATTATTAAAACAAAAATTTTGTAAAATTAAAAAACGGAAAAAAATCCCAAATTATACAACTTGTATATTTATAATATAATTCTATTAGATTTTTCAATTAAAAATTTTAAAGATTCAATTAAAAATTTTTAAGATACCTTTTAAGAATCCCTACAACTGGGTAATAAATAAAAAAAAATTAATGTTAATCTTTAATTAAAAGTAAATATATATTTTTGAAACAAAACTACAGAAAAATTCTCAACTCTTGAAAATGATGTTTTTTTTTTTTTTTAATGCTTTGTTACAAACCACAAGTACATTTCGTTATAATTCTCACCTTCTTGTTTCTTATACGTATTTAAAAATTTTGTATTTTCTACAAGCAGCAAGAAAGTATGGCAGATACTTTTCTACTATGTTACTCCACTCATTTTTTTTTTGGCTTCTGTGTTGGGTCGTTATCAACAGATGGCGACACTATTCAAACTGTGAGTAAATTATATGTGTTGCCGAACAGTAGTTAGAAAATTAAGTAAATAAATACAATTATAATATTTGAAAGGATTTTTGTTAAAATTTTAAATAATTATTCCTTTGTTTAATACTTTAAAAATAATTTTCCCACATCTCAAAATGTCCTTTTTTTATAATTATTGTAAAGTAAATTTTCTTTCAGATATTTTATATTTTCATCTGCTTAACTGTAAGAATTGTTCTCGTATATTTTAACTGTAACTCTAATTTACTATATATCGGGAATAGAATAAAGATTAGCATGCGGTTCTCTATCTGATATGCATGATATATCTTTAAAAATAGATTGACTGTATATTAAATTTAAATTTTATTAAAAACTAAAACTAAGAAAATGGTTTGAGATGTTTTAATATTCTGGCATCTCCGTTTAAAGGAAGAATTGGAGTAAATAAGGTGATTGTCTGATAAGGAGTAAATAAGATTTCCTTTTTTTCAATATCAAAAAATATTTTTAAAGTACGTTTATCTAAAATGCACTTGTTACCTAAGTATTTATCTGCAAAAATTGATGAAGAATATTTTTTTTTACTATTGCAATTTGATATTTTCTAATCAATCAACTTAACTGAAAATAAAATTATCTTCTAGATACATATATTTTGTGGTTTTCAATATAAGAAGCACCTTACAGTAGCGATGAGAAGCAAGATGTGTGGAATTCAAATAAGGAGTTTGGAGAATGATGTGACCTTAAATGCATTATTAGTTTTTAAAACAGGCTATGAAATGCAGACATATAAATTTCTAACATTTTAGGCACAGATGTAACGTATACAAAGTCGTTTTCCTCGCAAATTATTGTCAGTCAATAAATTAAATTTGCACTAGTGTTAAAGTGATAAGCGTGTACTGCACAACTAGTTTGTTACACTGATGATTTGATTGAAATGTCTCAACATTTCAAGAAATCGGTCATATTTTAAGCAATTCATATTGCTCATGGAAACCATTTTTACTCCCCTCCCTTTGCTGTGAGAATGTGCATGAGGATTGCAGCCTACCTGCTCCGGCTGTCGCCGCGCAGCCTGTGCTCATCGCTGCTCTGCCTGAGGTTCCGAACCCCCGGCTTACGGTACCGGACGTCATCGCTGCTGTAGCGGTGATCTGGACGAACTGACCGGATGAGGGGACTCTCTCTTCCCCGGACTCCTGGGCCGGCCCGGTGGTAGAGGCCTGCTGAGGAGAGGTCATCTGCCGACATGGAGACGGTCATGGCGCCAGGAGGCATGCGGCTACCATCGATGTCCAAGTAGTCCGTTAGATTCGGTAGGATGAGGTGGTCATCTGTCAGGCTTTCAGGGGTAGCTAGGAGAAAAATTACAGTTTCAAAAGGTAAATTATGAGTTCAATCCCTTCAAATAAGTTCATTGTCGAAGCAAAAGCTTCCTGATTCGAGCGTATTGTTAAAGGAATTTTGAAAGCTTCACACTGTCTATTTATTGAGAGAACGGCTTTTGCCAATTACTCCACTTGTTACAAGCTCCATTTCCGACAAGGGAGCCTCTAATTTTAGCCTCGAAGATAAAATGAGTAATGCCACCAAGCTATGAGTCACAACCCTATGAAACTACAGCTACTGTTCTGAAGTAGCAGGCGACAGACAGTACTTTGAGACACGTCGTGTCCAATTGCAGCATAAAGATAAGTCTTCGAAGATGCTTTACATTACCTTCTAGTAATAAACATACGGTGTCGAATTTCCTTTAAACACGAACCAATCAAAAATGTTGTTGCGATGATGGCCTTTCCATTGGTTACAGAATCCATTGTAAAAGCATATTAACGTACACTTTCATCCGTCGTAAGGGAGGCAGAGTCAAAGTACTAGCCAATGAGTGAGCAAAAGACGTGGTCTTTTGAGCATCCTGACGAGCAGGTGGAGATTCTCTTTGGTTACCTTATATTTCTTTATAAATTCAGGATACTTGACTGTGTGACAGGATACTTGACTTTTTATATAAATCTAGCGTTATAATGATGAATGAAAGAGTAAGGCTTTATTTTAAAAATTATCTCTGGAATTATATAAATGTATAATTTTCAGTTTTATGCCCCAGTAATTATTATTTGAAAAAATAGAGCTTTATTAAGTATACAATGAAAATTTTCCAGTATCTGGTATTTTCCAAATTATTAATTTATGTTATGAATTTTATACAATTAAAACTCTAGAATAAATTAAATTGGATTTTTCACTTTCAAAAATAGTAATCATGCAAAATAGCCATGCAAAACAAAATAGAATGTAAGTAAATAACTGTCATTCATGATAATTCTATATTCATTGTGCATGCTATTTTTTTCATTGTAACAAAAGTTTTGGTAGTTTTGCATGTTTAAATTTAAAATTATCCATTTAAGTTTAAATTTATCTTTATTTAAGTGCACGATGGGTGCTCTTTTTTACCCCAAACTATCTAAGATTAAAGTAAATAAATTGGTGAAACAAAACTCATTTCTCATCATGTTCACTTTCTGAAACTGCTTTTACTTGAAAAGTACTAGAAGAAAACTGTTCACGTGATTACAAATTGATTGTCTGGAATGCAAAGAAAGGAGCGTTCATCAACAAAGTAAGGAAAAATTCAGGATATTTGGCTGTTTGTTGAGAAAATTTCATGAAACCAACTTTCTTTGGCTCAAGGCTAAGGTCATCATGCAGAACAAGTTTCTTGTGACATAATAAAAAATATTCCATTTGTTACTTCGTTAATGAATTTTATTTGTTACTTATCGTATTTCTGCAAAAATAAATATGTCGGCAAATAATGCGATTGAGTGAGAAATGTTACAAGCTAGTGTCAGTATCGGCTTTTTATACACTTGTTTCAAAGAAAATATAAGTTAATTGCTTTGTCTTTGCCCTCAAATTTTTAAAAAATTGTTAAAATTTTTAATATTTGGTGGTATGTTTTTTTTTTTTTTATCAAAAATGGTTGATGTGATGATAATAATAGAGTACCTCATTATTTATAAAAACGAATGTAAGTTATTTGCATGAAGATCACTATTATTTATTTATTTCAATATATAATACAAAATTCTACTCATAATAAACCGAATTAATCGCTGAAACATTTTTCATTTTTGTTGACACATTATTTCAATCACGTATTGCTGAAGAAATGTGAAAATAAAGGTTTGGAAAAAATGAAAAAACATTGATATTTAAATTCATTTGAATTACAGCTTGCTTACGCAAACTTTTAATTTTATGAAGCAAATATTAAAGAACATCAAAGAAATAATTTGAAAGAAAATCCTTGTCTATACAACATGAGGAAGTTAGTACCGTCGATGTTTATATTAATGAATTTAAAAGAAAAGCTCAATTTAATAAGGGAACAAAAGCCACAAAAGTTATTTTACTGTTACTACATAAATATTCTGTAAGGCTTTTTGAAAAGCTTACCTCTGTCGTGAGACCGCTGACTGTTGCTGTCGGCAAGGCTCTCTTCCAGACCGCTGTCTTCCCCCTGCGACCAAGTGTAGTTGCCTTCCTTCAGAAACAGCTCAGGTTCTGGAGCCTGCAATAAGATAATTCATTTTAAGAACTGCTACAAGTATGTAAAACGAAGTAGAAACAGTTCAGAATTCCTTACAAGCGAGTCAAAGATTGAAAGTGGATGATTACAAGTATGTAAACTTGATTAAATGAAGTAAATTCGGTTCAAAAAGTTATTATAAGCGAACATATTGCAAAGATCTAAGATTTTAATATTTAAATGAAGTGAAAATAGTTATAACACCTTCGTCAAATGCAGTCCAGGGTCGGTCAACAGAATAGTAGAACAACAGAAATGCCTCAGCATAAAAGGATCATTTGAAGTCTTAATACAAAAATTTTTAGTTCTTTCACACTTTTTTTCAACTAGAATTTTTTATATAAAGGTTTAAATGATTCTTTCTTACTTATCTTTTCATTCTCATTTGAAATTCTTTATATAAAGACTTGAATGTTCAATTGAAATTGCTGGAATTTAATATGGCATTAAATAAAATCACTCCTTAAAATATTGTGTAAAAAATAACTAAAGTGGAAACAATTTTGTATCATTAAAGATATTTATATCTGTGTGAATTTCTTTTTATACATTTGAAATTCACAAAAATTAAATTGAACATTTTGAATTCATTTTAATTCATTCATTTTCAAAAGTACACCTCACAAAAATAATCGCGGAATTTTAGAATAGTTTTAGTTTCTGAATTGAATAAAATCAAAATAACTCACGAATTTTTATTTAAGATTCTATATAACAAATGTAATATATATTCTTTAATACACATTTTGAGTGAAATTGAATGAAAGGGAAACAGTGTAGCAAAAAGCTGCCGGTAGAAAACATTTCTGCGTCAGTTCATGAATGCAATTATCATCCAAAGAATTGTTACTGTAACATTTAAAATATGAATCATTTTTGCTTTGATTTTCCATATACAATTGTTTGAAAAATCTGAGCTTAAATGTTGTTAATATTCCAAAAGAATTCAATAAAATAATTCTATTTTGATCTCTTTTCCCCTGAAGAATGCAGATTATGCAATAAAATATTTCAACATAACTCTATGAAATAAATTTTTTATTTTACCTGAAATAGTTCAACTACTGCTCAAATCCATGTGCATTTTATCTGAAGAAAGTGGTACAAAGAACTAATTATTTAAGCAAAATAAGTTATTAGTATCATCTGATATTTGAATTACAAATAATGCAAATTCTGCGCTTTTGGTATATCGAAAGTATTTCGTCGGAAGAAAGAACAAATTAATAATTTTATTCAGATTATAATCTCTTAACAAATGAGGGAGTACAACCAGCATATTTTCTTTGAAAGAAGTGGTTTGGAGTTTGATATTGGACTATAAGAATCATGGATTAATAAATCGAATTTATAATATCACCAATGAGATCAAATTATCAAGATTTGTCATTTGCACACGTACTCTGCGCGCACAAAGGACGTGGAACGCACGTCACAGTTGATCAGCAGAGATAACAGGGTGAGTGCCTGGGAGATTCCCCCCATCCCCTGAGACACTCATTGGCGGATTCCTCTGCCTCGGATAAGGGAAGTATTTTCTCGCAGTGGCTGGAGTCCAACTTCAGATCTATGCTTTGGGTCTTGCAACTTGAACTTGTCACTTTCGGGGCAGCTACCGTGTTACGACAGTCATAGCAGGAGGTCCGCAGTAGCAGTTGTTTGGGGCCTTCTAATCTGAAGATCTATCACTGGATGACTTAAAAATTTGTGACAGTTGCTGAATCATAGCAATTTCTGATGCAAACATAAATTACACACTGCACTGATCAGGGCAAAACTGTGCATTCCGCGTATGAGCAGCTGTTTTAAAATCCTAGCACACTTGGGAGGACCAGACTATAGTTTTTCAATCAATTCTACCAATAAGAGGCTTTATTAAAGTGTCTGAACATTTTTGTGTCAAATTATAATCAAGTTCATAATAACCGCATTTTAATAATCGATAAGGAAATGTTTTTATTTATATAAATACATTCAATTGTATCGAAGTTGATGTATATACTCTGGGCTCAGTAAATTCTTTAATGCAAAGTTAAATATAGCAAAAAAATTTTCTAATTAATTTATTAAAAGTTTACTGAATCATGATTAGATTTTTTTAAACCAACGCAAATCTAAAGAACACTTGAACTATAAAAAATACGTTTCTTTAAAATTTTAATTTTTTGCTAACAAATATCATAGAAAATAGCAATAACATTTTTCTATTTTAAAATAACGCCAAAATGTCACTCAAGAAATTACACGAATCCTTCTTGCATACATGTTCAAAAAATGAAAATTCTATTGTTTCGAGTATACGAAAAGTTTGAGTCAAATTTTAAATCTCTTTGAATCCTTGCATACATGTTCAAAAAATGAAAATTCTATTGTTTCGAGTATATGAAAAGTTTGAGTCAAATTTTAAATCTCTTTGAATCCTTGCATACATGTTCAAAAAATGAAAATTCTATTGTTTCGAGTATATAGATTTTTTTAAGTGTATTTGAGAAAAATTACGCATTTTCAGTGCGCTGTTGTTTATTACCAACCGCTTGGATTACCATCAAGGAAGCAAGCAGAAGATGACATCCGTCTCCAAGTAGTAACTGAAATCGAACCCAAGACTCCGGAAACCTTAGCACTAGGTCCCAGTGAGGATTAATGTGTTTCGTGGTAGACAAATCTATTTTACTACCAGTTTGATCAATCGAGAAATCGTGTTTCTAACAGAAAAGTCACTATTTTGACCAATGATTAATTGGAAATCCTAATTATAAGTCCTCTTCCGGCCGATTTGAAGAACCCTTTCTTCAGTTTGACTCGTATCGTAATGAATTTCAAATTCTGATCAAATCGGCCTGCGCGGTCGATGCTCCGGAAGTGAATGGATACTCGCCGCAAGCAAGAAATCCGTACACCCTTTCCGTGGAAAAAAAAATGTTACAATTTAGCGTCAAGTGTTTGCACTCACAATTTTATTATATTAAAGTCCATGTTTTACACTTTTTATTTATATTGCTTGAAAGTTTTTAATTTATGATTAAAAAATAGCATACGAATCAAAATTGAAGTTTCAAAGAGAACATTAATCCACAGCTTTTTTCCCAAGACTTTTGAAAAAGAAACCTTGGAAGTGGTTCCCAATCACGGCTCGTAAAAGAGAACTTCTCTAGAGATCTGAGGAGCATTATTTGATTTTCAGAGCTGTGGTATGCCTGTAATATCCTTTAATATTACTTTAGGTATTGGTATTCAATGATAAATTTAATTTCATTTAATTTATCCACTTATTCTTTTATTTAATTAATATACAAAGTATAACAACAAAAGATAATTTACGTAAATATGTAATTATTTTACTATTATTATAGGAGTTTATTAAACAAAACTTTTTATCAAAATATAAAGCGAAACACCCTCAAATTTAAGCATTTGTAGTGCATAAGCCTTAATTTTTATTTTTTATAAATGCATATTTTCAATTAATATTAGTTTTAAACAATTAATGAAACAAAATAAATTATTTTCTTTATTCAAACATTTAATCAGTCGGCTTCGTTATTTTTAAACTTTCGCAAATAATTAAACAATTTTTTAACTCTTTACTTATTTTTAGTTTATCATTAAAAGCTCAATTTAGGAATTTTTTTTAAAGAATATTCTGTGTAACAGAATTTCTGAGAAAGTTAAGAAATAGCTTTTCGTTCTGGTAATTCTGATATAAATATATATCATACTGGGGCACTGACCTGGTCGATTAAGTAAGCCGGTAGATTGCTGCCGTACCCTTGTCAGACGATATCTATTTTGGCATCTGTCAATCGATTATGTATTCTTTGAAAGGATTCTGACTTGTGGTCAGTAGCATTAACTAGAGGACCTTAAATCTACAATATAGATGCTCTTCTTGTAAAATTTTCAACGGACGTTTAGTTTTAATCTTAAAGAAATAATGCTTTGATTAAAATCACTAACAATTATTAGCACCGACAAAAGTAGCTTTTATAATAATTAAATAATAATATTTCAAAATTTATTTTTTCCCCTCGGTGCTCTTTAGTTTTGGAACATTTCACTCACTGCCTAGTATTTTAAATTAAGGAAAGAATTTGTTGTGAGTAAATAATAAACGCCGAAGGAAAAGAAAGCGATATTTTTATAATTTTCTGTAAGCAAACATTAAAAAATTAAATGCAGTTAATAATTTGGTTTTATATTTTAATCCAAATTTACATTCATAATTATGTATTTAAAGCCTGTTTTATTGTGTTATAAAAAGTTACATAAATTAATTTTCAAATTCATTTTATTCATTTGTTACGATGTCATGTGGCAAGGATCCAAAATGTTTCTCCTCTTGAAAGGAATCGATGTGATAAAGAAATTACTGGAATTTGATTGAATACCAGAATTTCGTTACATCAAAACTGTTTATTTCAAAAACTTCTGTCCTGGTATTCAAAGGAATCGAAATTTTGATTTTATAATTCTTTTTAAGAAATACTCCAATTCATTCATTTCTCTCATTAATTAATTAGGAGATTCACGAGACATATTTATTTTCATGCATAATTATTTAATTTTTAGAAAATAACTCATTTATTGTTCGTAACCTTTAATTTTAGATTTTGTTTAAAGGATTCTTTTCAAATTATGCCTTCTGTTATTTTGATAGAAAAATGTGTTCATAATTTACTGTTTAGAAGCAGAATCAATTATTGCTAAAAATTACAGAATAATTTATACACGTTTTTTAATTATTTACCACAATAATGTTTTTTCATTTGATACATGTTATAATTAACTATGCCTAATTTACAGATATGAACTTAAATTTATACTATACTAGATTATCATACCACAATTTTTTTTATGAAATAATTAGTTTCGGAAATACTTTAGAAGATTTTATAAAGAAAAATTAAATTGTTTGGTGTAAATGTAATAATATTATATAATTTAAAATATACGATCCATTTAATAGCTAAGTAAAAATAAAATATCATTTCTTGTAATAGAAAAATACACATCAAGAAAGTAATAAAAAAAAAAAAAAAAAAAAAAAAAAAAAAAAGAAAAAAAAAAAAAACCTTTAATTTAAATGTATACACAGAAATCTTGGAAAATTAAATTTTTTGTTTAAAATGTTGTATTAAACAATTTTTTACTCAACTCAAGCATAAAAACTGGCGCGATAGAAAATATATTTTTCATTTAATGTTTAAATTTAATTATGGAGAGAGATTTAAGAAATGCAATCATATGTATTATTGAGAGTGCATATTTATACTACTGACGATAACATCAAATTACAATATGAAATAAAAATCAGAAAAATGTTTGATATTTATCATAAATTTGAATATTTAAAGTTTATTTTGAGTACTTTTGGCAGGAAAACTTCTTCACATGAAACGTACTGACTCATAACCGTACGGTATTAACTGTTCCTCAAATGAATTTCTCGCTGCTCAGCAACAAAATGCCATTTGGTTTATACCATAGGTAAATTGCGTGGGATATTTGGATTGAAGTATTTTTAAGTAAAATTTTATTGTACGCTAACCCCATTACAGAACAAAGTTCTAAAATATTTCTCTACAGCACTCAGTTTCATTAATATTTTTTTTAAATTATGAACTCAATCAATGCAAAACTTCTGCTCCATTCAATAACTGCAATTTTAAAATACATGCCAATTTCGCCTTTAATGAGTTCGCTTACAATTAGGGTTAAAAAAAAAATCTGATTGATCTATTTGTGAGTTTTCAGTATTTGAAATTCCAAGAAGCCTTGTTTCAGCTCCGATTCCATCATGAAAGAACTTTCATTAAATTTTGATTTGAAATGAACATCATTCTTTTGCAATACGAATACTTGACACTAATATGTCACGTCAATAGTTTAAATTTATCATATTATAAATCCAAAATTTTTTTAAACCTTATACCTGTGCATTATTTATTTTTTGTCTTGATTTAAAAGAATTATATTAATGAACGAAGTTTTGTAGCCTTAAATTTTTATTTCTCGACATAAATTTTTTTCTGTTTCTTTTTTCTTGAATTATGAGTGTTCTGTGTTAAAACACATACGAATATCTTATCAATAACAGTTTAATCAAAGAAAGGATTTTATTTCATTCATATTTTATGCGTACTTTTCAGATTAGGAAGATTAATTCAAATTACACTTTTTTATTGATAGTATCATCGGCAACACGTTTAAATTAAAACTCAGAATATTTTTGTTGTGTCTCAAATTTACAATTCTGTGGAATTCGAATACGATGATGCTGAATTTCAATCTATAACATTTGCTTATCATTTCACGGCATCCAGGAAAACTAAAAATGAAATACCATTAAATGTATTTACATTTTTTATAAATTATCTAATTAATAAAGGAAAAACTTTTTGTAGCTCTTTTTATAAAATAATTATCAATTTAGTATTATTCACACATTTTCCGTTTATATTTTTGCAGTAGCAAATATTTTTACAAATAAACTCGTAAAACGTATGGATATATTTATGATATCAGCTTTTTGAATACCTGCAAAATATAATTAGTACGATGCAATACTTTTTATAAAATCTCTTCGTTGAAAAAACTTCGTAACATTAATGATTTCTTAAATGTAAACTGTGCTGATGAAACAGGAAGGAATAGTGTGCCGTTGGATTGCATTTAATTGAAAATAATTAATCTTGAACAGCATATTAAACTGATGAGACGTCATCTGATAAAAATAAGAAACACAGAATGGAGTACTTACACAAAAGTTGTTAATTTGCATCTTTTTTCAAAATGAACATTAGCACACACACACAGCGAATACAACAATACACAATGGAGAGAGAAACTACAATCATTAACTACACACGACCGCTCTATCTGGAAGGTCGTCGGTATGTTCAAAAAAAGAGCGCAACATTATCAGCCAATTCAAGGCCCAAATAACATAGTCTACACGGATAAAGAAAAAAGAGAGGCAATAGCCGACGTTTTTCAAAAACAATTCACAACACATGATATACACGACCCACACACTGAAAACCAAGTCGCTCAAACAATACTAAGATTTCTCTCCAGACCACACACACAAGTCATAGAAAGCACCACTCCCTCGGAGGTCATGGCAATAATTAAGAAAATGAACGACCAAAAATCGCCAGGCATGGATGGCATTACAAATAAAATAATTAAAAAAGCCCCTCTAAAAACCCTATTCAAAATTACCATGCTAATTAACCAGATTCTTAAATTAACCTACTTCCCCAAATTATGGAAAACCGCTTCGGTAGTGCCCATCCCAAAAACTAGAGCAGGCAATCACTTGCCATCTAATTACAGACCCATAAGTTTACTGCCCTCACTTAGCAAAATTGCAGAGGGTGTAATACTAAACAGATTAGATAAAACTCTAAATGATAATAATATCCTGATACCAGAACAACATGGCTTCAGGAGACACCATTCCACTACTCATCAACTAATGAGAGTAGGAGAAATAATTACAAGCGGTTTTCAAACCAGAAAAAGTACTGGTGCTATTTCACTTGCCAAGGCCTTCAATAGAGTTTGGATAGGCGGACTTGTATTTAAACTCATACAAATTGGTCTTTCAGACCCACTAATCAGACTAATGATTTCCTATCTTTTGGGGCGGAAGTTCCACGTTCGCATAGGTACTTCACAATCCACAATAAGACCCATTTTAGCAGGAGTGCCACAAGGGTCAAAACTCGGACCAAGACTATTTTTAATCTATGTGAACGACATACCCAGACACCCGCAAACATCCCTGCATCTATTCGCAGATGATACTATGATCATTACACAACACAGAAAAATGTCAAGCATTTCCAATTCACTAAACAATCACACGCAGCGTCTTGAGCTCTTGTTCCAAAAATGGAAAATTCTAGTTAATGAAAACAAGAGCGTAGCGATAATATTTACCAAAAAGCAACTGATCACAGCTGATAGAATAAAAATAAATGGAAAAAGTATCCCCTGGTCACCCACATGCAAATATTTAGGCATCATCTTAGAGAAAAAGCTAACATGGAACCCCCATCTCAATATCATCTCAAATAAATTTAAACAAAGAGCTGCGGAACTCTACCCGCTCCTAAAATGGAGCTCAAATCTATCGCTAGAAAATAAAGTGCTCATTTATAAAGCTTATCTCAGACCACTACTGTCCTATGCCTGTCCCGTCTGGGGATACACCCATGATACAAAAATAAAAAAACTAGAAACCCTGCAAAATAAAACTATTAGGCTAGCGGTGAAAGCACCATGGTACTACAGAAATGAAAAAATCAGAAAAGAAATTAAATTAACAACGCTCCGAACATATTTTGCCAATATAATGTATAACATGTATAAAAACCTTGACAAAACTAAAAATCAATCAATAATTAATATTCCGTCCTATAACGACCTAAGTACAAGCAATAGACAACGTCCCCGAGCATTATTAAGATACTCACAAAAGTTTCCTCACCAACCACCATAAAAAAAAAAACATACATGAGCAGATAACCACTTTATAATATTTAACAAAATTGTATATAGTTATTATAACCCAAATAATCAGATAAACAGATATTTATATATAAAAAAAAGAATAAAATAACTTCAAAAAAAAAAAAAAAAAAAAAAAAAAAAAAAGAGGCAAACCTCATGTATATATTTATGCCTTCAAAAAAAAAAAAAAAAAAAAAAAAAATATATATATATATATATATATATATATATATATATATATATATATTTACTCATTTTGTGCATTTATTCTAGTAACTGTACTAATATATTAACCTTCTTTAATCATTTTTATATGTTGTTACTAACCCTGTAAATTAGAGCACACAGTGCAATTTAACCCATGTATATATTACTAACCCAGCTCATGTATGTTTGAAAATGTTCTAGAATTAAATTGATAATATGTTGTTAATGCTAAACTCTCTCCTTTTATTTTTAATTTCTATAATCTTTATAATTCTTATTTTAATATATATATAAACTTCTAATGTATAAATCCAAGAATTGAGAAAAAATCTATAAGCCCCTCCCCTTAAATGCACAGCAATACTTTCAGCCAATGAGTATCAGCCGTAGTCCAGATGAGGGTTGAGGATCATCGATCCAGGGACCTCAGAAACCAGCCAGCCGGCAACTACTTCATTTCTGATTTCCAATAAGCAATCAAAATATATTTCTTGTGGACTGTTTATAGTGTTCAGATGCTAAATTTATATTTCATAGGATGTAATTTTGGCACATTGAAATATACGTCATTCATTTGAAAATATTTAGCTTGTCCAATCTCATTGATTAATTTATCTACATGTATGCATAATTTTTTCCCTTGATTTTACTCACCTTAATACAATTTTTTTTTGTCTTCTTCACATCACAGAAATGCCAAATAAAAATACATATTAGTTTTAAATATTTGTATATTGCTTTGATTAAATTTTTATTTAATTTAATTAAAAGGAAAACGTTTAATGAAATTAAATAAAAAATAAAATATTTAAAACGTATCAGCATTGTCTTTTTAAAAATGCGTAAACTATATGCAGTTGATAAACACCTTTTTGAATTACTAAATAATTTTATTTTTTAAGGAGTAATATTTTGTATAAATTAAAGAAATACTTTATGTTTTGAAGAATAGCCTTGAATATCAGTCCATAACCTACTTATTAAATTGCAAATATTAAATAAATGAAAAAAGTAACACAAAAATTTCTAACACAAAAAATTCTCCCAAAGAGTGTTCGTATTAAAAGAACAAAGCATATTTATTTCAAAAATTTATAAATGTGTGTGTGTATCAGCGTTTTATAACTTACTTAAATACAGATATAATAAAATTAAAACCAAGCAAAATATTAGATTACATTACTTAACGATTAATTTCCAAGATCCAAAATCTGACAATATTAAATTCAATAGTTTTGTTAATGACTTACATAGTATAAAAAAAATATTTTTCCCACAGAAGATATTATTGCCAAATTTACATTTTCTTATGAGATTCCTTTTGGACATAAAGTATTTGCAGGAGCCGTCCTACTAACTAATGAATTCAAGTGGACTGTATTCTTTAATAAAACAACATTTATTCAAACATAACAAAACATTAAAAAGGGATAGCGGAAGACCGACGGCAGGCCCGTCTGTCACCTTCCAATGTTACAGCTACACTCTTACAAAATCACGTAAACAGCTCCCTCACTAGGGTGAGTAGGAGCGCCATCTATATCATAAGGGAGGTCTTAACATACTCCCCCGGGTTGAAATGTTATTTTCAAATCAATGTCATGAATTTACATCGAAATATAATTAACATTATGCAATTAATAGTTCCAAATATTTGAAAAATTCAAATATTAAACACTTGATTACATAAACATTATACAATACAATAAACGCACGTTACAATACACATAAGAAATATATGAAATGTATAATATATATATGAATAAAATAAACAGATCATTTTGTTGCATTTTCAACAGGGATCAATATTTTTTAATTTATAGGTAAAATGCTTAAACTTCTGACGTTACGTTTTACAATTGTACCATTTGGTAACCTTACGTTTACAACTCTTATTTTAGAGTCATTACCTGGAAAAGCCTGTTCTATTCTACCAAGTAAATATTTATTAATAGGAAGATTGTCTTCTTTAATTAAAACTAAAGAGCCTATCACTACATTGTTCTTTTCAAACTGCCATTTTGTTCTTTCTTGCATATTCCTTAAATATTCCCTTCTCCAGAGATCTCATATTTGTTTTTTCCATCCATTAAAATTATATACTTTTCTTTATATTAGTTAAATTGGGTTCGTTAATGCTTTTTAACAGTCTGCCAATTAAAAAATGGCCTCGACTAAGTGTTTCGAAGTCAACGAAATCAGAACTTAATGGAGTAAGGGGTCTAGAGTTTGACATTCCTTCGATTGAATAACTATAGTTAAAAATTCTTCTAGAGTGAAGTTGTTGTTTCCTACTATGCGCTTTAAGTGATATTTAAAGGACTTTACACCTGATTCCCAAAGAACTCCAAAATTAGGTGATCTAGGGGGTATAAATTTCCAATCAATAGTTTCATCCAAGAAAAAATTAACTAATTTATTATAAGGAGTTTTCAGAATATCATTCAATTTTTTCAGTTCTTTATTTGCCCCAATAAATGTTCTTGCATTGTCAGTGAATATTAGTGTCAGTGAATTTTAGTGATGAATCGCTTAAAAGAACCTATAAAGGCTTCTGACGACAAATCAGTTACGATTTCAAAATGAGCTGCACGAGTAACTAAACAGATAAAAATTGCTACATATACCTTATTAAGTATTCCTTTTCTTTGATTTTTAAATGTAACATAGAATGGACCGCAGAAATCATTACCTGTAACATCAAAGGGATAACTTTGTTCAATTCTTTCTTTAGGCAAATTGCCCATTATTTGATTCTGCATTTTCGGCTTGTTTTTAAAACATATCAGGCATTCATACACTATTTTCCTATACAAATTCCTACCATTAAGTGGCCAAAATTTTTTTCTTACATAATACAATAAGGACTGTGGATTGACATGCTAATATTTCTCATGATAAAATTTAGTATTATTATAGTTAGTTTATTAGACATAGGAAGAATGATTGGATTTTTCTTATCTTTGACAAAATTTGAATTATTTAATCTACCTCCAACTCTAAGAATATTTTCTTCATCAATATATGGATTTAAATATTTTAAGTTACTATTACCTGAAATGGGCTCATCTTTGACAATTTTACTTATTTCTTCAGAAAAGTCTTCATATTTTATGGATCTTACCATAAACGTTTCTGCTCTCTCAACTTCTGAAGACTCTAATATACCTGATTTTTTCTCAGATGGAGATTTCAGATTGTGTAGAAATCTGAAACAAAAACTTAATACATGGATTAATTTTGTGTAATTGTTAGAAACTTTCAACAAATCGGATATAAATGGATTTTAAGGTATCAAATTAAAAAAATTAGAGTTCTTAGCTGAAAAATTGTCAGTGTTTCTTAGTTCGTTTCCAAATTCTTCTTCATTCAATGGAGCAATGGATTCATTTGAAAAGTCATCTTGTAGCAGAAATATTGGTCCATGAAACCAAGTAGAATTCTGGATCAAGGAACTAGCATTTTCTTCTCGAGTAACCAGATCTGCTGGATTGTTCTTTCCAGGGCAGTGATACCATGAGTTGACATCAGTCAGGGATTGAATCTCTGTCACTCTGTTGGCTATAAATTAGGTTTCCATTTTCTTGGTGAGCCTTTGATCCAGTGTAACACAATCTGCGAGTCGGTCCAGAGGTAAACTTTGGTTGTAGCCTTTTCTTGAATGATCTTTTTTATTTTGTCAGCTAAGCGTGATGCGAAAAGAGCTCCCATTAGCTCTAATCTAGGCAAGGTCAGTTTCTTGACAGGTAAAACTCGACTATTCGAAACAACAAGATTTACTTCTACCCCATTATGTTTATAGACTTTAAGGTAAATTGCTGAACCATAAGCTTTGTAGCTGGCATCGGAAAAGTCATGAATTTCCACTTGTTTATTGAAGATATTGTTCAGGATAAATCTTGGAACTTTCAATTCTGCAAGTTGAGGAAGTTCCGTGCAACAATTAGTTCACTGTTCTTCTAAATTTGTTGGAAGCTTTTCATCCCAGGATGCATTTACCTGCCATATATATATATATATATATATATATATATATATATATATATATATATATATATATATATATATATATATATATATATATATATATATATATATATATATAGTTCTTGTAAAATACGCTAATTCCTATGGTAAATGGAGCTAGGAGTTCTGTAAGATCGATATCTTCCCAGAAGCTCGTAAAATGAATCGTTTCGTATTAATCTTCGTTTTAAGGAATTCTATTAAGTTTCTCACTTTCACTGTCAGACAGTCTTCTGCAGTATTCCAAGCAATACCTAATATCTTCACTGAATTGGCATTCAATTCCACAGACGAGGCTGGTGGGTGAGTATCAAAGTTTTCGTTCTTTCATCTGTTCATTAAGCTTGCCTCGTTGGAATTCCATTTTCTTAGCTTCATACCAGCTTCCTGCATTATTTCCTTAGTGTTGGAAGAAATTTGGAAGGCTTCTTCAACATCATTTGCTCCAGTAATCAAATCATCAACGTCGAAACAAGTGTTTAATGAGTGAACTGTGGTGGGATATTTATCACGATATCTTTCAATATGATGCTTTATCGTGGCGGCTAACAGGAAAGGACTCGAATTAATTCCGAAGAGAACACGCTTAAATCTGTAAATTTCAATTTCGTTATATTTTTGAAGAGATTTACAATTTTTCCAAAGGAATCTTGTTGCATCCCTATCGTCACTCGACCTGATATTTGCAAAAAGCCCTTTTTGATATCGGCTGTGAATGCTACTTTATTGAAGCGAAATTTAATTAAAAGGTCCATTAGGATTAATTAAAAGGTCCATTAAATTAGGATTAAAATTTGGGCCGGGTAACAAACATTCATTTAAAGACATCTGACCATGATCATAAGACCTCGCATCAAACACATTATGAACTTTGGTGGTGAGTTTATCATTTTTGCAAACGGGTTGATGAGGAAGATAAAATATGTGATTACTAAAGAGTATTTCTCGGGTAGAACTTTTTCTATGACATCAGTTTTTAAATAACCTTCTATTATTTCATTATACTGTTCATGTAAAGTGGGGTTTTTATTAAGTTGTTTTAAAAGAGTATTAAATCTCTTTTCTGCAACTGGATAATTATTACTTAAATCAAATGAATTAGAGATCCATGGTAAACACACTTCGTACAGCGATTATCCTTATAAGTTATTGTTTCATTAAATTTTTGTAAAACAACATCATGAGAATCTAGCTTTGGATCATCTCTTATACCTAAGGATCCCAAAACCTTTCTAAATCACTTTTCAAAGAATCATGATCATTTATTGCCAAACAGCACTGTAACTTATTTGGAATTTCTGTTTCGTTTATCGAACCTGCTACTAACCAACCGAATACTGTTTCGCGTAAAATAATATTTTCATGTTTTAATTTAATTTCATTTGATTTTAACACGTGATAAAAAAGTTCGCCTCCAATTAAACAGTCGATTTTTCCCGGCTTATTAAATTCAGGATCAGCATAATTTAAATTCTTGGGTAAATCTAATTTTGATATTTCTTTTTGTTTTGAAGGAGTGAGATCTGTAAATTTTGGCACTATTAGAAATTCAATGTCTGTTTCGAAATCTTTATTAGGATTAGAAATAAATGTAGATATCATTATTTTAACTGCATTTTGACATTCATCTTGTTTCTCATCAAATTCATTTGTACTTTTCAATATTGAGAAATAAAGAATACCTCAATTTTATTCAGGCTTTCTTGAAGCTCTTCTAAGTTGTTCAAACGTTTACTTCTTCTTTATGATACAGCTATTGAATTTCTTACTGCTTGGAAGTCTAAACTGCTTAATTAAATTAAGGATTTTATTTTTGATAATAATTTAACGTTTCCAGACAATAAACTTAGCCCATTAAAACCTGCCATTAAGAACCTTAAAGATAATTTTATTATTACACATGTTGATAAAGCCACCTATAACTGCGCATTGTTTGGTAAAAACTTTTTAATTGAAGTAATTTTACATAATATTAATTCATTTATTTTTAAAATTTCAAATTTTTATGATACACTTACTGAATATTTTACAACTTGGATGTCTAAACTGTTCAATAAGATTAAGAATTTTATTTTGCCAGCCAATTTGTCTAGTGGTCATCGTGCCTGACTACGGATAGGTAGGTCCTGGGTTCGAATCCTGGTTCAAGCATGGATGTACTTTCTCTCTCTCTACCCTGTCTTTTCCTTGTGTGTGTGAATGAAGTATGAATGATGCCTACCCTATAAACGGGTCCCTATGGAATGCGTGAGGGTGCGATGGTGCCCCACTCCCTGTGGTGCACCCGGGGCAACACCTCAATGCCTAAGAAGTCGCTGTGTCTGGCGGGTTCCTTGGTATCAGGGAACAATAGATTAATAGACTCTGTTGCAATTGTAACTGTCTACAATCTGTCATTGGAAAAAAAAAAGGAATTTTATTTTTGATAATAAATTAACATTTCAAAATAAAATTTTTTATTTAGATATCATTGTTAAAGAAACTTTGAATTCCAACACATACAAATGTTTAAATTCCACAGCTATTATTAATAAAAAAATTCTCGGTTTTTATAAACTTTTAAATATAAAGAATAATTATAAATTAGAATTTTCTTATTGAGTAGAATAAATTAGAATTTTCTTAATTGACAGTTATTTCGAAATTTCATGAGATCTTCCATAAAATACATGTGTAACTAAATCTGATACGAATAAATCTGATTATATTTTTGCTAAGTATAGCTAAGCATTATATTAGAAAATATTATTAAATCTGAAGCCACTTGTATTATGTTGGAAATGAAATATTCGTTCGTCTTGATACTAATGTAAATATTGATGATTATAACTGCAAACGTGACAATGTTTGAAAACTATATATATATTGAGCTCTTGCCAGTATGCTTCTGAAAAATTAACATTATTAACAACCATACAATACAAAATGTTGTATGGTTGTTAAACGACCGAATTAGTCGATTTTGTTGCTATGTATTTTCATTTAACTTCAATATTTATTTTAATAAATGTTATTTCCTTACTTAAGATATTTTTTTTGAATTGTTTACAAGAAACATTTCTGCTTAATCTAACTAATTCTACTGCGTTTAGACTCTGCACGCAGAAAGTTCTGACAGATTATTAGCACACACACACAATCGATTTATTTATCAGTATTAATAATTCGATTACTTATGTTGATATTTTTGACAAAACGAATCAATTTGATTTTAAGGTGAATAAGTTAATATTCAAAATCTCCAAAATCTTTCCTTAAAAATTTATAGGAATATTACATTTATTGAACTAAACTGCATTTATAATACCTGCAATAATCATAAATTTTCTAAAAAACCTAGTAAAACGTCTAACTTATCATCTCAAAAACAATAACATCACAACCAATTTTATTTTAAAGTATGTAGGAAGTGGAAAGTCACTTGTAAAATTGAAGTAGTGGTTTTTAAAACTACAGAAGGGCCACCCAAGTATTGAAGTTTTTTCAAGAATCCCGAAAACAACAACATTCCTTTTGAATCATTTTAAATCTGTTTAAGCAAAATTTAACCTTAAATCTCTTTAAACGCTTGTTGAACATTTACTACCTGTTTATAAACTACTTACACATTTTAAATTTAATTACTCTTGGCCACTATATCCTTATCCCAATTTTAAATTTACTTTTGACAACTTTATCTTTATTAAATGGATTCTGATTTGCTGGTATTGGTATTTGGAAATTATATCTATTGTTCTATCTACTGTGGGTTTGTTTACTTACCTTTGATATTACATTTTTACTTTAATTTTTAAAATACATATCTTTATTCTTCTTTCTTTCAATACAAACACTCTTTGGGGAAATTGCTCGAAGATCTTTAGACATTTGGCCTTCGTGCATGTCAGAAGAGATTGTTTATTTTTCATAGTTGACCATCTCCCTCCTGATGAAGACGTGAACCCTATGTTTTACTCCTGTTCTTTATATTGTGTATGTTTTCAGTAACTTTAAAATTATATATATATATATATATATATATATATATATATATATAGTATTTGTAAAGTGTGTCATCATTTCTTTTAAATCCATAATTTTCCTTGCATTCATTGAAAATTTAAATAAAACAGCAGAAGTAATTTAATTAAAGTTAAGGTAAGAGCAAGCTTTTTATTTTAGAAAATGTACTTATTTAACGGTCGAAATGTAGAGAGGAATTCTATTTTGGATAGATAGAGTGGTTATTGATCCACCATGTGGTATGAAAGATTCATCAGAATAAAATACTTCCGGTTTTCTGAATCGCCTTCCCAGTTTTTGTCTGATGCGTTCCCGAATTTAGTGGATCGTGGCAGCACTGCTCGGTGATTCATTTCTTACAATTGAAAATAATGCGGCAAATTTTGAAATCAGTCTGTTTTTGATACCAATGATTGTAAATGCAATTGCTTTCTTATGAAGAAACAAAGGCAGTAAAAAATTGTTATATGAAATTATAAGAAAAATTGTCATTAATTAATAAAATTTGTGCATGTGGAAAAAGAGAAAAACATTTCTTCCTTCCTGTAAATGTAACGATTTTTTTAAAAAAATTAAATGAATTAATGTATTTTTGAATAATATTCTCATAAAGTATGTTGGTTAACATGGAATGTATTCATTACGTATTTTATTAATTCAATACAATGTATTTAAATGTGCGTGAAAGACAACTCTTATATATATCATTTAAAATTTTTTTCCCTAAAGAAATCACTCAATAAGAATTAATGCATTTATTCTTAAATTATTTTAAATTTTACAAAAGATGTTAAGGAATGTGATTTCATTTTAAAAAGAAATGATTTCATGACACATAAATATGATGGCACCTTCTGCTGACAAAGAGAACTTTCAGATAAATAAAATTTGGGCCCTTATCAAAAAATATTTGTTTTAGAAAAGTTTCAAATTATTTCAAAATTAATATCTAGTAAATAGATGGAAAGATTCTGTACACACTGTTGAAACAAAAAATGGTAAGAAAACTTACTGTTTATTGCAATTAGAAACAGAAACAAAGTAGACCATCCAAAATAAGACTTTAAACGTCAATGAGCAATTAGTAAACAATCATTTTTCATCCAATCAAATTGCATTATTTTGACAACTGCATTCCTGTTCACAACCGAGGAAGAAGGTGCGACGCTTTCACCAGTACAGAAAAATTAAAAGCACTTCTCTAAGAGATTGATATAAATAAATAAATTATTTGTCATTATTTCTTGATGACATCCAAACCGAACAGCCAAATTTTTAATAGCACCTTATTTAACCAGTCAAATAAAACTGTTTCAAATCTGGGTACATCATATGGGCATGAAAATTATACATGCTCTACAAGCATTCATATAGATTCATTTGACATTTATTGTAAGCTGTAAAAATTTTTTACTGAAATTAATTTAAAAAATTACACAGGAAAAACTTGTTAAAAATGTGAATTCATACGTGACAATTCAATATTTATTTATGAATCAGTTAGTTTAATTGAAAAATTTGGATTAAAAACACACAATGTGTGTTTTACAAATATATAAAAATAGAATTCAAGTTTTTCATGAAATACTGAAAACAATTTCAATATTTCATGAAAAACTAATTATTTTGGAGAAAATGTTATTTATACTCCAATTCATAGGAAATTGTTCAAGATATTAAATAATTAAAAAAAAATGATTAAATGTATAGAACAATTATGCATTTCAAATTATTTTATTTCCTTTCAATTCGAATTAAAATAAAAAATTGTAATTAATTTTATAAATGCACTTTAATAGATAAATTTATGTATTATTTAATTAGAAACTATATTTATATAGATTCTTATTAAATAATATATTTTAAATATAAAAGTTTTTATAATTTGTTTACTTCTAAGCATTTCTGATCGATGTTTTGTTTCATTTACAGTTAATGAATTAATAATTAACAATTAGTTTGAAGACATTTAATATGTTGCACTCTGTAAATACAAGAAAAATGTGATGTATTTTTGCTTTATAAAGTAAGGAAATTTAATGAATTCAAATAGTACTGTTTGCTTCTAGAAACCAGAAATAAAAATTTATTCTATTAACAAATACAGCTTTTATTAAAATTACAATACTGATTTATTCTGTAGCACTTATGATAGATAAGACATTTATACTGTTCTAAATAACTACAAGAAATATTATAAATTAAATATTTTTGATTTTAACACTTTTTGCACAAATTATTATTTAAAACATTTGTTCAAAAATCATGAAAATAAACATAACTTGGGAAACTTATTTTTGTTAAATTACAACTAAATAGTAAACAAATACCTGTAAATAATGTTTTAAAAATTTTCCTAACTCCTAATGATTTTCCTAATGATGTATGTTTAAATGCATTTTCTAAAAACAAATATGGGACTTATTTATCAACATGTAATTAAAAAATCATTAAATTTGCACTTGCAATACACTATTCACACACACACATTGCTTTTATAAATAACATTTCCTGTAAATACAAATTTGTATATTTTAATATACCAAAATTAACAGGGATTTGTTAGCCAATAAATACATCACTAAGGAAATTGAAGCACGTGATTTCTAGCTTAATAAAAATAACGCGTACCTGTTTTTAGAGCCTTACAGCCAGTTTGCTTCATTTCCGTGATTTCTCTAAAACGTCTCAAAAAATCGTTTTCAAAATAATACAGATGGCATTAGCAACGAAATGATGACACTCCCTGAAGCAGATACACAGCTACTGAAGAAACTCTAGGACTTGCGCAGTATCCGCTGCGCAGAAACTCGCGAGAGTGCGCCTACTTCCTCGTTAACTTATATATCAAATTCTGCCTGTAAAGCTTTTCCTCAAAATTTAAAGCTAGCAATGCAAACACCCACGATTAAAATTTTTGTTGTTTCTCCCGCGTGCATGAAATCGTTTCCATTTACATTTCTATCAACAACTAGATATTATTATGAATATTTTTTGCTGTACATTTATATACATTATTAAGTTACTTATTTTTAATTATGAAATATGTATTCTTGTATTTGTTACTTGAAATTGCATGTGTTGTTTATTAGATTAATAATAAAATGTGTGTCATTTATTTCATTTCCTTCATTTTATATAAATTAATGCTTTTATTTACATTAATCTTTCATTTATTTACATTTACAAAGTCCAACTATGAAGTTTTGAAACAAAATGAAAATTGCTGTATTCTTCATTGTAATTTTAACATCATATTTTTAATAATCTATCTTTCCAAAATTTTCTAATATAAATTACATTTATTTGTAAAATTAAGATTTTTTTAAACATTGGATCCAGAATTTAAATCCTAATATTATTTAATGATAGTTTTAGAGATGTTTTTAAATACTGAGAGAGACAGAAATCGTATTAAAATTGTGAGGTTATATAAGGTTATTTAGTTTTGAAGAAATCATTCTAGTAATGCATTTCGTAGAATTAGAAGGTGACCTATATTGAAATATCATTAAAATATTAAGTAATTATTGATATTATTTATGTTGCTTCAAAGCTTGATTTAATAAGTATTTTTAAACATATTTAACGGTATAAATATGTATTTTTAAATATTAAGTAATTATTGATATTATTTATGTTGATTCAAAGCTTGATTTAATAAGTATTTTTAAGCATATTTAACGGTATAAATATGTATTTTTAAATACATATTTACTTAACTGCAAAATTATCTTGACTATGTACAATGAGTGTAAAAAGTGTTCGTACAGTACGATAATTGATTTAAAAGAGATCCATTCATAAAAATTATAAATATAAATTCCATTTTAATTAATTATAAATATATAGTAGAACATATTTTCAATAGTTGCATGTGAAATTTACACGAAAATAATTTTATACCTGTATAAATATTTACAAAACTTAAATAATCCAACATTTTGTGATGTAAAAAGTATTCGTACATCCTGCATATATTGGCCAATATACAATCATAATATTTCAACTAATATCTTGTAGGATATATTTTAACTCGAATAACTGCTTTGAGTCTCTTTGGCATCTATGTCACCAATTTTTTGTTATTGATCTAGATATGGTGTCCCATTCTTGATTAAGAGCTGATTCCAGATCATTTTTATTAGAAAATCCAAATCATTTATATTTTGTCTGGATTCAATATTTTTATCAAGAACGTCTCATAAATTCTCGATGGGGTTGAGGTCTGGCGATTGAGGAGGAAATTTCAGGAACTTTAGAGTATTATAAAGTATCCAGAGCCTTGTGTTTAGGGCCGTGTGCTTAGGCTCGTTATCGTGCATGAAAACGCAATCACCATTCAAGCCCGTTTTTGTTGCACTAAATCCTAAATTATTGTTTAAAATGTCAATATAAAGTTGATGATTCATAATACCTTTAATAAAGACTAATTTGCCCATCCCAAAAGCACTCATACACCCCCAAACAAACAGACTTTCATACCCGTGTTTCACTGTTTTCACTAAATTCTTAGGTTGCATTTCTATATTGCGCTTTCTCCATACTATTCGTCTCCTGTCCGATCCAAATATGTTGTATTTACATTCGTCTGTAAAGATAATCTTTTTACAGACATTTAGACTTTCATTAACATATTGCTTGGCGAAAGACAATCACAGCTTCAGATTCTTCTCACAAACAAAGAATTTTCGTACAACAACATGGCAACGAAACTTTCATTTTTACATGCATTTCGAACAGTACTTACTGTTCCCATGTTCTTCAGTTCTGATGTTAATGTAGGAGCACTTATTTTGGAATCCTTCTTTAATGAACATATCATAAACCGTCTGTCAGATGATGTCAATAGATATGATCGGATCTCTTTTCCATTACTGTCGGATAGATATTGTGTAAACGCCTAGTTTTATTTGAATTCGTCCATTTATATTGGTATTGTTGTTTTATATTTTGATGCGCTTTTGTTTTTAGCTGTTGTTTTGAATAAAGTGCTCTATATAAGATATATTATCCTCCTTTGTGGCTTGTTTTGCCTGCATATCAATCAGTTCGTTGAATTCTATACCTTTGTGGGCTTTAACTCAATGAAAGGATAAAATATTACTATTATAATATTACAAGTTAAGTATTTTATCAACTGTTTTATTATCATATTTGTTGTATTTTAATGAGTCCAAGACTAAACGAGAATCGTAATGAATGTGGAAATTTTGGATTTTATTTTTGATTGAGTATTCTATTGCTATTAAAATTTCTGTGGCTCCAGCTTCAAAGACTGTGGCATTTAATCAGATACGGATGATATTTATTATTGAATTGTCATGTCTAAATAGGCTCCTACTTTATTATCTATTTTGGAACCATTTGTGAAAGCATAAAAATTTTGCATATTGATTGATTCTCTGTCCAATTTATTATTTGTTTTTCCCACGGAGGGTTATGTTGAATCTGTTTTGTCCATGCATTCTTCTTATTAAATTTTATATTTCCTATTTTAACATTGTTTCCATGATTAAGTATATTTGCTTATACATTTATACCAAAAGGTCTATGGGTGGACAGCCCGTTAGTATCTGTAGTGCTTCTGTTGATACTGTACTATAACATTTGGAGATTTTAAGTAAAGGTATTCTTTGAATTTGATTTAATTTTATATTCTTCTCGGTGGACAGCCCGTTAGTATCTGTAGTGCTTCTGTTGATACTGTACTATAACATTTGGAGATTTTAAGTAAAGGTATTCTTTGAATTTGATTTAATTTATATTCTTCTCGGTGGACAGCTCGTTGGTATCTCTAGTGTTTCTGTTGATACTGTAATATAACATTTGGAGATTTTAAGTAAAGGTATTCTTTGAATTTGATTTAATTTTATATTCTTCACGGTGGACAGCCCGTTAGTATCTGTAGTGCTTCTGTTGATACTGTACTATAACATTTGGAGATTTTAAGTAAAGGTATTCTTTGAATTTGATTTAATTTTATATTCTTCTCGGTGGACAGCTCGTTAGTATTTGTAGTGCTTCTGTTGATACTGTACTATAACATTTGGAGATTTTAAGTAAAGGTATTCTTTGAATTTGATTTAATTTATATTCTTCTCGGTGGGCAGCTCGTTGGTATCTGTAGTGCTTCTGTTGATACTGTAATATAACATTTGGAGATTTTAAGTAAAGGTATTCTTTGAATTTGATTTAATTTATATTCTTCACGGTGGACAGCCCGTTAATATCTGTAGTGCTTCTGTTGATACTGTAATATAACATTTGGAGATTTTAAGTAAAGGTATTCTTTGAATTTGATTTAATTTTATATTCTTCTCGGGGGACAGCTCGTTAGTATCTGTAGTGCTTCTGTTGATACTGTAATATAACATTTGGAGATTTTAAGTAAAAGTATTCTTTGAATTTGATTTAATTTTATATTCATTTTAACTATATTCTTATACCAAGCCGGTGCTGTATATAAAATCATTTTTTCAATAACTGCTTTGTATATAATTTTTTTGATCCGGGGTTTCAGACTCCATGTTATTCTAGTAATTCTACTTAGCTTGAATAATAAGGAAAACCGGATGATATTCTTACTTCTAGAATTATTATTAGTTAAAAATAGAAAGGAAATAAAAGATTAATTTAAAATGTAAAACGTTAGCATAAATACACCATGAGAAGTTAGAACAACGCTAAGGTGTTACCATGAAATGCGTTATTGATTTGTCTGTTATTATGTTTCTAAGATAACACAGCACACAATAGACGCTTACTGATAAATTTAGGATCGTTACTTATGATGAAAAGTATAACAATGAAGTTATTAACGAAATAAAACTTTTCAAGAAGTCTTTAAAAAACTGATTCGACAATATTTGTTTCGAAATGAAACGATTTATTGCGTGTTCACGAAATAAGTTGGTCTTTCTTGGAACAATCAAAAATCTGCGATTTTTTTTTTATTTGATATCGAGAACACATAGACACAGTTGCATAAAACACCCATAATGACAGTCGAAAATGGGTTTCAAATGATGTTTCATGCTAGCGAGAAGCAATTTGTTCCATTTATTTCTCCTTTATCTTAAAAGTTTTTGTAATCTCTTAAGAGTTCTTTCGAAAGAAATTCGCAACAAAATTTGCCACGCTTTAAAACAGTGAAGAAGTGAAAAATTGAGAATCTTGACTTTCTCATTACTTTTTTGAATTTCTTAATTATTTCTATTTTTCTACTATCCAAAAAGCTAGAAATTGAAATTTAATTGTATAACATCTTTAATAATCTATTATTAACAGAGAAATCAAAATTTAATTCTATTGTAGATTTATATGAGTCATTCATATTCTATTCATTGAATAATAATTATTTCTTATATTGAATATAAAGAATGAATAATATTTTTTCCAATAATATGATATAAATTGCTTAGTGAACAATTTTAATTAACGAGTATTAAGAATGAAATTATTAATTCATATATTTCTATCGCATTGCTTCATAAAAGATATGTGAATCCTGTTTATTAAATAAAATTTATTTCTTGTGTTTAGTCACAAGATTGACTAATAATATATAACAGTCAATATATTAAGAATTCATATAAATTATTTAGTGAAAAATCTTAAATAACAGTTTTTAACTATAAAATTTGCTTTAAGAAATTAGGACGACCGAATTTATTTAAAATCGTGCAAGAGTCAAAATATATTTCTCGAAATTTATTAGGTATAATATAAAATATTTTAATATTTCCTAACATTTAAGTTTTAATGAAAAAATAGAAACCTTTTGTTTTCAGTATGAATTGAATAAATTTAAAAAGTTTATTATTTTAAATTCGTACAGTGTTTCAAAAAAAATGAAATCCTAAAAACTTTTTTATAAATATTACTTTTAACATATTATCTGGTCATAAACAACAAAAAAAGCTTTCAATATAAATTAAAAATTTAAGTTTCATATCCAATAGTAAACAAATTACTCACGTATCCAACTTATTCTTAATGTTTCATAACAAATCTAAAAAAGTATCAAGCAAAAATAAAATGTTAAATAATTCCTTTTGCAAAAATAAATAAATAAATAAATAAATAAATAAAATAAAACATTTTAATAATTCTGTATTTCTATTAGCAGTAATGTAGATTGAATTCTTGTATTTGTTGGTAGTAGAGATACACAGATATTTTGTTTACTATTCACAATCATGCATTTATGATCACAAAACATTAATGCACAAATAAGGATTGCAATTGGTAACTATTAACTCTCCTTTTAAATTTGTACTCAAGTGTTCAAATTGAAATTTCATGCAGCATTTCCCCACAGGGACTTCTTAATAATGTAAGTGAATCAATGAAAAAATAGGAAAAAAATAATGTATAACAAGATTGCTAAAAATAATTTAATAGAAAGCATGCTAAATAAAATTATTAACTAGCAAAGCGCTAAAGAGAGATAAAAAGATAGTATACAAAAATAAATTTTACTAAAACAATTTTTAGAACATTTTTAAGTAAGCAATTTTATAAATAAAAGCATGCAATCCCCTAAATATCCATTATCATTAACTGTTTAGTAACTCTATGATTCAAACAATGACATATATTTTATTTTTACAATCAGAATAAAAACAATTGCTTTATAATTTCCCTGTAAATAACCAGAGATGTGACATTCACGGAAGCTCACTTTTCATGCATTTTCAATTTGGAAATACTTTTAGAATACATTTTTACTACAGTCATTTCGAAAATAATGCTTCTTCAGGACTACTCAAAATATAAATGGTACGAAAGTGCGATGAAGAGGCCCAATGACACCCTCATTCAGTAATCAATTTCAGTGCAGTCCATTTCCATAATTGCTCACAGAGAAGGAAAATCCATTCAGAAGTCATAATGAATTTATCTGAGAAATTTCTATGGCTGATTTCCAAAATTTGCCAGAAACAATGTATTTTATTTTTACATTTGAAATAGAATAATCATTTGTTTTAAAAGTTTCCTTCATCTAAGTAATCTCTCTCTCTATTATAAATTAATTTTATTTATTAATAATGAATTTTTTAAAGTATTTGTTAATAATGAATAATGAGTTACTTGCAATTAATATAGCAATTATTTGTGTCATATAAAACTGCAGGTAACTATTAATGTGCTTATGCTATGTTAATTGAAGTCAATAAAACAAAAGTACTTTGTGCTATGTCATCTTTAACAATGAGCTTGTGCTACATAGAATGAAAATTTTCAAATGAATGGTTAACTCAAAATACTCTTCAATATTACAAGTTTCAGTATTTACGTATTTTTATACGTGAAAGCTAACCTCTTTGGGATTAAATCACCCACGTGTTTGCCGTGCGCGTGTCCCTGGAAAGGAGGGTCCTGATAACTGAGATCCCTAGAGACCAACACATTACTTTGGCCTCTGCTTCAGGTAAACGGGAGGAGTGTTGTGGTCCTCAGTACATCAATTGGATTTATGGATCAAGCGATCGGTACATCTACTGGGTGACTCGTTAAGGGTAGAGGCCACCTCAGGAATGTACTGTGAGCGCATAGGACCTGTAGCTGGTCTACGTCCCCTTGTTGGACTTGGTGGTGCCGTCAGGTCCCGAACTTTCCGTCTCTAATATGGAAACATGTATATTCTCTTTTCTCCCACGGGAGTATACATTGACATTATTTAAAGCGAAATTTTATATTGTAAAGCGGAAAAAGGGTACTTTCGATACTGTATACCCTTTTCTAATCCAAAAATGTATCAGTGGTAATATCAGTGAAACAAAGAGCATTCGGAAACTTCGTTCAGGTGATCTAATGGTAGAAATTGTTCCAGAAGTACAAGCAACTCTCATAAGCATCATGAACATGCTTGCTAACCTTGAGGTGTCCATCCAACCTCATATTAATCTTAATTTTTCACGTGGTGTGGTATCCGCTAACGATTTATTAAATACGCCTAAGGACGAGATCTTAGAAAATCTTAAAGATCAAAAGGTCTGTGCTGTAAAACGCATTAGTGTCAGACCGTTTGGGAATATTATCAATACTAAACATCGCGTACTGACATTTGCGACGCCATAAATACCGAATCATGTTAAAGCTACGTATATGCATCTATCCGTTAGGCCATTTTTTCAAAATGTTTTGCGTTGTTTCTAGTGCCAGAGATTTGGTCACTCCAAAGCGGCTTAAAGGGGCAAACTGACTTGCGCTTGCTGCGCAGCAGTTGGCCACGACAGCTCGTCTTGTACTGTAAAGGAGAGGTGTGTAAACTGTAAAAGTGATCATTCCTCCTGCGCTAGAAGTTGTCCTGTCCTATATGGATACTGGAAAAGCAGATCACAACCACTAAAGTTAAGAATAATTGTTCATATCCCGAGGCGAGACATGCTGTTAAACATCAAGTGGGAGTTAGCTATGCATCTGTCGCCGCAAAAGTCACCAAAACGGCTAGTACGCAAATGGATGCTCTTTCACTTCCAATAGTTAAATTATCCCCTATATCTGTGCAGAGGCCTAAAATAACCTCCACAACCATTCCCCGTAGAAAAGCTCCGATGGCTAAATCTAAAGCATTAAAGGCATTAAAACTAAAATCTACAAAAGAGGGCAATGTTTGGCCCTCCATATCCACCAGTAAATCCTTATATTTGGAGGCTGACGCTGTATATCTACATCCCTCCGATGAAGATCTATCACTCGAGAAGATGTCAGATGAAATGCCTTCCAGTTCCGGGAAAGGAGCTTTTCAAACTGAATAACAATTTCCTTTGCTTCTTGAAATTGCCATGGTTTGCGTTCTCATGCCATGACATCAATTCTATAATTTCAGCCTACAACCCCGCATGTGTTGCACTTCAGGAAACATTCCTAAAGACCAGCAATAACTTTTCCATGAGTGGGTTTAAAAGCTTTAGAAAAAACTGTGGTGACCACGATGCAGTGACCGGAGGTGTTTGTATATTAACATCCAATAACTATCCCAGCACTACCCAACCTTTGAATACTACGCTACAGGCTGTAGCTGTGCGAATTCATATATCATGCTTGTTGACAGTCTGTAGTTTGTATTTGCCACCACCCGATTTCATCCGCCAAGAGGAACTCGTTGCATTAACAGATTAGTTGCCAACACCATTTCTGCTGTTAGGTGACTTTACGGCCATAATTCTTTGTGGGGTACAAATTCTCGCGGTCGGCAGATAGAGTGATGTATTTCAGACTCTATCTGCCGACCGCCAACGTCCAACGAGAGTACTTACTTTCACATACCCACAACAACATTTCATTCTCTCGATCTAGCCATTACCTCTCCCTTACTTCTGTCATTGTTAAATTTAAATGCAGGAAATGATCTGACAATAGCGATCATTTTCCTCTATTCATCTCCCAGACTGGGGGTAGTTATGTAAGACAACGCTTAGCTATTTACATGTACAGTTGGGCAGATTGGACATTATTTACACAATTGGCAGTTGTTGATAATAAAATGGTTTCGATCGAAGATATTGATATTGTCATTTGTAAAGTCACTGAAATAATTAAGAATGCAGCTGATGCATCAATACCTAAGTGTTCCTGTATACCACACAGGCGTTACAAACCTTAGTGGAACAAAGAAGGCCAAGAAACATATAAAAAACAGGAAGTTATGGGGGTTATTTAGGAGGAACCCCACTACGGAGATTCGTATCGCATTTAAGAGAACAAAAGGATTAGCTCGCAGAGCTCATCGCCAAAGTCAGAAGGAATCCTGGTCATGCTATGTATCTTCAAAAACATCTTCAACTTCCTGTAAGCAGTTATGGAGAAAGGTGAAAGCAGCCAACGGAATTTATAAAGAATTTTCTATTCCTATTTTAAAAACCGAAGCTGCTATATACTCTTCTCCTACGGATACTGCTAACGTCTTTGGTGAAGCATCTACTAACAACTCAAGCTCGAACTCTTATAGTCCTTCGTTTTTGAGGACTAAGAGTCGTGCTGAGTAAGTAACAATTCGCTTCAACCATCGACAAGTCTTACCGTACAACTGTGAATTTGGAATGTTTAAATTGAAGAAAGCTTTACAGCAGGCCAATAACACCAGTCCAGGACTTCACGGAATCAGTTATCTTATGCTTCAACATTTAAATCCAGACTCCCTGTTGAACCTACTTTACCTGTTCAATAGGATCTGTACTGAAAATAAATTTCCATCTCAATGGCAAGAAGCAATAGTGTGATTCCTGCCCTAAAGGCAGGTAAAGATTCTTCAGAACCTCTGCATTATCGACCAACCGCTCTGACGAGTTGCTTATGTAAGACTCTCAAATGTATGGTCAATTTCCGTCCCATATATATCTTAGAAACTAATAATTGTATCCATAAGAATCAGAATGGCTTTCGTAAAGGAAAATCCACTCGTGATAATATGACACACTTGGAAACTCAAACCCACAACGTTTTGTGCGAAGAAATCACTTAGTTTCCATTTTCTTCGACATAGAGAAGGCTTACGACCGGCGATATGGAATTCTCTGTACATTATATGATTTTGGCTTTCGGGGTAATCTACCGTGTTTTTAAAGTACGAATTGGAAACTATACATCCAATATTTTTACATAATCTGAGTGTGTTCCTCAGAGCTCGATTTTAAGTGTCACACTTTTTAGTCTCTTCATCAGTAACATTCTTCATCAGCTTCCATCATCAGTACATGGTACTTTGCTTGTGGACGACCTGCAAATATCATGCGAGGGGTCTAACATCTGATTAATTGAGAGACAACTGCAAACAGCAGTGAACAAACTTGCTGCATGGTGTGCTGAAAATGGCCATGCCTTATCACCAAACAAGAGTAAATATGTCCACTTCTGTAGAAAGACTAGCTTAATAATGATCCAACTATTTATATCAATAGCATTCCAATACAATTTGTCAATGAAATAAAATTCTCTTGGGTATTATCTTTGATCGAAAATTAATCTTTCTCCCGCATATTTTATGTTTGTGGAAGAAGTTTGAGCGATTGCTTAAGATTCTCAAGGTGTTATCAAATACATCTTGGGGTGCAGATCGCACATCACTACTCCAAATTTATCAGTTATTGATTCTATCCCGCATTAAATACGGATATGTTGCTTATGGATCGGATAGATCTTCTGTTGCACGCATATTGGACACAGTTCATCATTCTGCTTTGAGGATATGCTGTGGGGCATTCCGCACATCCCCCGTCCAGAGTCTATACGCGGTATGCCATCAATTACCGTTAGACCTAAGGCGAATGTAGCAGTCTCTCAATTATTATGATAAGATAATATCAACCCCTCATCATCCATTACCTTCCATGGTTCTGAATGCTTGCCTTAACAGACTTTATGATGCTCCTCTAATGAGCATCACACCTTATCTGACACGGGCCAAATTAAATCTGTGGCTTACAGACCTATGTCACATTCGGACTGAGCCTATTGACGAATTTGCTCATCCGCCTTAGTATGATGACCCAACAATTACATTTATTAAGTAGAAGAACAATTACATTCAGTATCGAAAATCGGACACAACACCTATTGTTTTTCAACAGCTATATTCTTCTCATTGCTGTCAGTACCAATCACACAAGCCTGTATTCCCAGATGGATCTAAAACGGCAGAACATGTGGGCTGTGGAGTTTTTATTAACAATTAAGCTTTTAGTTACAGCCTACCTTCATCCTGCTCCATCTTTACTGCTGAAGCAACAGCAATCTACTACGCACTTCAGCATGTGAATACAGCTGATTATAATGAATATTGTATATACACTGAAAGCATTATTGAATATTGTATATACACTAAAGCTTTGAAAAAAAATTATTTCCCCTGTCATCCTGTTGTGTCAAGAATTTTCGGAGCATTGGATACCCTTGCTGGCAAGGAATACATAATAATATTTTGTTGGATACCAAGCCATGTATGTTGTTTGCACCTGCGTGCTCAGCACCCTCCTTGAGTCATAAAAAAGAAACCGGCAGTAGCGATGTGAGAGTCGGAGAAATAAAGTGTGTGTTTTATACAGTCCTTGGGTGAGTATTAATTGAGTTAAAAACTGAGCTCTATTTTACATTGGTCATAATCGAGCCGGAGAAAATCAGCAACCTATTGATCTATTTAAGGACTATGAGTGATAATTTAAGCCTCTGCTGAGTATCGTCAGCATAATTGAGGTATGCGACTGAGTAATTTACATGTTCTGAGAATAGATTTATATATATATATATATATTGAATTATTAATAACTATCCAAAATGTTTAATGGCGTAACAAAAGAGGATTTGATATTAATTGCTATTGAGTTAGGAGAAGATGTCAATGAGAAAATGACTGTCTCAGAATTAAGCAGTATTATAAATGAAAACAAGAAGAACGCGACAGAGAAAGATTCGGTTGTAGAATTAGCAAATACGGTAATTGAAGAGAGAAAGTCCGATGAGTTGCGGCAACTACAGTTAGAGAAAATTAAGCTCGAACAGAGAAAATCTGAAGAGCTTCAACAATTAGATTTAGAAAAAATTAAACTTGAAAGAACGAAAATGGAATTAGAAATTGCTCGCGTGAAAGCTGAATCTAAGTCAAATTCTGAAGGTGAAAATGTTGAAAATAATCAGACTGAATCTTTAGACTCTCAAAAAAAGTGTCCGTACTTTAACTATTAAAACTCTTAGTAGACCTGAGAGTTGGAGTTATTTTTTTGAATCTTTAGAAAGGGCCTTTATTTCAAAAAACGTCCCTGATAAATACAAAGCGGAGATTTTGTTAAATTCGCTACGAGAAAGGGCGACTAATGTGATAACTTACATCAAGGATGACGAGTTAAATGAGTATTCTAAAGTAAAAACAATAGTACTTCGAGAATTTGAGCCTACCCCTCAATCATGTTTAGAACATTTTAGGAAACCCCACCGCCAACCAAATGAAACATACGTACAATTTGCATCGCGATTAACGACGAGCTGGGAATATTATTTACGATTGAGGAAGGTAACAAATTTCGAAACTCTCAAAGATTTAATTGTGTCGGATAAAATATGCCAGATCTTGGATAGAAAAACTATGTGTCATATTAATTTGAGACAGGCTGACACTTGGTTTAAATCCTCTGAATTAGGGAAAGAAATTCATTTATATTTTACTCCTCGAGGTAAGACTTTGGTGGAAAACTCAAAATTTAATAAATTGTCCGAGTCAAAATACAAGTCGAGAGTTTTCCTTTCGGAAAATGAAAATAATAAGTGAGTTTTATCATGTAATGAGAATCACCCCATATATAAAGCCCTAATTATAAAAATATGTCAGAAAATGAGCGTATTGAGTTTGTAAAATCAAATCACTTCTGTTTTAATTACTTGGGGAATAATCATAGGGTAAATCAAAACATTTGTGCAATATCTGTTAGTGGCGTCATCATGCTACATTTCACTTTCAGTCAGAGCAAAGCCAAGAACGTTTATCGGCATAAGAATGTAATTACTCTTAATGCAAAAGTGAGTTCCTTCCCCAGAGCTTTAGAATTCGTTCCTACTAACAATAAACAACAGCCTCGAGGTCAGGATCAAAATTGCTTGGCGGCGACTAGTTATACTTCGTCAACAAATTAGAAGTTTGTGCTACTTATCACTTTGATCTGTTTTTTAACCGATGACTTGGGAAATTTTTTACGCGTTCGTGGTTTATTAGACGTTGAAGCCAGTGCTAATTTTTTGAGTAAGAGTTCCGTTGACAAGCTTAATTTCAGAAAGGAAAAAATAAATATTGTAGTTTCTGGTTTAAATGAAATGTCTCTGACAATTAAATCTAAAGTTAATGCTACGATTGTTAATAATACAAGAAATTTCAAATTAAATTTATAATTTTTGGTTGTTCCGTGTGTCTCAAATTTGACCCCTTTAAGGCAAATTTATATTTGCGTTCCGGAATTAAAAAAACATTAAATTAGCGGATTCGGGATTTAATGTTCCATGTCCAATCGATATAATTCTGGGAGCAGAGAATTTTTATGGACTATTAAAACCTGACAGAATTTACCCTACTAATACTAAATTAATTTTACTAAACACAGTATTCGGATTTGTAGTGAGTGGTTGTGTACCAATAGTAACTGAGACTAATATACACTGTGGGCTTATAAACGAGGGTGCTGACTTAAACAAAATTATGCGGAATATTTGGGAAATAGAAAAAATTGAAGAAACACGGAAATTTGAAACTGCTGATAGAATTGAAGCTAATAATCATTTTATAAGAACTCTTAAAAGGGATAAATCAGGAAAATTTGCGGTACAAATGCCATTTAATCATATGCAAGAAGTTTCTATGACGCAAGAACCTGAATTGGTCTACTATTTACCTCATCATGCAATTTATAGACCACAGAAAACGAGTACGAAATGTAGAGTTGTGTTCGACGCTTCGCAAATTACTTCAACTGATGAGTCATTAAATTCCCTACAGCTAAATGGTGATGTAATTCAAGATGATTTATTTGCTATAATATTAAGGATTAGAAAACATCTTTTTGCTTTTATTACCGACATTCAAAAAATGTATAGAACGATTTGGATTGATCCTGCACAAAGAGACTTGCAAAGAATTGTATGGAAAGAGGAGTAAGGAAGCAAATATTAAAACGTATCAACTATGCACAGTGGCGTATGGAACCACTAGTGCTACATATTTGGCTTAAAGATGTCTTCAACAGTTAGGTACTGATGAACAACTGAAATTTCCATTGGCTTGTCAAGTAGTACAGAAGGATATGTACATGGATGACATATTGAGTGGAGCGTCCAATTTAGAAAGTGTAAAGTGTCTAAAGCAAGATTTAACTCAAATATTTAAAACTTGTGGTATGGAACTGCATAAAGGGCAAAGTAGCTGTCCAGAGTTAAGAGAATTTTCTAAAGATTCAAATGACTATAGCTTTGATCAAACAAAAACATTGGGGTTGCTATGGAAGGCCAAAAGTGATGAACTTTCCTACAATGTGTCCAAAAAACATGCTTCTATGGTTACTAAGAGAGAAATTTTGTCCCTAATTGACCGCATTTTTGACCCACTTGGTTTGATAGGACCTTGCTTACAAAGGCTAAGGTTTTTATGCAACGTCTGTGGAGGTTATCAATAGACTGGGATGAAAGACTGCCATCAGATGTAGTACAAGAATGGTTACAGTTTTTTGATGGGTTGTGTGACATAAACTTTATTAAAATGAATCGATGCTACCAGAAAATGCTGTAAAAATTTAACTCTTTGGGTTCTCGGATGCATCAGAGGGCTATTACGGTGCAGCAGTCTATCTGAGAGGGGAATCAGCCAGTGGTGAAGTAACTTCACGTCTAGTATGCAGCAAGAGAAGAGTAGCACCAATCAAAAAAACTTTCGATTCCACGACTTGAACTGTGTGCAGGTGTATTGCTATCTAAATTGATGAAAAAGGTTAGTACTTCCCTTGAACTTAAGATTGATCATAATTGGTATTTTTCGTACAGCAAAATCGTTTTGTCCTGGATTCAGAAGTCTCCAGCGGAATTAAAAACCTTTGTCGCTACCAAAGCGGCTAAAATACAAGTTCTGACAGATGTCTCACAATGGAGGCATAGATTATCGGAGCGAAATCCTGCAGACATCGTTTCTCGTGGCTGCAATCCAGCACAACTGAGAAATAATTCTTTGTGATGGAATGGACCGCTATTTATCATCGAGGAAGTAGAGACGTTTAACAACTGTGAAGAGCTAATTAACGAGGACATAGAACATTTTAATACAGAACTGGTTAAGAGTGAACGAAGGTTTCAGAGATCTGTTTTCCTAGTGACTTTTAATTCCTTAACTGAGAAGTTACTTAGTATTACTAACGAGTATACTAAACTTGTACGTGTTTTAGCTTTTCTTAATAGGTTCCTTTATAATTGCAAATCACAGCAAAAGGCAGCTGACCCCCTGCAATGTAAGGAAATTAAAGATGCTGAATTTGTCTTAGTAAAATTAGTTCAACAAGAGTGCTTTAAAGGGGAAATTACTGACCTTTAGAAGGATGGTAATGTGCCTACAGATAGTAAGCTAGAAAATCTTTACCCATTTTTAGAGGAAAGGGGTGTTGTAAGAGTTGGTGGAAGACTAGCCAACAGTAAGTTTAATTTTGATAAAAGGTTTCCTATAATTTTACCTACCAATCATAAATTGGCTGCGAATCATCACAGCCAATTTATGAAACATTTCAGCAATCATGCTGAAATATTTCATTAGAACTATTTACATATTGGCACACAAGGATTATTGTTTCTTATTAGACGAAGGTTTTGGCCTTTTAGTGGACGTAACCTTTGCAGAAAACTAGTGCATGATTGTGTTGTTTGCTTTGAAGCAAAACCAGTACCTTGTCAACAGTTCATGAGACATTTACCTGAAGAGAGAGTAAACCCAAACTTTCCATTCAATTGTGTAGGGGTACATTTTTTGGTCCTTTTTAAATAAAATATCCCAATCAAAGAAAAGGAATGTATAATAAAATTTATGTGTGTATTTTCATTTGTTTTGTGACTAAAGCTTGTCATTTAGAGATGATAACGGACCTCTTTAGTAATGCCTTTGTAGCTACACTTAAGAGATTTCTTAGCATTAGAGGGAAAAGTACCCACATGTTTTCTGATAACGCTACAAATTTTGTTGGCAGTAACTCTAGATTAAAGAAATTGAGTAGATTAGTTTGCAGTCCAGATGAAAACTTGAGTAATTATTTGTCCAAAGAAAACGTTGATTGGACTTTCATTCCCCTTAGATCCACGAATCACGGTGGACTTTGGGAGGCAGGTGTCGAATCCGCGAAATAGCATCTTAAAAATGTAGTAGGAGATTTAAAACTAACCTTTGAGGAATTTTGAACTGCATTTGATCAGATTGAGGCAATTCTTAATTCTCACCCATTGCATCCCCTATCATCTGACTTAAATGATTATGATGTCTTGACACCTGGCCATTTTCTGATAGGCAGACCTATCACATCAATTGCAGAACCCAACATCCTAAATTTACATAACAATAAATTAAAACCGTTTCAAAAATTAACACTAAGATAGTGCAGACATTTTGGAAGCATTGGTCTAACAATTATTTAAATGCAATACAAGAAAGATCAAGGTGGAGGTTCATTAAAGAGAATGTGCCAGTTGGCACTATGGTGATTTTAAAATTCGATAATGTACATGTTTGTAACTGGCCATTGGGCAGAATAATGCAAACATTCCCAGGAAAGGATAAGAAAGGGAGAGTAGTTTTAGTTCAAACGAAGAATAGAGTATTTAAAAGGAGCATTAATAAAATTTGCATTTTGCCATTGCCTAATTAAGGAGTGAGAACTCTATCAAATATATCTGTGTATCATTATGTATTTACTATAGTTTATTATTAATAGTGTGTATCATTGTACTCATATATTATATAGTGTGTTAATATTTTTCTTGAGATTTCCAATTGTTGAATGTACCATGTCAACACCGGGGGGAAGGTTGGCCCTTGAGTCATAAAAAAGAAACTGGCAGTAGCGATGTGACAGTCGGAGAAATAAAATGTGTGTTTTATACAGTCCTTGAGTGAGTATTAATTGTGTTAAAAACTGAGCTATTTTACATAGGTCTTGTGGAAACGAGAGAGTGGACGCAGCTGCAAAGACTGCAACAGAAATTTTACTTAATCCAGACTGCAACAGATCCAATTTTACTCCAATTTTACGATTCCACTCTCAAATGTGAAAAAAGGGTATTAAATGGTTTGTTAGTTCTCTTTGGGAAGAATTATGGGACTTGCAGGTCGGAAACAAACTGTATACCATTTCTTTATCCCTCACCTCATTATCAGTTTTACCGTTACGAAGTGCAGATGTAAGATTGACTCGCCATCGTATCGGGCTCACAAAAAAACAGAGATATTTGTTTTTAAATGAACTAAATCCATGGTGTGAAGCGTGTGATGAGCCATTTGCTGTTTATCATATTTCAATTTCATGTCATGATTTTAGCCAACAACGTTTACACTATTTTAATACTGATATTTTAACTATAATTGATTTAATAGGGGACCCACCCCATAGAGACCTATTCGCTTTTTTTTTTAGAGTAATAGGTTTAATACATTTTATTTATAATTTGTATTTTAAATTATTGGATTATATATACATTTGACTTTCTATTTTATATTCTACAATTAGATTTTAAGATAATATATACACTAATTTCGGTTTTTTTAAAAATTTTTAATGTTTTTTGAACGAAAGAATAAAATAAATAAAAATGTTACACTTGGCACAGCATGTCCACTTTTGCACCATAAAACCCAACCAACCTCTAAACCTTTACGTGAAAGCTAACTTTTTTACATGATAAAAACAAAATTACGTTAAAGCATAAAATGTCAAAAAATTATTATTTTTATACATACATGTTAGAGTATGTTAACTTCCATCAAAAAGGATCTCATTATTTAAAAATTTATATATTTTCCTATTATAACTTATATTATATGCAGCATTAAGTTTTTAAGTTAAATCTTATTTAAATAATAACAAAAATGCATTTTTTGTTTCAAATAAATAGGGAGTAGTGTCAATAAATAGCCTAATTTAAAGTAGCATTTAATATTTTAGAGCAATTTTTGCAACACTTTCTCTATGTTAGCAGCTATTTGATACTTACTAATGCTTTTCTTTACAAAATGATATAATACAGATTTAATGAATAAAATATTTTTAAAAATAATGAAGTTGATTTGTAATGATACATAATTTTTAAGGTATTCTATTACATGAAAGAAAAATCGTGACAACATTGAATGAATTCCCACCGTATGATTTTAAACAATTAAAAAATATACAATTAAAATACATTTATATAGTAACAAGGACATGGGATTATAAATACCAAAATTTCATTAACGAATGAAATAGCAGAAAGCAACAATCCGAACACAAAATAAATGTATTTCTAACAAATTAAATTTTTGGTGAATAAATTACCATGATGATATATTGAATATTAAAAATTAATTTAACATATGATGGTAATTCAAATTTTTTTGTTAAAGACACCATGCATATATTAACATTTTTCTTAAAAAAAATCAAAAAGCGAATGTCTAAAAGTATGATTCATTTATACTACACATGCTACAGAATACATTAATATAGTGATTTCAACAAGTGTAATCTAGTTAACATACAAAGCTCTTTTATTTCCTGTATTGAAAGATAGCCGTGATGTGAAAATGTTGATTTAGTATAATTTCACTAAAATGTTATTTTTGAAGAAGCACCATTAGTCATCATCACTGGTCTAAAGCAAGTTTCGATATGTTAATCTATTTTATTTATACATAATTATTAATAATCTTTATATTGCTTTATAAAAAGCAACTGTCAACTATTTTGAGAAAATTTCGAGCATTTCAATAAAAATAGCAAGGAAATATTTGAAATTAATTCAAGCAATTTTTTTCGAAACGGCCGATTATCATTCCATGAAGTCATTTATCTTAATACAGATGTTATTCAAAGTCTATTTGTTTGCTGAATTAAATAAAATTATTATGTAATACCTTTTATTATAAATAATTGATAAGTTTGCGATTAAAAATACAACTTATTGAAACCAATATAAAAATACCACTTTATGATATTTTAAGAAAATAATTTTATACAATTTAATATTATTTAAATTGAAAATGCATATGTTGAATTCGCATGTCTAAATGAAGTAATTTTATTGTTGATTTGTGTCTTTAAATGTAAACAATACAAATTGCATAATTGAAAAGCATAGTGCTTTGAAATATCTCGATTTCCATTCGAGATTTTTCAAAGGAAAAACTAAACATAAAAACATATATTCCAACATAAATTCATGATAACTATACCCCAATTGCCAACAAGTAAATAATTTTATAGTATGTTAATTGACGGTGATAAAACTCAATTAATTCATGGAAAGGAAATTTTTAAAATAATTTTAAAGACTTAAAAAAGGAACTTTACGTCATTTTAATGGAAAGAGCTATTTTCATTTTCAAAAGTGTTATAATTTCCAAGATCCACTCTATTTTTACAAAGTGAATGCTATTGAATCATCAGTAGAAGCTATTGTAAAATTCTATAACAAATTAACATTTTGAAAAACAATTCTGTCGCAAATTAATCATACCCGGGAAAAGTTCTTAATCTCCAAACTGCGTCGCCAACACTCAGGAATAGGAAAGATTTGAACGGAGCACCAGGAAGATTTTGGCCTGCACTTCAAGGCAATAGATTTTGAAGGTACGTGACGATGCGAAGTATATTCGTAGTTTATTGCCTCGGATTTCCTACTTGGTTTCTGGAGTTTCTTACTACTGAAAACACTGCGAAAAGTTTACGGCAACTTTTTATTTCCTACTTGAACCGACATAATCGAAACTTAATTATACTTCTTGGGAAGACTAGGAAGTCTGGCATAACCTCATTTTCAGAAGAAGTCGGGTCGCCATTCTTCCCTTTTAAGAGTCGTCGCGTGCCTTCTCATTCCTGCACGCAATCTTTTTAATGAATAGTTGATGTCCCAATGAGTGAGTATGAAATAACATACTAAAGAAAAATTTATAATACTGTTCCGTGAATGTTTTAATTATATTTAAAATATAAATTACAGTCCAACTCATATAAAACGAACGCGAACGAATTTGGGATGCTTTCTCGTTGTAATGCCCAAACAATGTATGAATTTATAAAGTAATAAAAATATTCATAATATTATTATTTAATTTGATTATTAACAGAAATTGTTGGGAACTTTTATTGTTCTTTATAGAAGGCGTTCTGGTGCAGTGTAAAGTAGGCAGCCTAAGGCCGTCGGTAAGCCATAGTCACGTGTTGCTCATTGTTGAATTAACGGACCTCACTTGTACCTGGCCACACTCAACTTTTCCTATTCAGAATCGAGTTCGGAACCTTTTGCTCTAAAGTCCTATTTGAATTCCTAATATTCAATTAACAGAACAGATAAAATATCCTTTATTCATTTCAAAAACTCGTCTTCCTCAGCTTACGGAAGCAATTTCCAAGGAATGACTAAAATTTGTTCGCATCAAACATCAGTACATTTGTTGCTGTGGTTTCATATCCCAGATGATGCAGCTAAGCTAAACCATCTTCATTAAACCAAAAATGATTAAAAAGTCCAAAAATAAATTAGGATTCTCCTTGTTTGAAGTAAAATTCAGACATTCAAGAATGTCTCGGGGAGGCCTGATCAGCCTTGCACCAGTGACACCCCAGAAAGACTTTCTGGCCCTGTTGAAAAAAAGAGGACCAAATGTATCCATTCAAAGCCTGTTGTATCCTAGAGATACTGAGCTGGTGCCACCAACGAGGTTTTTTTTCCCAAAGTACCAAGAGTGGGATCTCTCCAAATTGCGTTTAATTTCATCTTTTTAATTTAGCACATACAGATCTACTCTGTGCAAAATATTTCCCCCCTTCATTGATAGGATCACTTCAATGTAAAATCTTAAAATTTGAAACGAATAATATAAATTCAATACCTAAATTTTAAAATCTTTAACTAAAAATGTTTTCAAGTTTTTTTTATTTTAAAAGTTAGAGTTTCAATATTATTAATGGAGTGAATTATTAAGGATTACTTCTCCAAAGGAAGCGGTTGATAATAAAGCAGTAAAAGACAATGTTTTTTCTGGCATTCCTCTTACATGAATTTTGTATAGCATAATCGGATTCATTTAGTACAAATATAAATCGAATATCCCGAGTTACAGGCCGAAAATAAATAAATATTTTTTTCTGGCTTTCTCATTACATGAATTTTGTATAGCATAATAGGATTCATTTAGTACAAATATGAATCGAATATCCCGAGTTACGGGTCGAAAATAAATACATATATAAGTCTCGTGATCAAGAAATAGAGGGTGTTCCATCCGAAGCGTGTCTCGCTGAGAGTGCCCGTCAGAACAGAATATATTGAAGGTGAGACTTCTCCTCCGCCGATGACGGCCAATGGTGGCCTGATTGGTTAAGGCGTCTTTCTTATTATCAGATGGTAGTGAGTTCGAATCTCGGCAGACCGAAGATCCGTCATGTTCGCTGAAGGCGATAGGGATACGTTAAAAATGGCCGTGGTGGTAATGTTCTCCAAGTGAAACGATGTTTCTGGGAGAGGCAGGCCAAGTATCGGGGGTGTTCTGATTGCTTCAAAAAAAATGACGAAGACTGCATACTGTTTGCTCCTTCCTCTACATTTTTTAATCAATCAAAATCTTGAAGCAAGTATAAATCCTTACAATAACAGCTTCGTAAATTTATACCTATAACTTCTATGAATATTTCATTAGATTTTAGAAAAAGAATTAAATTACATTAAAACATAAATCCATTCAAACAATTTTTTTCTTCGAAAATTTCTAAATAAACAAATGAGGCCAAATTTTGTATAATAAATAAGGAATAAATTAATTGAATTACCTTATCATTTCACATTCAAAGCTTTTAAAAAAATTACCGCTTATTGCTGCTCACAAAAATTAAATTATTACACAACAATTAATAAAGCTTATTTTATTGATGTTAAACATGAACTTGTATTAAGATAAATTTTCATTAAAAAATATAATTTTGCACTTTTTTCTCTCATTGGATGCTATTTCATCAGGCTTTGAGATAAACTACCAAGGTTATCCAAAAAATTGATATAAAGGAAGGCTATTAATTTTCTGAAATTATATATATATATGTATGTGTGTATGCATGTATGTATGTATGTATGTATGTAAGTGAATAATAATAAAAAAGGAGCCTTTTAAAGCAATGAATAAAATACCAAATATATATATATATATATATATATATATATATATATATATATATATATATAATATGTTACAGGAAATCTAAGTAGAGCTAAAGAGAGATATGCCAGTATAAACATAAAAAACAATAAAACTAGTAAGACAAAATTTGAAAATTCCTGGAAATATCCAATACAAATAATAGGAGGAAAGCATAGGGACCACGTCTTCATCAGGAGGGAGATGGTCAACTATGCAAATTAAACACTCTTTTCTGACATGCACATATGTCTAAAGATCTTCTAGCAATTCCCCCGAAGAGTGTTCGTATCAAAAGAAAGACGCATAAAGATGCATTTCATAGCATAAAATTAGAGTAAAAATATATAATATCAAAGGAAAGCAAACAAACCTACAGTAGAGGGACTAATTACCTTAAAAAAGGCAACTTAAAATCTCAATTGCAACTTTCGATCGAAATATATTATTAATGGCAAAATTATAAACTTTCTAATATAGCAATTCCTTATTAATTGTTTCATTCTAATAAACCACAAAACTAAAAGGCTTAAAAGAGTTGGGTGAAAATCTACAAATTTTATAACAGAAAAGATTTAAAAAATAATTTTGAGTTTCATTTGGAAAAAACTTACAATTTGGAATCTTCTTTTTCGAATACTTATAATTGGATACCTTGTAAAATTTTTATAATAAAATTAACTTATAGTTGTTGTAAATTTTTATACTCATGTTTAAACGATATAAATTTCAATAATCAGCATTTTAAGATTTATTTAAATACAGATATCATAATATTAATACGAAGAAAAATATTAAGCTATATTATTTCATAATTAATTTCCAACCTCCAAATTTCGACAATATTAAATTCAATAGTTTTGAAAATAATTTATATAATATTGTTCCTATAGAACATGTTATTGTGAAACTTGCACTCTCTAATAATATTCCTTTTAGACGTAGAATTTTGCAAAAATATCTTTTTTTTAATATGTAATTCTTCATGAATAATTTTGTGTATGGCTGTATTTGTGTATCCAATGTTAAGTCCCTTCTGTATCATTTGGTAGGTACCGCGATTATCATCCATTAACATTTTTCGTAAGGCAGACACATTATCCGGGTTTACTGTCGACGGTGGCCTTCCTGTGTGTTCTTCATCCTGAAGAAAACTGCGACCTCTTCTAAATTCTCGAAACCATCTGAATACAGTAGCACGAGCTGGATATTCATCACCAAATGCAAAGTGCAACCGCTGAACACATTCTTTTTGATTTAATCCTACTTTAAAATCGTAATCGTAATTTTAAAATTAAACCGTTATTTTTATTTTGTAAATTCTAGTCTGCGCATATCTCAAAAACTTCAGAGTAACCCTCGTAAATTTATATATATATATATATATATATATATATATATATATATATATATATATATATATATATATATATATATATATATATATATATATATATGTATATATATTATCTCAGACAAATCGGAAATACCCCACTTCTGACACCAGATTTTGTACACACAGTTAGTTGTACTGAGCTTCGGGGTTCGTGTGGATTGAGAGTTGAAGAAAGCAACTACTCGATGAACACAAGAATTTTATTCGTAAAAATTCCACTAGAAATACCAACTGTAATAATCACAACTATACAGATACAATTTGTCGGATACGATAAGTAACACCTTCCAATCATAGGTCTCAAATAACTCAGGCAGAGAACAGCTTCTCTAAACTAGCAGTCATGACTAATCGTCTTCACAAAACTGCATCAACTCTTCAACCCCGCTTCTAACACCAGTTGAAACTAAGGTTTTGGAGATCGAAGAAAACGTTGAAGAAGCATTAGACAATATGAATAAGGAGACTGAAAGCTTTCATCTCTTCTTGTCCAGCTTTCATCTTAACTTTCATCTCTTCTTGTCCAGCTTTCATCTCAGCTACCTGCTCCGTTAATTTTTCGAGAAGACTTTTCCTTAAATCCATATCCATTTTTCTTGTGACACGCTGCAACAACTTTTCATCCCCGCTTCTAACACCAGTTGAAACTAAGGTTTTGGAGATCGAAGAAAACGTTGAAGAAGCATTAGACAATATGAATAAGGAGATTGAAAATTTGAAGAAACAGATGTCAAACAGACATGAGGAACCCAATGTGGCAGTTATGCCTTCCCTCGCCACGATTAAACTCTCAACATTCGATGGAAAATCATCCTGGCAGGTATACAAGACCCAGTTTATGATGGTAGCGGATACTAATGGATGGAATCCCCGGGCCCAAGCTTTTCACCTGGCGGCTTCTTTAAAAGAAGACGCGGCCGATATTCTCGAAACGCTTCCAGAAAAACAAAGGCATGATTTCCAAGCCCTATCGAGTGCGCTTGAGCTGCGGTTTGGAGAAAAGTGCAATACAGAATATAGCACATTACAGTTAAAATCCCGCTATCAAAAAGCGAATGAAAGTCTGCAAGAATTGGCTGCCGATATTCAGCGACTTTCCCATTTAGCATTTTCGGACTGCCCAGCTGAGACACGTCAAAATCTGGCTCTCCATCACTTTATCGATAGTGCGCGGGATCCGGAGATACAAAAAGCACTTAGACTCACCGATGTCAAAGATATCAGATCTGCTCTAGTCTACGTACTTAAGATAGAGGCTGCCCAGCAGGCCGCGCGTAAAGATCGGCACTCAATCAGAGCCGTCTCTGCTACTGATACAGACTATGATGTAAGAAAAGAAATAGAAGATCTGCGGCGAAAACTCCGTTGCTTAGAACTGAGTAAAGGTGGCAGAAACACGAAATTTCAGTGTTAGACTTGCGGTGCAGTCGGGCACGTCCGAAGAGACTGCCCAAAACAAAAAGATGGTGGAACTGATCTTCTACCACAGCAGAGAAGGATTCAACGAATCCAGGAGTTTGAAATACGTCATCACAAAGGACCTCTTCATGGAAATGCTGATGCAGTATCAAGGAAGCCGTGTAATGGAAACTGCGTAATTGTTCTAGAGTAGAGAAAAACTAACAATTAGAAAAACTATCAACCGCTGTTTCTGCTTGCATATCGCAGTGCTGTCCATGAGACTACCGGATACACCCCATCACAAATGCTCTTCGATCGCGAACTTCATCTCCCTTGTGATCTTCAGTTTGGTCGTCCACCGGATATATCTTCATCGCCAGAGGAATACATTTGAGACCTTCAGGCACGGCTTGAAGATGTCCATAACTTTGCTAGAGACTGAATCAACCTGACGGTCGAAAGAATGAAGACAAGGTATGACACAAGAGCGACAGGACACGAATTTCAGGAAGGTGATAAAGTTTGGTTGTGGAACCCGATTCCACGTAATTGACTTTCTCCAAAGTTGCAAACCAACTGGGAAGGTCCCTACATTGTCCTAAAAAGACGGAATGACGTCGAGGTTCGTATAAGGAAATCATCTTCTTCAAAACCAAAGGTTGTACATTATGATAGATTAGCTCCTTATCGTAATGTAAAGTAAAAATTAATATACCATAGTATCTTTGTAAATAGTAGAGATAATTTTAATATTTTGTCTTTTTTTGTATTTGTATTTTTAATTGTTTGTGTATGTAATGTGTTCTATATCCTCTTGAAATGTAAATTGTTTTATATTACATTTGGCCTCCTATCAGGGGATTGTACTGCCCGATACGTGCAGTCCTTGAGAGGGGGGCAATGTTACAAATTTATAAATAATTATTGTATATGTCTTAAAATATCTCAGACAGATCGGAAATACCCCACTTCCGACACCAGGTTTTGTACACACAAGTCAGTTTTGTGAAGACGATTAGTCGTGACTGCTAGTTTAGAGAAGCTGTTCTCTGCCTGAGGTATTTGAGACCTGTGATTGGAAGATGTTACTTATCGTATCCGACGAATTGTATCTGCATAATTGTGATTATTACAGCTGGTATTTCTAGTGGAATTTTTACGAATAAAAATCTTGTGTTCATCGAGTAGTTGCTTTCTTCAACTCTCAATCCACACGAACCCCGAAGCTCGGTACAATATATATATATATGTATATATGTATGTATGTCAGTGAGGTCACATAATCAGGTGAACTCGGAAAGAAATCACTGGAACAATGCATTGCCGATGATTGTATTTTAGCAGAAAACCCATTACAACTTGTCGTTTCATAGGTCTTCCTATTATAAAAGAGCAGTAATTGTGTAAATATATATATATATATATATATATATATATATATATATATATATATATATATATATATATATATATATATATATATATATATATATATATATATATATATATATATATATATATATATATATTCTGATATATTACTTGTGCAACTAAATCTTACACGAAAAAACCGGTTTATATGTACATATTTTTGCTAAGTATCTATATAAACGTTAAGCGAAAAAATATATTTAAATTCGTTGCCCCTTGAATAATTTGTAATAACAGACCTGTTTTGGATTTTTTTTAATCAAAAAAAGGTATATTTTGCATTAATACCTTTGGTTATTACGGAACTTTTCACTAGCATTCCAACTGATAAATTAAATGAAGTATTGAATTTCTATTTTCAGGATTATAAAATTTATTAAACTGTGTATTTGTAATAATTTATCCATTATGATGACAAATTATTTATTTAGAATTATGATATTTCACAAGGATCCAACTTTTCTTAGCATACTTATAAATATGTATATATATATATATATATATATATATATATATATATATATATATATATATATATATATATATATATATATATATATATATATATATATATATATATATATATATATATATATATATATATATATATATATATATATATATATATGTATGTATATATATTTATCAGTGACGTCACATTATCAGGTGAACTCGGAAGGAAATCACTGGAAAAATAGATTTCCTGATGAAGTTGATTGTATTTTAGCAGAAAACCCTTTACAACTTGTCCTTTCATAGGTCTTCCTATTATAACAGAGAAGTAATTGTAAAATCCAGCCTATTAAAATATTTTATTTCAATGATCATATACGCCGAATAATCCCTAAAATTAAAAGCATCATCAGTTTAATGATTAATTGATGCTTTAATTTAGGTACATATTAAATTATACAAATAAATCTGATTAATTGTAATTAAACCGTGTCATTTTTTATTGGTATTAAATATTTGGAAAAATAATTTATCAATAAATGTTTTTCTTTCTTATTAAAAATTAAAAGTATCTTACCTTATAAATATATAATTAGAATATCAATTGATTTTTGTAATTACATTTATATAACTATATATTTCGATATTAATGTTTGAATATATTTCTTAATAACATTTCGAAAAGTTATTTTTTTAAAAATTTTAATTAAAGTTCCATCTTTCTGAGCTGCAAAGCAATTGTTGCATATAAAGCTTGAGAAAATATATCCTGGAACATCCATCTGTTTTACTTTGAGTATTACAAACGAAATTCATTATTTTCTTTGAAATCTATATTTTATTTCTTTTGTTGAACTCTTTCCTCTATTTAAATTAATATTTTATTTTCTTTGCAAAAATTTAGAATAAGTATTTGATGTAATTTAGAAAACGTGATTGATTTAAAAGATATTAATATATCCTGACTTCACAGGATTTTTTTAAAATTTATTTAATACTTTAATAAAGGCCGGAACAGTTTAATTAAAACTGCACGTATTTTAATTCCATGTACTGCATTTCCTCTAAAATATTTAGTTTTGTGTTTATGGAATAATAATACAAAATATTTAATGTGGGAATCCTTCGGTATTTACTATTATTTTTCGGAAAACTTTTCATGAACTCAAATATTGTTATGGAAATAAAATACTGTAGCTTTTTTTTCCTTGTTAATCTGTTTATTCACATAAAATCCTTTAGATGCGGAGGGATCATTTCGATAGCGCAGTCATACTCGAAACAACATAGTAAATTTTTTATTGTAAATTATTTGCTAGAAATATACTTTTTTATAATAATGTATTTCCGAAATGGGTTTTTTTTTTCTGCTCGTTTTTTTTCAAAAGTTTTCAAGAACTCTAATAGTAATGAATTTTCCGAAATTATTTTTCCAAGTAATAAATATTTTTCCATAACCAATTTTCGAAGAGTTTCTGATACTCTGGCGGTTATTTTGACAAATAAATAACATAAATACTTACGAATGGCGGGATGTAATTCTTGACCTTCATTTCCATTTCTTGCTTCGGTCTCACCTTTGACAGAAATAAATTTATCAGAATTAATATTATGTGCTTAAGGGATTGTAAATATTCGAATAATTCTATTCATAATATGTTATAAAGTAACTACTATTTATAAGTCAGATAACACACATTTTCATTAAAATAATTAAATTGACAAAAATATATTTTATCGTTAAGAAATGGGGTAAAATTAGATTAATAGAAATAGTTTTAGAAATTTTGCAATGATTTTAAAGATTATGCGTTGATTTTGCCTCTCAGCAATCCGAAGAAGTCCCAATTCTCGACTTTATCCACATGCCGTGGAACTGAGCGCAAAATTCTCCATTTCCCGCCCGCGATCAATGGTGTGGGTGGAAGGACAGAGAAATTGCTCAACCATTTTTTGTACAAATATACTGAATCAGAATGCTCTGAAATCAGGTCGCCTTAAGAACAAGGAAGTGAAATTTCTTGATCACTCGCTGGTTGCTTCTCTCTGAAAAATTAGTCTTCCCCGCCCCCTATCATGTCACTCGCTTCATCCTCAAGAAGTGGTGCAAGTCATCCTTCTTCCAACTTTAGCTGTACGTTTAAATTATTATGAACAAAGAAAAATGTAATCTATTTTGCTTTGTTGTTATTTTCATATTGTTGTTTTGTTGTATATTTTTTGTATTTTATTTTTACATTTGTTGTTGTTATTTTTTTTTACCCTCTGTACTCGGTCAAATGGGCGTGGCAGAATCAACGGTCACACTGAAAGTGAACTAAAATTACACATTTCCTTTTTCGATTTATTTCAATTATCTTTAAGCTCTGTTTTGAAAGAAAGCACTCATTTAGTTTTATCACTAAATGCTCAGATGATGGCAGAATTATCATAATTTAAATTAAATGTAAATTTAAATTAATAAAAGAAAAAAACACAAATTTTTATTCTATTTTGATTATCTTAATAAATGCTCCAATTAAAAAGCATGAAAGGACACACAAGTAAAACTTGCTTGGGAAGTTAATTCAAATTTACACACACACACACACACACACACACACACACACACACACACACACACACACACACACACACACACACACACACACACACACACACACACACACGCACACACACGCACACACGCACACACACGCACACACGCGCACACACGCACACACACGCACACACGCGCACACACGCACACACGCGCACACACGCGCACACACGCGCACACACGCACACACGCGCACACACGCACACACGCGCACACACGCACACACGCGCACACACGCACACACGCGCACACACGCACACACGCGCACACACGCACACACGCGCACACACGCACACACACTGTTATTTATATTACGAGGTCTTTATCCAAGTTTGCTAGCTTCAAGATATATTCGAATCGTTTATGTGACACATAATCAATAAATCTTACATAACTGAAAGAATTGGAAATTACAAGTTAACTTTTTCCCTTTAGAGAATGTCTTAAGGATTATTTTTAAACTGAGATATTCATCAATAGAATAACATTATCTTCTTTGGAGATATTTTACGAACCCAAAAACAATAAACTGCTGGCAGAAAGAGATTGATTTTCCTAATAATTTTCATTCAAAGCCACTTGCATGTGAAACTAATTTAAAACAAATGTTATGCATTACTGCACCATAGTTTATTTTGAAAGACTTTTTGATATTTTAAGTTTCAAAATGTCTTAATCGTTCGCAATAGCGATGCTTAAAATTTGTACAAAGCTCTATTTAATGAATACTAATTTGTGTCTTTTTAATCCTTTTAAATTAATTTTTGTAACTAAATTAAATTTAAAATAGATGCGAAATGTTATAATGTGATAGATAGATGTTCACAGTAGTTACTCTCAAAAATTTCTCTATTTAAGTATCTTTCACAAAATTATTAAAAAAAAAGAAAGCTATAAAATTATTTTCTTCAAAAGTTAAAACGATCCTTACTTTTATGAATAATTTGAAATGCTTGCTTTTCCACTGAATTAATCAGACTATTAAACGAACATTTATCCCCTTCATCCAAATTCTATTCGATGATTAATTGCATAAACTTGACGAGTCTTGAGTTTTCTGAGTCTCTTTTTCTCAAACTAGTTTTTTACTGATTGAAACAAGTAGCATTGTCTTGCTGAAATTTACAGTATTTAACCCTCATAAGAGTGAATCGAAAGGATTTGTAGATGACAAATAGTGTAAATTTTTTCCAGTCTTCAGAGAAAATCGTATGAAATCTTTTTATTAGGCATTCAATGGCCACATTAGTAAATGATGTTAGTTTCGAATTTTTTTCTTCCAAGTAGAGTCATACACTACTGGCCATTAAAATTGCTACACCAGGAAGAAATGCAGATAACAAAATGATATTTATTGGACAAATATATTATACTAGAAATAACAAGTGATTAAATTTTCAAAAAATTTGGCTGGATAGATCCTGAGAAATCATTACCCAGTACAATCACCTCTGGCAGTAATACCAGCAGTTATACGCCTGGGCATTGAGTCAAACAGAGATTGACTTGCATGTACAGGTACAGATGCCCATACAGCTTCAACATGATGCTACAGTTCATCAACCGTAGTGACTGGCGTTTGGTGACGAGCCAGTCGCTCGGCAACCATTGACCATACGTTTTCTATTGGTGAAAGATCTGGAGAACGTACTGGCCAGGGCAACAGCCGAACATGTTCCCCTATCAAGGAAGGTCCGTACAATACTGGCAACATGCGGTCGGTCATTATCCTGCTGAAATGTAGGGATTCGCAGGGCTCGAATAAAGCCATGGGTAGAGCCATGGGTCTTAACACACCAGAAATGTAGCGTGCACTGTTCAAAGCACCGTCAATGCGAACAAGACGTCACCAAGACGTGTACCAATGGCACCCCATACCATCACGCCAGGTGATGGGCCAGTATGACAGTGTATCTGTCTTTCCTCTTTCCTTCATTGTATATTCGGTTTTGATTTCTGAAAAGCAACATTTCAAACAACTGCAAGAGTTTGCCACGCCATTTTCCGGTCAGATAACTTGTGTTTTGTTGAAATGGGTCTATCATCACGAGATGATAATTTACATTAACATCTCTTACATTTGCCATTAAAAATCTGTTTTATTTAAAGTATTGTCAACAGCAATTTTAGTAAATACTGAATCTTTCCAGGCACTAAGTTTTTTGATATAATTGATTTAATAATTGAGATTTTCGTTTAGATATTTCTTTTCCCTGAGACACTCCTCGAACTTTTTCCTAAAACAAAATAAAATTCATTTCTTACCATTTTATCGTTTGTGCTTTTATGTAATGCAAACTTACAGTTTTTATATGATCTTGAAAAACAGTAAGTTACTTATGTGAAACACCAAAATTCTACACAATTGTTTGTGCTGTGTGAAAGTAATCAATTTTTTTTCATTAATGACTAATTCGAAGAAATATGATTTATTTCAATTACTTCAATCTATAAAAATTATTCATTTCCTCTAATTTACTATTAAAATGATTGGTATTTTGGATAGTCTTATAATTATGTAACACATTGCAAATGCAGTAGATGATTTTGTAGTCTTATAAACTGGGAGAATTTGGTTTGTTCAATAAGAGTATCGAATGCTTCCCTAATTTTCAATAAATAATAAATGATATTTTCATATATTCTGTGTATATTTTTTCATGATAAAATACAATGATCATAAATGATAATAGAATGATCAATGGTTGATGATCAATGATCATAAATGATAAAGAGTTGATAGTATAAGGATTAAAAAATTATGCGTGTAACAACAAATATAAGAGAATGTTTTAAAATATTTCAAGACTTCAAGACTTGAAGTAAAACATTTTTCTTGGAAGACACCATAAAGAATGGCACAAATTGTAAAGGAAAGATCCTGATTTAACTGGAAAAAATTAAAATGATGAAGTTTTAATTTTCTTGAAGGATGATTTTAAACTTGATTCATATCAATCAGATTTCATAATATTGAAAATTTTGATGATACAAATTTTGTCAGAACAATATTTTCATTAATTTCCTATCAGTTTAAGTAAATTAGATTTTCTAAAAAATTTTGGATGTATTCATTTTGTATTTTATGGTGTCCTTTATATATTATTTATATTTATGTTATAAAAATAATAAAGGAAAAAACCGTAAATACTTTTTATTTGATTTACAAGAATTAGGGATCACCTTGACCCTACAGCACTCTTTAGAGCATAAGTTAGTAGGTTCGATTTCAGATACTATTGAACAACGAAAGGCGAATGTTCTGCACACAAAAAATTCCTTTCTCTGGCGAATTCTGTTTGAGAGGTTGTGAACAGCACAACGACCGTCGCAGGCATCCACAGCGCAAATGTACTCCGGGGAGAGCTGTCGATATCCACTACCTATTTATCAACTGACAGAAGAGGACAGTCTTTGACAGTGGATGCACCTGGAAGTGAGCGCCACTAAATGCAATCAACAAAAAATAATGTCACGTCGATAAAAAAAATAAGTTTATGGATAGTGAGGGCGTCCATTAACAGTAATTAAACTTGTGAATGATAACGAAAAGCTTAGTCTTTAACAGAAAACTTAATAATTTCTTTGTTCTATGGATTGTTTTCAGATTTATCTGAATGAGGACCCACGGACTGTGGTATGGAAACAATTTCCACCTGACGATGCACATCAATCGGAGGATAATGTTTGGGGGAGAATTCTAAAAATCAAAACGTATACTTCTTTGTTTTATGAACTGTTTTCTTAGATTTACCTGAGTAAAGTTCCGACCCACGGATCTCAAGAAAACAAAATTTTGTGGCACGGACTCGATTCCAAGCTGTCGATGCATCTCCTCTCTCAAATCGGAAAGAAATGTCTGCGGTAGAACTCTGAAAATCAAAATAATTACACGCATTTATTTTCAATAAAATTATTAATATAGAAAGGCAATTAAAATGGAGTGTTTTACGTAATGGCAATATCAAGAATTTAAGCAAATAGTCCCTACGATTATTTTAAAATATTAACTGAAGCTTTCTAAATATTCTAAACGGGGTGACTTTATTTCTTTAGTTCCACACTCGTTGAAAGAACTGTTCTTATTTGCCCAACCGAAAGGGTAAGCCTTCAAATTAGGGTGATTCAGTTTTAAAAACCGGATTGCTATAAAAGTTTGCCATCATTTGGATAGACAAAACAGTACCAGAAATAACTTGGTTAGTAAATGAATGGCATTTGTGCACAGAACTAAGCATGATCGAAATGTTATATTCGCCCTCTTCTTGGAAGGGAGCGGCACTGACAGCAATTTCTGGATGGAAAATTTTAGTAATCTTCTGTAAAAATCTGACATTTGTCATATCAACTGACAAACTAGCAGGGGATCTAAGGATAAAGAGGCCGACGCAATCCAGAATATGTTTCCATGAAGCTGGATGGTCATAGCATTTTTAAAAGTGCGATAATTTTTTTGTACCACGTTCAAACGATAAGCATTTTCGATGTCCACTTGAGAATCTGGCCAAGACAGTCTGAAATTTTCGGTCTCATTAATTTCCAGAAGAGTACCTGGAGATGTTCCAAAGTACCATTGGTGCGAGGGTGGAATTTGCCAGATTCAATGAAATCTAGATTTTTCATTAGAGTGAAGTTCCTGGTATGTAAGTAATGAACCTGTGGGCGAATCTTCCCCACAACCGTCTATCTGTGGTCTCATTGCCACTAATATTTACATAGGATGGAATCCATTAGGAATTAGTTCTTCCGATGAATGAAATGCTTTGGAAACAGTGTGTCTTCGAAAAACTGTGAAACACTTGTCTTAATCGTTTGTGGAACTGTTTTACCAGGACGATGATTTACACAAATATTTTCTATCATAGTCGTCATACGTACTTTCAAACTCTGAAAGTTTGCTGTTATAATATATTTAGACAGTCATCAAACAACCTTCAAGAAAAGAATGAACATTACTGATGAGTTTTTAGCTGATTTCAATTACAAATTATCAAAAACGTATTTTAAAGATATTCTTTTTTTACTAGATATTCAGCACAAAATATTTATTTCATGAGTAAACTTTTACTTCTTTATATATGCATCCAACTAAAATTATTTTGGATCAACACTTTTCAATGAAAAAAGGGAGCTCTGTCCGCGCAAAATTAGTATTAACTAGTCGATCACACATATTTTCTCGGAAAAAATATGTTGGCTACATATGCTACAATGAGTGATCGAACCGAATAAGCTGCTTCATTAGCTCATTTATTTATTCTTAATGAACGCAAATTTCTAAGCGAATTCTATAATCCTGCCGATATAAAAAACGTAATTTAAAAATGATTTATTTTTATTAATAAAGATAAAAATGATGAATGTTTTGTTCTCATCCTTAGTAAAAAAAAATTAATTTGGAAGATTTGGTGACATATTTTTTGTGTCAAGTAGTCATGGTGGTAATACGTAAGTTCAAATTCAGTATTCAATATTTATGCATTAAGCATATACGCTATTACATGTAAAAACGATTTTGTTCATTTTCAGCTCAATTTTATATAATAACCCTAAAGATCAAAAGCGAATTCACTTATAAAGAAAAGTGTCGATCTCATACATCACATATTATATCTGATATCATTCGCTACACTACAAGCATGAAAAATTTAACACTTTTTAAGTGATTCCATCAAGTGATTTCAAGGGTCAATTGAAAGATGGCTTACATCAAACATGCCCATAAATTAAGGAAAATCCAGAAGCATTGAAAAAGAGAAATGCCCCTTGTAGGAATGTCAAGCGTTTTATGCAACCTGCAATGAGCAGAGCAAAGAAAAAGTGTTCACAAGGTTTGTTTTCCTGCGCGTAGCGCTTGCAGTCCGATGACCGTCGGCTGCTCATAGGCAGAACTCTAGATGAAAACGTCAATGGATGCAGTCATTCGAGGAGGCTTCAGAACAGATTTGCACCTTTAAATCAGAACCCTGACAGATGAAGTACACCGGGGCATCATTCTGGAACATAATGTCCATTTGCATTCAGTTGATGTCTTATAGAAAACAACGGTCACCCTCACCTTTATAACTTTGTGCCTTCAATCAGAAGATTTCTCTCGAATGAAATGCCGGCATTCTCACCGGACTTGAACCTGATAGAGGATGTGTGGGACATGCTAGATTGAGGAATCGTGGTCCATCAACTATCTCCTACACCTGACCTATGAAGAGCATTGCTTGCTGAGCGGCGTTTACTTCCTCCAATGCAGCTTGTACTCAGCATACTTCGGGTAGCAAGGACAGTATTTCCCCGCATTGACGACATGCTGTTCAGTTGCTGTACGGGAGACATGTGGTGTAAGTACTCTATGGAGTGGTTCGTCAGATATCATATCTTGTTATTTCCCATTTGTTTAATAGACATGCTTTTTGAATAGATGTCTGGTTTTGTTCGTTGTCGGCATTATCCTGAATTCATGGACATGTTAAGTAGATTAAAGCATTTGTTATACATTGTGCAGAAATATTCTGTTAATCCAGTGGATTAACAGAATATTTCTTTTTTATTGCAAATGGACATTATCTTCCAGAATGATGCCCCGGTGTACTTCATCTGTCAGGGTTCTGATTTAAAGGTGCAAATCTGTTCTGAAGCCTCCTCGAATGACTGCATCCATTTCCTTTTCAACGAAGGGAATGGACTGACTAGTATTTATACTTCCTTCAGTTCATAAATTCCAGAAATATTTCAGGTTATGATAAATAAGCAGACGTAAATATTAAATAAGCAGACCTTGATTATTAAATAAGCAGACGTAAATATTAAATAAGCAGACCTTGATTATTAAATAAGCAGACGTAAATATAAATTGCTCCGAACACAATTTCTAGCTTTTTAATGATTGCTCCTTGCATTCATATTTTTCGACTTTAAACTTACAAATTGCTTGGTAATTCTTATCCATGATATATTGAAATAGACCTTTACTCTTGAAAATATTAAACATTTTTGGGTGAAAAACACTTTTACACTAAACTATTCATTTATGGGATTTTTATACACCATACTTCATAACACATACTTCTTTCATAATTATATAATTTTTTTGCCCAAAACTTATTTCTGTATAGAAAAAAGAGAGCATTTTCCAATTTTCTTGTTGCTGTGAAGATCCCCACCTAAACTTTAAGCTACAATGAGTTTTTTCATTGATTTATTTTAGAAAATTAGCTTTTTGCAAACTAATGTAAGAATAATTATTTCCCATAAATTACAAATATTTCTCGTAAAATCTATTTTTCTGTGCTTTAAAATCAAATCCTGTTTAGTCAGAAATTTATTATTAAGAATAATAATTTTCTTTTTCGATTTTAAAAATTCATTTACATTATAAAGTAACAAGTTCAAACAGGTATGATTATTTTATCTAATTACTTTTTTATTTACGATCTTTGTTTAGTGAAATAATGACAGGAAGATTATCTCGTGATTTTCTACCTGTTGTTTTAAGATTGAAATTTTGAAAGAAAAAGTGTTCGGATGATAAAGGAAAAAGAAATAAATTAACATACATAAGCAATGGAGGGAGGATGACTGATAAATTTCTTATAATAAATAAGCACGACGGAAAAAGTAAATTAATTAAAATTCATTAGCCATTAAAAAGGATCCAATATCAGATAGAAGGGAAAATTGAATGAAAATTTTTAAAAATATCTTATAATTAATAGATATCGGAGAAGTTTTTTTCAATAGATTTCCCTGAAGATTCTTCGGTATTGAAGCAGCAGAAGTTTTAAATCCTATCTATTAGAAAAGTTATCATATTCTTGACACCAAATCGCTTCTCTTTCTTTATCTATCATATTCCCTTAAAATTACTTTTTCAAGAAAAAATTTGCATGAAAGTTCCAATGCTGCGGTGCTGATAATGTAACTGAACATGCAGGTGCACATAATTTTAGTAACAAAATTAGTATTTAAATAAGAAACCTAAAATGAATAATTATAATTTAACTCAATTAACAATTGCTAAGAATTTCTCTAAAATTAATCTGAGTTCAATGAAACAAAAATTTGGAACAACATGTTCCTTTTCGAATGGATAATCAATGGAATGGAATGGATAATAAGTCGCAATTTTTAATGCCTTTGTTTGTTTGATTTCAAATAGTTTTATATCATACTCATTAGCTTACTTTTTTTAGATGCGTGTCATAACATAACCTTAAAATACTCAATTGCCTTTTACTTCTTTGTAAGTCTCAAATTTTTATCATTTGAGCTTTAAAAGCAGAGAAATATCTGTTGGAACAAAACTCTTGTTGAAAGAAATAATAATGGTTTATTAAAATATGATTATCAGTATTTAAGCTATATTTTTCTATTATTGACAAAAACTTGCGTTATTTGCACAAAACTGAGTTCCAAAATACACGGAAACAAATTTCTGCTCATAAAAATACGATGAAATAATAACTGCACTGAAAAGTCTTTAAGGCAGCAGATTTTGTTATGGTGTTAAGGAGAGAATGTATGTAAGGTAGGGAGCACCAGATGACGCATCCTCAACATCATGATATCATCCAAGTACTTGCTGCTTCAGCAGCGATCCTGGTGTCAATTGTTTAAGAGCTTCATATGTAAGGAAAAGAGGGGTTTTGAAACTTAAGGGTTCCAAAATTTAAAGGTTATCATAATAGTCCTTTATTGTAATTATACTTGTAAATATGTGTAATATACTATATTTTAAATGCCAATTAGTTGCATTAATAGTATTAAACTAATCACACACACATATATTACATCTTTACTTATAAAAGCTGTTTCTCTCTCTCTCTCTCTCTCTCTATGTCAGTTTATATTTCAACTATAATTTAAAATATGTTGCCTATGTTACAGCAAATGACAAAACATTAAAGAATGCTTGAAGTAAAATGATGGTTTTTATAAATAAAATATTAGGAATAGATTTTCAAAAATGATATTATGAAAAGTTTCATCCAAGATTCATGTCACGTGAAATTTGCTTCACCTCATTCATTGAAACATAAATAGTAAATTTAAAATCACACACAGTAAAATAATTTATTTCTTGATTCCTTCTTATGAACTAGGCTAATGATTTCCTTATTACCTCATGATAGAGTTAATAAATTTATAAAAACTTCTCTCAAAAATAGTTTATTTTATTAAAAGAATCTTTACCTTAAAAATTGCATCTATATTTTTCATGTATAATATAATCACTTTAACTAACGTTGATTTGATTGAATGTCTATCCTAAACTGAAATTCTATCTTCATCATTCATGGCGCGCCAGCCCAGGATTGGCCAAGGACTTCTGAACAAATTTCTTCCAACCACGTTTACTGGCAGTCAAACTCCACCAAATTTTTTTTCCAAGGACCCTACAGTCCTCCTCAACTGCATCCACTTATCTCAGCTTTGGTCTTCCTCTTCTTCTTACGCTGATGGGTTTTGTAAAAAAAAAATTCCCTCAGTGTTCTATTGTTCTTCATTCTAATAACATGTACAACCTAATTAAGACGGCTTACTTTAATGTGAAGTACAAAGTCTGGCTCCTTGTACATTCGATAGATTTCTGTACTGTATCTTCTGCGCCAGACACCGTTTTCCTTCGCACCTCCAAAAATACTTCTTAAATTCCTGCGTTCAAATAGGTCCAACAGCCTGTCCTCTCTTATCGTCAAAGTCCAAGTTTCCAAGGCATAGGTGAAAACGGGACGGATAAGCGATCTATAGATCTGTAACTTAGTTTTTAGTGAGAAATTTGGTACGCGCTAGTATTTCACTTTTGTTTCAGTTTCAAATTATGTTACTTATGGATACCACGTTAACCATATTATTTTAAGTCAAATTTTAACTTTTAATCGTAAATTTAAAATTTACATACACTTAAAAATATAAAACATAAGCTTAAACTCTTATTATATATGCTGGGGGTCATTAAGCTTTGACGCTGAGCCACATTATTTGGCAGCATACATTTTTTCGTGGAAATCTTTGAAGGTTCCCAAATTATTTCCCTCAATTTAGTTTGTAATGATATATATTGTTATATATTTGATTATGTAACCATAATGCAATTTTTATATTAAATTAGAAAAATTATTTTACGATAATCACAGAATAATATCATAAACAATGAAATGAAAACTAATTGGGATTTAAAAAGCATTCCACAAAACAGAACGTGACTGAGTTGTCGCCATCCAAACTGAAGGCGGTAGGAAAGAAGCTTGGAAAAACACTTGATTTTTCATGAGTGTATGGGGATGAGGTCAGAGAAAGAGACATTGTTGCGCATTGATCTGGGTGTGGTCGGCAGGCAAATGAGTTGACCTGCTTCTGATTTTACAAGAGATGGGAATTTGTAACGAGTCGGCGCCAAAGAGGACTGTTATTCGGAAGAAGAGTCATTTTGTTTCGCACTCTACGACTTCCATGTCCCGCCTTCGAACACCAGTGGAGCAGAAACGAATAAAAACAATTAATTGTCACCAAATTCGTTCTGTAATCATAAAATCTGAAGATGATTCGACAAATTAAAAATTTATTTAACGTAGATATAAGATTTAAATTAACGAAAATGTATGTAACTAAAATATTAATGAGATAAGAAAAAGGCAATAATTGATTTCGAAGCCTTTCATCATAAATAATGAAAATATTTGATGAAGGCTTGGAAATAGTAAGATTACCAATCCTTCATCAAAAATATACACTCACAATGAAGCACTCGAAATATTAAATATCAAAAACATAGAGTAAGTGTTCTAATCAGTAAATCATAGTAAAAACACAAAAAATATAAAGCATTTAAATCATTTTTGCTGATTTAAACTAATCATAAAGTGGATGATTTGTCTTGTCTTTTTCGTTTGCTTTTTCTTTTGTCTTATTGTCGACAAGGTGTTAATGGCTTAAATCAATGAAAAACGACTTCTAAATACTTTAGTCTTTATTAGAAAATCGTTTTATTAACAGAATGAACATCGATAGTATTTTTAATTTTGATTTCAACGAGTTGAAGTCTTTATTCGACATGGCTGTCATGTCCAAATCAATTCGACTATTGTTAAGGGCATTTGGCTCAAAGTGATTCGAAACGACTTCTAGAATCATTGTTTCGGATACTGTGTTTTATACACACAACATCAAACCATAAATAAAAAAAAGTTAGAGAAACTTTAACGGGCTTAAAGAGGAGTGAAAGGGCACAAAAAATATTGGAAGTTCGGGAGCCAGACAAACAAGAAAATTTGAATCGGTCAAAAACACACATTAATAAAGATAATAATTTCAGAAATTTTGGAAGTAATATCGCAAAAGGTTTGAAAACTAATTATTCCGAACAACAAGTAACTTTCATGATTTTTAAAATTTATAAAAACGGAAAAACTACAAATAAAAATTGCTTCTTTATTATTGGTAAAAATCATGAATTTATTTTTTCTCACCTCCGTCGTCACTCAGAGATTCAATGGTAAACCTCGCCTTTGTTTACCTGCGATTTGAAGGCAGACAACAAATTCGTCGACAAGTGGGACTTATAACGTCATTTCAATACAATGTGGTAATGAATTATGTGTAACGTAAATGAAAGGTTGTCTGATGTCATGGATATTTTAAACCAATAAGAATTGTAATACATTTATGTAATCATGATCCCAACTGTAAGTAAAGGGAAAAAACACTTTGTGGTTAAAAACTGCTAAATCATGTAATCAAAAATTCAAATTTAGTTAAGACGAAAAAGAAACTATTTTTTATTTTTATATGCAGAATTTAACAAACCCGTGATTTTCAAAAATTCGCTTTTAAATGTAAACACTTTTTTTAAAGAAAATTTTTTACAATTTTAAATGTTTAGAAAAAAATGACATTTTGGTTTCTCAGGAAAAAAGTGTGGGGAAAGGTTGATTTTTTAACACCGCATTAAAAAAGTGGAGATATGGAAGCCTTGAGTTATATCTGAATAATTCTAGCCTGCTGATTGTTTTGATGTGTTTTTTGATCGCTAGAATGATGGAAATTAAATAATATCATCATTAATAATATGGTGTTTTATTAATATCTTCTATTTAAGAATTTTTGTCCTAAGCTATAATGCTACATGTTTGCCAACTTCAAGGAGAAGAAGGTTGATGATCAGTACCACATAGTTAGGAAAATGTTTTTTTGTGAGGTATAATTTAAAAAAGCACATTTATTTTGAAATTTGGTGCGGTGAAGTCCAGTTGTAGGATAGAAAAGTCTATCGGAAAAGATACCCCCAAGTTATGGCGCTATGAAAAATCCTCCAGCCAAGATTAAAGCGTCTTCCTCAGGCTATGTTGTTATTAAAATGATGTACCCAATTTTTTAACGATAAGTCTAGTTGACAAGATCCCGGAATAAGATTTAAGTATGCAGAATTCTCCATGCACCAACAGTTACAAGCATTTTCATATTTTTTAACCTTTTATTTCTTGTGTGTATATGTACTCTTTCTCTGTCTTCGAGTAATTTTTCTATCCTACAACCACTCTTTTCACATACAAAATGAAATTCGAAATGTGCACGTTAAAACACTCCTGCTTTTTCAGCCTTTTGAAACTTCACTGTGTTTGTATAATGTGATTCCGTGTCTGGAAGCTGTTTCCAAGTCTTTAATTGCTTCATTTGGAACTAGTAGGATATCTACCCCCTCCATTGGTGCCATTGCGATTTTTTTTCATCTCTAAATTAAACGCATGTTTTTAGAACAGGATTAAATTTGAATATAATAGGTCATAAGTAGTTCTGGGATGATATTTATTTCGCCATTTTGTTCACATTTCAATGAAACTCATTTTGTAAAAAGATATTATGGTAAAGTAAAATAGTTTACAAATAAACGACAAAGTTATTTTGGCAAATAAGAAAAATCTGGGAGTCATCAATCCTGAGTATAAACTGATATATTATCACGTCCCTATAAAATAATTCTGACTTCAAATTAATAAATTAATCTTGCCATGATAACGCATTTTTTTCTTCATCAAAATACATTACTTTCATTTATTTGCACACAATACTCAGTTCAGACAAACGTAGAAGAATTTCTGCTATGGTTTCCTTATTGTCCAAAAAAAAAAACTGCTTCTAGGATTTAATACTTTTTACTCCATTAATTTAAAAGAAGAATATACACAATAATTGATTGAATTTTAAAAAATACAATTTTAGATAAGAAGTATATATAAAAACTTAGAATTGAAAGTAAAGCAAAAACTTTGAATAATGTTGCCACTGAAAACAATCGCATATGAATGATTTAAAAATAATGTACACCACAAGAAAAACCAAATATGGCAACCACAAAAAAACCAACAAAAACTGAAATTGGCAGCATAGTCAAAACAAAGGACGCTAGATTTAGCGAGAAATCTCTTGGAGGTGAGAGAGGTAACATCCTTACACCCTTCAAGAAAATAACCAGAATAGATAGATTTCTTCCCTTTGCAATTTATTTTGCATTTGGAAAAAATATGAATTTTTCAGAAATTTAATTTAAGTATTCAGTTAATCAAATTGCTTTTATTAATTTTTATATATGATTATTAAAATTAGATACTGTTCATCTTATCAGTATGAACTTGCAAAATAAAATATACTTTCGAGGAAATATTTCAAAGTTTATATTATTATTGTCGTTGAACAAAACTGTTTAAAATGTGTGTAATGAAACAATACCTTAAAAAAGAAACCACTGAAATTTATTAGCATTTTTGTTCACTCCTATTTTATCAGTTTGCAAAATACATATGGAATGAAGAGTTTTGTTTGCTGTAGAGGAATTCAGAAAATGCTTCTAGCATCGACTTGTAACGAATGTTTCAAGAATTAAAAATTGTTCTTTACGTTAAAATAAAAGACGTGTACTACATATACTCTCGCCGACCATTTTTAAGAAGAAAATATTTGATAAATGTTGCAAGTTTTATGTACATTAAGTATAAACATTTTTTCTAAATTTTTAACTAATCAGATAATATTCATTGAACCACATAAATAAAAACTTTATTTTTAATTTTTCTTCCAATTCTGTTAAACATAAACTTATAACTATTTTGGACTAAGCTGAAAGATAACATGAGCTACAATATGAAGAAAAAATGTAACGTCAATGTGGTCATCAAATTGCAAAATTGGGTGCTAAGCCTTTTTTTCTTCATGAAAATGGTTGATGGACATGAATACTTGAGTACATAAATGCGTTATTTTGATTGGTTATCTACATTTATGAATGACGATAACATACTGAATAAAATTTTCTTAATAAGACCAAAGCACGCAAGGAACAGCTAAATTCTTCGATGGTGAGACGGGCAGTGAAGAAAATTAGCATATTTATATGTTATCCATTTCTGTGAAACGCCATATTGCGACTTAGACCAAATGTGTCTGTTTATACTTCACTCATTTTTATATTTTTAATATAATTGAGCTCATGTTTTTTATTTTTCACTTTCAAAGCATGGACGTTTTAAATTTATGGTTTTAAAATCCTAATACGAGCTAAGTAATTTTCACACAATTTCATTATCAATCGTCGTAACGAGGAAGAAAAAAATCGTATTTACTGTCATAAATATTAGCGTTTACATTTTTAGAAAGTAATAAAAATTGTACCAAACGCTTTATAAACAAAATAATTATCATTCACATTGTCTAAACTTATTTAAACGCCAAAGTTTATTTTTGACGGAAACTGTTCAGCAATCGGTTTGGTGATCTATCGCTGGGTTGCAATGGAATGATATCATACATTTTTATACATTTTTTGATGAAGATATAAGCTAAGTCGCTCATATTATGAAAAAAAAAAATTCGAGATTTAGTAATGTATTTTTTGGCGACAATGGTCGACTGGATAAGCAAAGACTGTTAGGTCATCAAAACAACAAATTGAAAAAAAAAAAAAAGCCAATTTTTATTACTAGTTGAAAGTGACTCTGAGCTGCAAATGACTTGACTTCAACAAAGGCTTTCCCAAGAATACAGACTTCAACAAAGGCTTTCCCAATAACACATTTTAGAACGATTTCGCGGACGTTTAATTAATGTTAAAAATGTAAAGATTATTTTTTTAAATGTTCAATCTAATAGCCTTTTTTCTAAACTATAAGTCTGAATCGTGATTTCCATGATATTTCGCAATATTTCAAGAGCTATTGCTTTCCATTCCTCTTCCACTACTTTCCAGAGTCCATCTATCAGGTGGGTTTGCGTTTAGAAAGAGCGTTTTTTAATAGACCAAATGCACAATACAACATAGGTGAAACGTCAGGAGACTTCACAGGGATATGTTGAAAATGTACACATGTAATACCTGTATTACTCATCATTTTTTTCAAGGAATGCAGTGGTAGTTTTTGATATATGGCTTATAGCTTTGTCTTGATGAAGTTTTTCTCTTTGAATGTCATTGGGATAAAGGAGTGGAATTTCTTTTGTAAATATTGGGCGTAAAACCTCCTGATAGTACGATGAGTTGATTTTAACATTTCTCTCCACATTTTTTATTTTTAATTTCTCATTGTTGGAGAAACCTGCGATAATCATAAATCCCTTACTGAAACTTTCTTTACATTGACGGAAATGGGTTTTTCTCCTCATTTTCTATAGTAAAAAGACCTTTTTTGTTACAGTCATTTAGGTAAACCCAGGCTTCATCAAGGATCACATTGTTTTTCCATTTATCTCCTGCTCAGTGGTTTTCATACATGATTCTCTACAAAATGTTTTGCGTTGAGCCACATGTCTCGGTAAAAGCTCGTGAACATTTTGTTTTTTAGCATTTTTAAGTTGTAAATACTGGTTTATTAGTATATTTATTGTTGCTACAGATGTATCTAAAGACTTTGCAATTGATTGCTGTGTCGGTGGATTTTCTCTTGTTACCAGCGATTTCACTTTAGAAACATTGGAAACAGTACGTACCTTTTACGGATATTCGTTTGGAGTCTTCTTTCTATGTAGAAATAATGATTGAAGCTTTTACCTGTCCGATTAATAATATTGCTTATTTTGAACTTAAAAAATTTTAATACCATACATTTTACAACGTTTTTAAATTCTGGAATAAGAACGTTTATCTTCGGAAAGCTCAAAAACATATCCTTTAGTTCACAGTATGTTTATATGCGACATTTTGAAAGAAGAATAAATTTAAAAGTAGCAGACGATATTTTTCATTTCAAATAATAAGCTGTTGCCAAAAAATTTTATTCTAAAACATTTAATTTTTTTAAAATTCGTTATCGAAATCATTCTAAAAATGTGTTAATACCCTCTGTAGAAAGGCGTATTCTTTAATCATATTTTTATTTTAAACCGACTCATTGGTTGTAAAAATATGTCAGTAAATTAAAAAAGATTAAGCGAAATAAAATTGAAGGAAGAAATGAGTGAGAACAGAATTTATAGACAAAATAAGCATTTTTTTCGTATTTTAATTTGTTGAAATTTATGTTTACTTACTTTATATTGTTTCAAAATGTTATAATTCAAGCAGATTTGTTTAGAAGAGTTTGCATCAAATAACTGAATTATATTTAACAAAATTGTAAGTCTCAAATTAAATAAAAATTAAAAATAAATGCTTTAATTGAAAAGAACATTTAATTGTAATTTTCTTATTAATTTCAAAATTTGCTTTAAATATCTCTTACAATGCTTTATTTTTGCAAAATACCTTATATCAAATTTTACTTAATAATTTCTAGAATTATTTGTAAAGATTAAATTTGAATCAAATTTGAATTTTTATTAACTTATGAAAATTAAAAAGTCATATTTTTGAGTTTTTTTAAAACATATGGAAAATTTTTATTAAAAATGTTTCCTTATAATAAAATAAATATAAAATACTATTTTCATTACGACTTCGGTTAAATATTTAAGATAATAGATGGCAGCACAAAACATAGAGTGTGACTTCATTTAAATTTGATCGATTCAGATTTGATTTGTTTTTTAGATTTGATTCAGATTTGATTTGATTGTCAAATTATTAAAATGAATAAAATTTTCAGATGTTGGAAATTTAGTTATCAATAAAAATTTTGACAAGTGTAAAGTTACAACAGCTTTAGTCCTTGTTACAACAGCTTAAGTTATTTACAACAGCTTTAGACCTTGGTCAAATGACTTGTTTCATGCAATGCAAGATATTCCCCTAAGTTCTGACAACTCCGCGCGTAATGTCAAGCATCATTTTTTGTACAAAGGTTTAACAAGTAATTACTATCATTTTTCACGAAAAGAAAATTTTCGAATAAAAATTTTAGAATCAATTTTTAAGTTATTGATTAGTTTTATTAAAGATGTAATTATTTGGCAGATTATAAATTTTATAACTTGAAATATATTTGGTTAAATTGATTTTATTTTTAGGTACTACTTGTTTATTAAATAAATGAATACATAATAAAAGAGGCTTTTTTTAACTGCAATTTTTCACACTCTTAGAAATAATTTTGTTAACCTATAATATAAACATTAATACATGTATACTTTCATTTGTCTAATTATATTTGATGCTGTTTGATTATATAAGCTTTATTTTATAACACATAATTTGTATATCGAACATTATATATATATAATATGTTTAAATATATTTAGGTGCAGAATTTAAGTAGAATTCTCCGATTTAAAAATTTATTAAGTCTCTTAAAATGAAAAATTTCTATATTTATGATATACATTTACTTTGAAATCCCACAAAAGCATGTGAATAAAAATTACGTGACTTCAGTTGAAGAGCAGTGGACCGGCAATGAAATCTATTAAAATAAATAGAAATAGTTATGTCTGTATACTTCAATATTTTCATTTATTTTAATACACCATTTTTATTAACACAGAGGAACGAAAAAATAAAACAATTTCTGTTGAAAAATTTTAGTTCATTGTGTGTTTAATAAAGATTTTACAAACTTTTGTAAGGAAACGAGAGTATATTGAACTATGGTCCTTAGAATAATCTAAATTAATGATTTTTTAAATAGAGAATTTTGAGAAACTCATAATTTTATCGAGTAATATAATATGTGAAATTTAAGCAGACACCCAAACTTAATTCCGTTTTAACATGACAAATTTCAGAATAAGAAATGTTGTCAATGGGTAAAAAAGAATTACCATTTTATTAAAATTAGAAATTATACTTTGCTTAACGTGAATAATAAATATCTGTTTAAATAAAATACATACAGTGAAATATTGATGTATTTCCCATTTTTTAATAAAGTTGTAAACTTTTGTTTAATCGAAGGAACTTGCTTTTTGAGAAATCAAGTACTTTTTTTAGCGATGTGGTTTGGTGAAGTCGATGGAAACAGCAGCGCCTACAGTACTGAAGCTTATACGTAATCATAAATAATTATTTAAAGTAAATATCAACCAGAATAAATTGCTTGTTAGCAAATCTATAAAATAACTTTGTTAAATAAGTTTTGGTAACATTAAATTTGATTGAAAAATAAATACATTTTATTTTTACTCATTAAATCCTTATAAGTTAAAAACAAGAGAAAACAACACAAATGAAGTAAGAGTAAATATTTATTGAACAAACGATAAGATCATTTGAAATACTGCTCAGATTGCATTTTACAAATTCGAACGTCTTACATTAGGAGATTAGGATGTTCTCACCTTATTAAAAGGTAGACCGAAGATTTCATTAATAATGTGCCTCGGCGCAATGTCCTCCATGCGAAAGTCAGAGGGTTTCCTTTCTTCTGAGTTCCGAAAATCCACACACTTTCGATGGCACACCCTTTCAAATCTGCTCTTGGTTCTACTGACCAGATGTCATATAGCAACAACCAACATAAAATTTTTAACATCTTATATTGATAAAAATGTATGTGGTACTGAAAAAAAAGAGTCGTTTAACAAATTATTTTCAACAGAATCAATCTGTAAAAAAGTTTTCTTATAAGCGATTTCTAAATATTTTGCCTATTATGAGTTTTCTCACTGAGATTTTTCGTAAATAATATTCGATATTCTACTCATTGCAAAACTTTGCACAAAAATCGATGAACTATTACACAAGTAATTTAAAGGCAAATTGCAGGTGAAAATTAACGTTAGACGCATATTTTTTTAACTATGAAGAAAAACTCTTGAAGCTTCTCAGTGCAATGACAGAATAATATCGTATCCATTTCGATCATTTATGTACACCAGGTGTAAAACACAAACCTATTATATTTTATAATGCATATGATTAGTGGATTGAATTTTATCTGACAGTAAAAGTGCAATACAGCATTTGGCCAGATGGCAACAGGTGAGAGACAGGACTGGAGTTTCAATACTTCAAATGTTAAAATGGCTGTCCGTATTGCATCATATTCACCTATGGGATTCCTTCCCGCGTGGATTTCGAGGGGAATGAGATAGCGGACACTTTGGCCAAAGCTAGTGTGGCTGAGAACGGTGTGCCGTCGGCATCTCTCACATTTCAGGAGATTCACTCAAAGATTAAACACGAGAATAAAACCACTTGGATTGTCCCTCCTGTGCATCATTGGTACCGCTGTGTGCATCCAGGTACTTCCCTAGCTACTGGTATTAATAGATAAGAACAAACGGCTAATGCCCGTTTCAGAAGGGGCCATCTTAGAAACTTGAAATTCTTCGAGGGTACGAAGAAATTCGAAATTTGTTCCAGGTGTTTAAAAGAACCGGCTTCTCTTGAACACATTTGTCAATGCCTTGATTTCTCCGGGAGAGATCTGATGAAGAATCCACTTATGGTGCTGGAATTTTTGAAGGTGTACGCGCTCTTGGATCTGGTCTAGTGCTGCGGGGGCATGCAACAACAACAACATAATCAACATTTTTAAATAACGAATTTAATACTTTGGTAACACAGTGCATTTTTATTCAGAACTTTGAGGATTTAAACAGTTAATCAAAGTACCGAGAGATGGGTTTGCTTCTCAGTGGGATGGCTTCATTTTGTATACATTGGATATTCATGCTTGAAATGGAAATCAAGCTTACCTTTGACAAGTCTACAAAACAGAATTCAGTTTACAACTAAATAATGCTTCAATAATGACAAAATACTTATAGAAGATATTAACAAATTGCCAATAAATGATTTTTTACTTTTATTGCCGATAGGTTGGTATAATTTTTGCATCATGGCACAAATTTCAGCGCTCTTATAAAAATTAAACTTTTAAAATTTTAAATCAAACCATAAATTGGATGTTTTGTTATGTATTTTTCGATTTGCTTTTTCTGCTGTTCCATGTGATAATGGCTTGAATCAATGGAAAACGGCTCCTCAAACCGATGTTTTTTTCCTTATATATGAAATCGTTTTATTAACGAAATGAATTTCGACATCATTCTCAGGCAATCGATGGTGAACTTGGCCTTATTTACTGCCAAAGAATGCGATTTAAAGGTATACAGCAAATTTGCTTACAAGTTGAATTTATAACAGCGTCACAATACGATGCGATATTTTTAACCAATGAGAATCGTAACAAAGTGGCGTACTCAGGATCTCAACTGTAACCAAAGAAACAACCATTTTATGGTTAAAAAAATTATTCATTTCAACATTTTTGCTTTTTAAATTTAGCAATTTCTTTATTTGTCAGCTACTATCTCAGAGAATCAATTCGCGCCAATCTCGTGGCATTTGTTTTTGTCGGGGTTTTACTTGGAAGATATTGATCACAAAGGGATGGCAAACAAAGTTAGTGTGGCCACTGGATTTGATGGTTGACAATGGAAGAAAGTGACCTTTGTGTGTATGTGGCCACTGGATTTGATGGTTGATAATAGAAGAAAGTGACCTTTGTGTGTATGTGGCCACTGGATTTGATGGTTGATAATAGAAGAAAGTGACCTTTGTGTGTATGTGGCCACTGGATTTGATGGTTGCATCTCATATCAGCGTCCTTTTAAAATGAAGTAAAACACATTTTGCTCTGAAACTTGACGTGATTTAATTAATTAACAATGTTTTAACGCTTGCAATGAAGATTTTCCTTTTATTTAGAAAGGTCGTGAAAACGATAGTCGAATTCTAAATGATGTTGCAAGTCTCATGAAATAAAACTGATTTCTCCTAATTATTATTAAAAATTATGGACAAAAATATTCAAATGCTATATAATAATGTGCATAGTAATTTACAAGTGTTCAAAACTAAAAATGATTGAAAAGTTATATAGATGAAAATTGTGTTCAAACTTATTAGTTCTGTCTGGGAGCGTCGATTACAGTGTCACTGTCTGGCGACAGAAGTGAAACGCCCCCCAGATACAGCGGGACGCGATCACTCATGCGATTGAAGGGGTGATTAATAATGCTTCTATATTAAAAATAAAATTATTATTTGCAAGTACTTCTTGGCTCAATTTAAATCTACAGAACAAAGTAAGAAAATTTACGTTCGTCAAAGAACATTTGGTCCCATCGCATCTAGAGCAATAAGGGTGAAACGAAACCAGAAAAAATGAACACTTCAGGCATAACAGAAAAATTAAATTAGTGTAAAGGCAATATTACAAAATTTGAAAACTTTCTTACTGAATAAAAACAAATGAAAGACTGCTAATACAACAGAAGTTGAAGTGAATCAGAAAAGAATACAGCAATATACAAGTCAATTTCAGGAATTTAGGAGCAGTACTATGAAATCCCTGACTTTGAAAAAATTACAGGTACGGACTTAGATGGTCTTAAAATTATAAATTTTGAAGAACTTATAGACTTAATTGTTACAAAACAATTAAAGAAAAGTGTTTTTTCCACCATTCGCAATTATGTCATAGATGAATGGACTACTTTAACAATTCCAGAAATTTAGCTGAGAAATTAAATTCACACGAGATGGTTAGAGTCTGAATAAAATTTTGTGTTGAAAACAAAATTATTCCCAAAAACTTTATCTCTCATTGACAATAGGGATAGAAGTATTGTTTACATAGATCATTATGCAGGCTTATCTTCCTGCAGTGATAGACACGATTACTCTTGTTAGGAGACAGTGTGTGACCATTCTCAGTTCACCGTGCAGCAAGTCTATTAACAGTTGTCTCTCTATTAAACACATGTTAAACCCCTCACGTTATATATTTAGGTCATCAACATAAAGCTTGTCATGTACAGGAGGAGAAATTTGATGAAGAATGCAACTGATGTATAAGTTAAAAAGGGTGACACTTAAAATAGATCCTTGGGGGTATACCCTCGACTTGGATAAAAGTATTAGACCAAAACTGACGAACTTTAAAAAACACGGGAGCGTAAGAAATATTATAGGAATATCTGCAGATTACCCCGAAAGCCAAAATCATATAGTGAACGGAGAATTCCATATCGCCATGTACGGTCACATGCCTTCTCTATGAAGAAAAAAATGGAAACCAAATGATTCCTACGCACAAAAGCGTTGCGTATTTGGGTGTCCAAACATATGATATTATCAAGAGTGGATCTTCCTTTACGGAAGCCTCTCTGATTAATGTGTATACATTTATTTTTTTCTAAGATTCTATTGTGAAGGAACAGAAGGACCCTTACTAGCCTTAAAAATCGGAATCACTATTGATTAGCTCCATTGTGATGGAAATTTGTTTTCATTTATGATCCTATTGAACAAAATTAATAAATTTGATAGGGAATCTGTACATAAATTTCGAAGCATTTGATAACTGATGCAATCAAGTACTGATCTGGCACTTTTGGCCTGCTTTAATGCTCTCTTCAATTCCAACATCCAAAATTCGTAGTTGTAAGGGAAAATTTATCCAGGGTGAAAATGAAATGGTGTTCACTCAGCACGACTCTTAGTCGTTAAAAACGAAGGACCATATGAGTCGTTGCTTGATTCGCTAGCAAAAGCAAAACTAAGTCGCTAGCAAAACCAAGGACGTTAGCTATGTCCTTAGGAGAAGAGTATACAGCAGCACCTGATTTTAATATAGGAATAGAGAATTCCTTATAAATTCCATGGGCTGCTTTCACTTTTCTCCACAACTACTTACTGGATGTGGAATATGTAATTGAGTATACATAGTGAGACCAAGATTCCTTCTGATTTCAACGACAAGCTCTGTGAGCTAGAATTTTTGCTCTATTGAAGTTTTCCGTTGTGGGGTATCTCCTAAATAACTCCCATAACTTTCTGTTTCTTATAAGTTTCTTTTCATTCTTTATTCCACCAAGGTTTGCAACGCCTGTGTGGTGTAGGGATATTGACTCATTAGATGCATTGATTATAGTTTCGGTGAAATTGTGAACGACATCGTCAATATCGCCGATATTGCTACTGATACCTTTTTGGATTAGGAAAGGGGATACTCTATCGAAAGTACATTCTTTCAGTTTGACAACTTTTGTTTGTAATAAAGAGAATGTATGTTTCCATATTAGAAATGCAAAATTTAGGACCTGACCGCACTACCCACCACCGAGTCCAACAAGAGGATGCAGAATAGCTGCACCAGTGCTACCAGGTCCTGTAAGCTCACAGTACATCCCTAAGATGGCCTCCACCCTTAACGAGTCGTCCAGCAGATCGCTTAATCCATAAAGCCGATTGATGTGCTGAGGACCACAACACACCTCCCGTTTACCTAAAGCAGAGGCCAAAGTAATGTGTTGGTCTCAATTACCAGGACCCTCCTTTCCAGGGACATGGGTCTCCACGCATAGCAATCACGTGGGTGATTTAGTCCCCAAGAGAAGCTATTAGCAACAGAGCGGCGAAAGCTACTCAAGGAGAGCCCTCAACCTCTTGTCAGGTCTTATGAGGCAATCACTCTGTGGGAGAAGAGGAAAAAAAAGCAGAAGAGAAGAAAATAAAGAAAAGGACAGATCACTGGAGTACCTCGGGAATAATTAGTTGTTTGTTTGAATGAAGATGAATATCCAAAAATAGTGAATATTTAAGGAAAAAGATCAGATAGAACAAAGGAAGTATAAAAGCTTATAAGAAATTAAATATTTAAACTGATTTAGATGCATATGAACGAGAGAAATATTCAAAGAATATGAGAAAAAGTAGAGTGATCATAGTGTTTCTGTCAATAGAACTGTATATAAAATAAGAGTTCTAGTGGTTTTTTTATATGTGAAATGATAGGTACGAAATCATATTTCAAAATGTGTTGAATGTTTAATGAACAATAATATTGGCAGAAAAGCGGCTTGGTTTATTAAATCTAATTAAAGCAGGTCAAAGGCCATTTCCAATTATATACATAAATGGCCCTTTCCTGATGTCAAAAGTCCTGCCTAATGTTAAAAGGAACTCATTAAACTGTTTAAAAACAGAAGGAAAATGTTTGAAGCGTAAATAGGAGGTTAATATTAAAACCAAATTTCCTGAAAGAAAATGTTTCAGCTCTTGTTAGAAATATGATTTCTGTGTTGAAGAAATTTTTTATTTCAGAAGATATATTTATCCACTATCGCTCTTTTTTCATAATCTATGGAGAAAGAGTCTTTTTCCCGAAATTCAAGTATTTTTCGTAGAATTTATTATTTTGCTGATAAAACTTTCTAAACGACTAATCAATGTTACATACTCAAGTGTAGCATTCATAAAAAAGAATGAAAACATAAATTTATGACTGAAGAAAAATCTTTATCACACCTTTTGAGACGCAATGACAAAACAAGAAATTATCCAATGAAATGACATTTCGAGTCCTAGTTTTGCGGGAATCCAATAAGAAATCGGAATGACTGGGCATCTCGACTGCGTTCCATGTGAATTATCTTTAATTTTATGAACCGCATAAGGTTCATTTTCAAACATTACAATTTGGATTGGAAGAGGCTAGTTCATTTTTCCAATCATAATGGTACACGATTAAGAGAGAGTTCAAGCTTTAATTCATTATCTTGAGAATCAAAAGAATTGATGAGATCTCTTAACGTTCTTTTACATTAAATGCAGAGTCTAACATTTTACTCGTTAAACAAATGTCAATTTTCTAAGGATTATACTTTTGGGCACAAACTAGGTAATTTATTTGCAAGCAATAATTTTTTTAAGCGAATCTGAAGAATCTTCAGAAGGAGAAGGATGGTCATCGAATCTCCCGAGATCTCTAACTTGACAGAAGAGGCTTTCGAGAGCATTTTAAGTAAGTCAACTTGTTAAAACATAAGCTATATTTATAGATTTCAATTCTTCATATAATCCATAAAAAGAAGGAATTGAAAATATAATTCCTTTCTGAAAAGGTAAAACCGATTTTTTTCTAAATACACGTAAATTGAAAACATTTTTCTTTATTGCGTTTAAAGTTTCCTTTTAAGCATCAAAGTGTTTTTGCACTCCATAAGCAGCATTTGAATGCTTGTTACTGGGAAGTATTGAAAGTATTAAACTGTTCATAGTATAAAATAAATTATCTATTAATGAAAAGAATACAGCCGCTTTAATGTGTTCAGTCAATATCACCAGATGACGACACTATTCAAACTGTAAATATATTGAATGTGCTTGTTACAAAATAATGTAAATAAGTAAAATATTTAAAATAATTTTTGTTAAAATTTTAAATAATTATTTATTTGTTTAATAACTTAAAATTTTTTTTTCTGTATTTCATCATGTCCTTTTTCTATAATTTTTGTTATTTAAATTTCTTTTAGATATTTTATATTTTCATCTAGTTAATTGTAAGTATTGTTCTTGTATATTTTAATTGAAGTTGTAATATACTTCATATCTGGTATAAAATAAAGATCAGCATGCGGTTAGTCTGGTATGAATGATATATCATTAATAATACTTTGACTGTAAGTTAAATTTTATTAAAAACTAAAACGAAACAATGTTATGATATGATTTAATATCCTGGGATTTAATGAGAGAATTGGTGTCAATAACGTGATAGAGAACGTGTTAGTTGCCTAGCATAACAGTAACAAGTGAAGCGTTTGCGGTACTTTCTGAAAATAATATTTGCAGGTGGAAATTTTTGTCTTTCATTTATTTTAATATTTAGAATTTGGGGCTTCAGTGTATGACAAATTTTTATTCTACCGACATCTTTATTCATTATCTGAGACGGTACTAGAATGTACCGTCACGCAAAATAAAATCATTATCTAAAAATGGTTCATCAATAGCTTGATGTAATGAAGCATATCATTGAAAACCCATTTAAATCATTTGAAGAATGAAGAGAAAATGTCAATGGTACTTTCCATAAAGTATGACACCCGCCGAGATCCGAAATTATTGCTCCAACTTGAACACTAGAAAGCTCAACTTCTTCTAAAAATTATCTATTCATTTTACAATCGAAACCCAAAAATATTGGTTGATTCCGAGGGGAAATTAATCCTCTCAATATAAAATAGATTGAATTTTTACAAATGGGCCAAGTATTTCATCCAAAGAAGAGTCGCAATATAATTTTGAACCCATGTGCATTTCATCAAAACTCAAAGTGCATATCTTCTTCAAATCGCTCAAAGTTTTACAATTTTTTTTCATCAATGAGTTTAGAATTCCAGCTTAACTTAAAACACCAACTTTTAAGGCACTTGGTATATTTAATCCTATTTTATTTCGCCAAAAGTCGTAAGATCGAATCAGGTTTTAATTGAAGTATACTGTCAGAATACCCTTTATTTAATTTAATTCATTTTCTTCATCTTTAAGCTTATAAGAGAATAAATTATTGTATTTGAACACGTAGCAATAACGCACAATGTCAAGTTTTCCTTTTAAAAATTCTCTTAATTAAAATTAAAATAACATAGAAAAAAAATGAATGAGAAAGTAGTGTTGCGTAGACCGTTATCATATAGTGTTTGCAAAGAAATTTGTAGTTATGTCCAATCTTTGAGTGATCTAGCGGCAGCTGGATCAGATCCGCGAAACTGTGAATCCTAACGAAGTGGAGCACCATGAGTGGAGTTGCTCAAACATCTGCTAAAGCGAACCCCAAACAATCCAGGATGCGATCGTGGGAGAGATTGCATTTTGTGTACAACGAAAACACCCTGAGCCCAGATTTGGACGTCATGCATTTCAGATGCCTACAAATAAATGTATCTCACAAATAATATTTTGAAATTAAATAATGTATTATTTTTTTTAAAATTTCTTTGTGTATTTATTATTTTTTATACCCAGATTCAAACCTTAAATAAAAGAAGAAACTGACTTTGTTATTTTTAATTAAACAATTTTTTTATCAATTATAAAATTTCAAGTCAATTTACATAATGCAAAGTTTAACTACTTATATTATTTCAAATATTTAAACAAGGTTAAGAACCCACGTAGAGTTCAAAATTTACTTTAATTAATTAAAGTAATAATATACAATGATTAATTAAAGTTAGGTGATACCACACTAAAAAACTTACTGGATAAAAATTAATTTATATGAAAAAACGTGGACTTACTAAGAGAATTTCTATTACTAAGCCGGCCTATATTCAGGACTTGAAAATCTTGCTGGTTCATTCCTTCAGCCTGACTTTCTTCATTTGGACTCGTATTACAGGATTATAGCTCTTCTTTTCCAGTCACATAGGACTTTATTATTAAAGCCTTTTGATTTTATAGTCTCCAGATTCCAGTCAATCTTAATAACGAGTGCTTCTTAACGGCGTGGCATTCTCTTTGTAACTCACTTCTGCCTACTCCAATCTTCACCTCTCTCTGAAACCGGTTTGCCCCACGTCCTCCGCTAGGGTAGACTAGATCGTGGAACGGAGGAAATGGGGAATAAAGCAGAACGCTATCTTAAGGGAGACTAATATATAAAAAGAGGCTACCAGCCATGGACAAAAAAGGGATAACTTAAACCATTGTCAAAAAATATCCATAGCCAGTATTTACAGCAGCAGCGATCGAACATAGACAATGCCAGCTAGTCAGTGTTCAGTGATGTCATGTTCTTCTCCTCTAGAGGTTCAAGGCACTTCAAAGTCCTCTTTCCGTTAGCCCTGGCTTATATATGTCAACTGAAACCACGGAGAAATCGGATGAAGTCGGTGCAGTGAACAGCTGAATCTGTAGAGATCTACGCACAAGGACAAAAGGACAAAAATATATCTAAATGGTAAGATCTTTCCAATTTTATTTCGAGAAAAACTTACAAATTAAAAAAGAAAGTTCATAATCTGACTTTTAAAGAGTATTTATTGTGAACTGAAAAAAAATGATTGGATCATATCTGCAGAAATATTTATAATAGGCTTCCAATAAATAATAGGCTTAAAACTTTATAATAGGCTTCCAATAAATAATAGGCTTAAAACTTTATAATAGGCTTCCAATAAATAATAGGCTTAAAACTTTATAATAGGCTTCCAATAAATAATAGGCTTAAAACTTTATAATAGGCTTCCAATTTTTTTGTAATTTTTGTCATAGATAATTGGGCTTGAATTCAGAGAGTTGTATTCATTAAGAATTAAAATGGTAAAAAAAAATAATAAATAGATTATATTATGTACAGGTTTATAGCGTTTATAAATGCTAAATAAAGACTATGTTGTTATAAATGTATGTTTAACATTTTAAAATCTATTATTTTATTATTTTTTTTACTTTTAAAGAAAAATGTAAGGTGTGTATTCTTAATAATTATAACTGCAATGCTTGAATGAATAAAAATTATTGCCTCTCTGATATAAATAATTGATATTAATTTGATTTCATCTATTATTATTTGATTCCTATTATTATGTTGTTTAAGCTATTATTATATCCTATTATTAGTTTCAATTTTAATGTTAAATTTTTTTTATTAATTAGCACATGTGAATATAAATTTGAGATTACCAACTGAGAACAATTGTAAAGTCGAATGTCAAGTAATCCCTGAAAAATGAGTAAGCAATTGAATTTTATTAACACATTCAGACGATTCAAACGGGAAGATGTAGGAAAGTCGACATGCTTCGACATGCTTCTGAGCAAAAAAGATTTTGCTCAGAAGCATGTCTAAGTAAAATCTCTGTCACTAATTTTTTACGCATCCATTACCTTTTATCTTATATATGGTCCAACTATTTAACTCATCCGATATATAAAATAAAATGTAAAATATTATGACTAACTCAATTTTTTGTGAAAGTTGCGGAAGATCAAATGCTAAATTCAACTTAAATAATACACACACACACACACATTGTTACACAAATATTCTAAATTTCCATTTGTATACAAAGGGCATAGCATACTCCCCATTCTGATCCCTTTTAAAAAGGTTAAAAGAATTTCGTTGGCACGATTGAACAAAACTCTGGTATTCACCACAAAGTCATGGAAATTGTCTCACGTGCATTGGAGCAGGATTCTGCTTCTAAAAGTAAAACATTGGTTTTCTGAATAATATCCAATAATTCATATCACATTAAAATACAAAGAACATCTCTGTAATTTAACAGTTTTTAAACCTATATATTAATGGAAATTAATTTTTTTTTGTTTCAAATTTTGCTTTAATTATTTTTAGTGGAATTTTATAATTAGTTATTTGTAATTGAATTGCACTTATTAATTCAGCAATATCGAAAGTGGAACCGCGTCAGACAACATTGTCGTTATATTTTAGTAGAAAAAATAAATTTATGAAAACATATTTTTTAATAACTTCTGACAATAAATTATCGGACAAATTTTTATCGTACGATAAAAGTCGTTTAGTGTGAAAGAGGCAAGGGACTACATTGGATATCAGTCTCGCACTCCTCTAGTGCGCATTGACGGTACTTTAAAACTCTCGCACTCCTCTAGTACGCATCGCCGGTACTTTAAATAGCTAACGAAGTGTTGGAGCCAATTTACATAATCAGGCAGTATTTCAACAGGATGATGAGTGACCACACGGGTTGTTCAAAGGTTCACCAGACTGAATTGCCTCTCCAGATCATTCATCGATAGAAAACATTTGGTCCATGGTTGGTCAACGATTGACTCAGATTACACATCCAGCTGCCACACTAGACACACAACCAATATGGAAGCTACTTGGTCTGCTCTACCCCAAGAATACACCCAAAGTCTCTTTGAATCAATGCCGAGGCGTGTGTCAGCGGTGATCTCCAACAACTCTGGCTACTGATTTTGGCAGGAACCACACTTCACAGAAGTCTATAAATTTCATACTTGCTCAACATGCTACTTAGAAAATAAATTTTGTCGTGATACTTCTTATCTTTCTTGGTGTTGTAATTTGGGTGGCCAACAGTGTATATAAGATCTTTAATCTGTAGGCCGAAGATTCATTATGCGAGTTGCCTTACGAATGGAGATACGATTAGTCAAGTTCCGAATTTTTCGATAGGATGAAAACTTTTTTGTAATTATTTTAATGTATTCCGTATAAAATAGTTTATTTGCCACGATACAATTAATTGAAGCGATTCATTTCCAGAACTTAATAAAAAAGAATTAAAATATCTCTGACAGAAATAGAGAATAATATTTACCTTAACATCCCCGCATCGTAATTTATTTAAAAATTATCAATAATCATAATCTTTTTTTCGAATCTTGGGAAAAGTATTGCATCTGCTTTATTCAGTGTTTCCCAACGCGTCATCATTTGAAAGTGAGTGAAATGACGAGCCTAACATATGCAACAGGTGCTAACTTGATCAGAAACTTATATCATTTTTAATTTTTCTCTTCATTATTATTTTTAAGACTTCCAAATGTAGTACACACACACAAAAAAAAAAAAAAAAAAAAAGCTAATGTATGTTGTATTTCTGTTTTCATTGCTTTTATTTATCTTTTCTTAGTTCATAGCTAGGTGAGATCCCATGAATGTAGATAACTCTAAGCTAAATGAACATGCCTAAATCAAGTTTTAGTATAAATTAATTGAATCACACATATGTAAAACAACTTAAATAGGTGAAGTGTGTACGTTTAGCTAATATGTAATAATTTCAATTGCAAATTAAAATTGTTGAATATGCAGCGAAAACGTTTATAAAAAAAAGTTAAAATAATGAAATGTCTATCTTTTTATAGTCAACATCATTTTTCAAAAAGTTTTTAAGGGAATTGAGAGGCAATTTTTTCAACAAGTAGAGTCAAAATTAAGATCTTCCTCACTCCGCTAGGTACAGATTATTTCACGGTCAATTATTTTCAAATAAAAATTGTTCTAGAGGAGACTCAATGAGACCCTTTCATTTTCATACACAAGCATTTATCATATCTCAGAAGTTCCTTGGATTCCCAGTCGATGCGTTGACGGAACCTCGACGCTCATCAGCTTTCATGAACATGAGTGATTTTTGAACTCAAAATCTTCTTTGATGCGAAACTCTTTGTTTTATTTGCTAAATATACGCTTCTGGTTTCTTATTCCTGCCGTCTTAATAGCTGTTAAACACGGCTTTTGAACCAAGGCCAAACGACGAGGTCGACACACGAGCTTTCGTTTCTCCACCTCACAACACCAAAGGAAGGCAATTGCGATACGTGCCTTTCCCTGGCCACCTTTTATTATAAGTACCTCCCACAATGACAGTCAGCAGAACAGTAGCGAAATTAAAAATGCCAATATCGGTATTATATGAAGAGTTCGTGAAATTTCCGACACATTTAATTTCAAGCGCATTTTTATGTTTCATAATTTCAGATCGATATTTCAATTTCATATGTCCAAGAAAAGTATATTAGAAAGAATTCTACGGCTTTTTGAAAATTAATATAAACAACTATTATCACAAACCAGCTCTTTATTAATTTTAATATGTTAAACACAATCGTATACATTTATCTTATACAATTTTCAAAGCTTCTTTATGTATGTCAAATGATTAAAAATAGGGATCAAAACATTTCTAGAAGATATTAAGTGTAGCATCTGGCAACATTAAAATCTTACGATCTATTACGGGATGTCTTGCATTGGCTACGGATCATGTGGATGTTCTTTAAAAAATATGTGAAAAATAAAGAAAATCGTTTACACACCTTCTGAGATGTACATTACAATAAACAAGCACAAATGGAGAATATATCGCTACAGTGATGACTCTATTAGGACTTTTTTTTATTAAAACGAATTTATTTTCACTGCTATTCATCAAAATTACTTCGCAGAAATTTTCAAATTAGTGGGAATAAAAGGATAATTTGCACAGAGCAGTTCAAATACCTATTTATAATAGATCGAATCCTGCTTTATCATGTGTGATGGCACATTTAAATTAGCGGAACATATTACGGAATCTGTGACAAAATTTAGCTATGTAGTTCCCCATCTATCCCCAAAGGTGCATCACTTGTGTGCGATGTTTTGATACTGATCTCTGAAATATTCTCAAAACTGAACTTTTAAATCGATCAGGCGAATCCTGCTTTATCATGTGTGATTGCACATTTAAATTAGCGGAACCTATTACGGAATCTGTGACAAAATTTAGCTATGTAGTTCCCCATCTACCCCCAAAGGTTGCATCACTTGTGTGCGATGTTTTGATCTCTGAAATATTCTCAAAACTGAACTTTTAAATTGATCAGGCGAATCCTGCTTTATCATGTGTGATTGCACATTTAAATTAGCGGAACCTATTACGGAATCTGTGACAAAATTTAGCTATGTAGTTCCCCATTTACCCCCAAAGGTTGCATCACTTGTGTGTGTTGTTTTGATTGCTGAAATATTCTCAAAACTTAACTTTTAAATTGATCATCACAGCAGAAAATTCGTCAGCTTTTATTAGGTGAACAATTAGGTATGTTCTGAATTGTTAAGAAATATGAGACAACCGTGCCAAAAAGTAGAAATACCAGAAAAATTTATATTGGAATTATTCCTACAACGTTTGCCTACATCAGTGCAAATTATTTTAACAGTTATTACAGACTTAGCATTAGAAAAAGCAGCCGAAATTTCAGATAGAATTTTAAAAAATACACCTGTTCCCATGGAATTTAATACTGTAAATAAAAACAATTCAAATTTTACAGAGGAAAAATTACGTGAGATAGAAAAATTGAATGAAAGAATTGATAAGCTTGAAATTTCTCGTAGTCTTTCTCCATATCGTAGAAACAGGAGTAACCATAGATCGAGAGCTCGTAGACAGAACCAAGATTCCTCTGTTTGCTGGTATCATCGTCGTTTCGGAAAAAATTGTAAACCTGAAAAATGTGTTTTGCCTTGCAGTTTTCAGAGACGAAAATGGTAAAGAAAAGAAGCGACCTGTTCTTTGCCGGAAACATTGCGTCGCCTGTTCATTTGTGACAGGATAACTAATTTGTCATTTCTGGTCGATACAGGTTCTGACGTGTCAATTCTTCCAGCAAATAATATCCAAAAAAGAAACCCTCCACAGCATTAACTTTTTGCTGCCAATTCATCACCAATTAATGCATACGGACAAAGAAACACTTTCCTCAGATTTTTAGTTTAAGAAGAGTTTATTCTATGACATTTATCATAGCTAATGTTACTACTACTATTATTCAGAGCAGATTTCTTCATTTTTATGAGTTAGTACCTCATCTGCACAATTTAATGTCTGAGAGATTTAAAAACAAAATTTCAATCAATGGGTCATATTAAAGAAACAACGATACATTCTGTTAAAACAATATCGGGAGATTCTGTGTATCATACTCTTTTATCTAAATTTCCCTCACTTACTAAATTAAACTATCCCAATAAACCTGTTAAACATAACACTCTTCATTTCATAACAACAGTAAATCCTCCAGTCATAGCAAAGCCATGCTGATCGATTGAAAATAGCTAAAGCGGAGTTTCAAAATATGATACGATTGGGTCATTTAAGACCCTCTAAAAGTAACTACGCATCCCCACTTCACATGGTGCCCAAAAAGGGAACCCTGGAGTGGAGGCCTGTGGGTGATTACCGTGCCTTAAATGCTCAGACCGTAAAAGAAAAATACTCCATTCCGTGTATAACGGATTTCACGTCTGAATTGCAAGGTGCAAAAATATTAATCATATTGACCTAATAAAGGCATATCATCAAATACTAGTAAACCCAGATGATGTACCAAGAACTGCTATATATACACCCTTTGGGTTATTTGAGAGTACATTCATGCAATTCAGACTATGCAATGCATCAGCTACATTCCAAAAGTTCATAGATGAGATCACAAGAGAACTGCCCGGTGTTTATGCTTTTGTGGATGACATTTTAATTGGTTTAAAAGATGATAATGAACGTTTGGAACATCTCAAAAGTTTGTTTACTAGATTACAGGAATATGGTCTCTGCATTAATGTTGAAAAATGCACTTTCTGAAAAAGTTCTCTAAATTTTTTAGGATTTAAACTTCTAAAAAAGGAATAGAACCCTTTACCGATTGAGTGCAAAGCACTCTTGATTACTCTAGTAAACAACACTAACACAGTTACGTAAATTTTTAGGAACGTTTAACTTTTACCGTAGATTTATTGCAAAAGCTGCTGATGTACTTCATCCATTAGTACAATTTTTAGAAAGACATAAAAGCAGCATATCTCGGTCTAGTATTCAAAAATCTGAACAGTTAAAATGGAACGAGAGTGCTGAAAATTCCTTTTTAGCAGCAAAAGAAGCAACTGCACGATCAATTCTATTGAAACACATAATTCCTGGTGCATCCCTAAGCTTATGGGTTGATGCATCTGATTTTGCTGTTGGCAGTTCATTGATGCTGCTCTCTAAGGAGGATGGGAACCCATTGCATTTTATTCAATGAAATTAAACAATATCTAAAGAAAAAGGTCAACTTATGACCGAGAATTCTTTTCAATTTATTCGGCAATAAAGAAATTTAAGCATATATTAGAAGGCAGGAAATTCCAAATTTTACTGACCAAAAACCATTAATTTATGCCTTTAAGCAAAGCCCAGATAAATGTTTACCTAGGTAGTTACGCAACCTTGATTTTATATCCCAATACTCCACTGACATCAGGCATATGACATCAGGCATGTGAGACAAAATAGTAATAGCGGACTCACTTTCACGCATTGAGTTGAATCATAAAGTAAATTCAATCCCCAAATCTTCTTTCCTGAATTTTTATGAATTGGTGAAATCTCAAAACAATGATCCAGAAACTCAAAGGTTTCTACAGCATAAAGGATCACTTCAATTGGTACTCAAACCCTGCCAAAGTAGTGACTCTGACTTAATCTGTGATATTTCAACTGGTTCGCCACGACCGTTTTTTTCTGAATCATTTCGGAGAATGATTTTTGATCAATTGCATAACATTTCACACCCTGGAATAGCAGGAATGACAAAGCTCATTTGTGCCAGATATGTTTGTCTGAATATGAAGAAAGATCTAAAAGAATGGGTACGTGCTGTGAACCTTGTCAAAGATCCAAAGTTTAACGCCATACAAAAGCTCCATTAGGAGTATTTACTTTACTTGATGCCCGATTATTTCAACACATCGATATTGTAGGTCCACTGCCTCTATCTGGAGTTTGCATCTATTTATTAACAATGATCGACAGATTTTACGATGGCCAGAAGGCATTTCCGACATGCAAACCAAAACCATTTGTCGAGCAATTTTCGATACTTGGATATCTCATTTTGGATGCCCTGTGGTAATAAATATCGCGAATTTACGGGAATGCTTGGAACCAACCGAATTCGCACTACATTCAATCACTAAAATAGGATTGTGGAAGATTCCACCGTCACTTAAAATCGTCTAAAATATTTCTCACGAGAACAATGAGTGGTCTTTGGAAACACTTTTGGGAATCCGAACAGCTGTCAAGAAAGACATCCAAGCATCTTGTGCTGAGCTACAACTCTTCAAATTCCCTGCGACATGTTTGAAACATCGATTATTCCATCGTGTGATGATGCCTTTGTTGACGTGAAATGAATCCAATGGGAACAGCACATTTCTATGTAAATCCTTTCTTAAAGACTTGTTTGCACGTGTTTTTGAGAATCGACAGTGGGAAATCTCCCTTATGCCAAACATATACAAGTCCTCACAAAGTTTTAAAAGTTAGCACAGCTAAAAATTTCACCATCGACCTGAGTGGGCGGAAATCAACTTTGTCCATAGACCGTGTGAAACTATTATATTTAATTCCTACTCGTGAAGAGAAAATTCCAACAATAGAAACAGACAACATTATCTGTCCTGACTCTTTTCAGTCAAAAAATCATCACTCTGCTAATAAAACTGTTCCAGATAAAACCGTGACAACTAGATCAGGCAGACGAGTTTATTTACCGGCCAAACTGTCAACATGTATAACTTTTTAATTTTTGTCTTCATTTTCCTTGTGGTTGTGCACACATATGTATATATTTGCACATATAGAAATATTCTTGTATTTTATTTTGTATCGTTTCAGCGTATCCTCTGTCACTAGGGGATACTTTGTAGCATCTGGCAATGTTAAAATCTTGTGATCTATCTCGCGATGCAGTGTGTTGGCAGAGGATCGTGTGGATGTTCCATAAAAATTATGTGAAAAATAAAGAAAATTGTTTACACGCCTTCTGAGAAATGGATGTTATTAATTTGTAATACTCTAAACACGTACAAATGGAGAATATATCGCCACAGAAGATAAAATAATATATCAAATTCTTTTTATAAGAAGACAGAATAGATATTTAAGAGAAAAAATTTAATCCTATATAATTATAAGATTATTAAGGTGCCAAATATTAATAAAATTATACATGCTGTCACCAAATTATTGGCTTGATGAAATTAGCCCCAGCGAAATATAAGAAATATAAGAGTGTATTCAATATTTTATGTATAAACTAAACCCCTCGATTTACGAATTCGTGCAATGAAAAGAAAGTGTGGAAGATAACTGATACACTAAAAATATCCCATCTTCTTATTTTTATTTATTGACTACACACTTTGTTTTAATGAGAGTTAACAGTGGTTATTGCAAAGAAAAAAAAAATGTTTATCATTTGTTAAAAATTTAGCCGCAACTCATGTGGGTTGGGAAAAGACGGTCTAAATTGAAGTCTCTGTAAGTTTGTGTTTATCTGCGTGTTACCATGACAACATCGAAGTGAGTTCGTTTTTTTCGTCTCGCCCGCAAAACAATGGCTAATGGTTAAAAGGTGAGCGGCAGATATTTGGAATGCAAAATAGCCCGGGACCTTGTGGACCAAGCACAAATGAAACTCGTTTCCCATTTTAGTACCTAAAAGGTCAACATATCCGGGATCAGCTGTAATGGGATACATGCCATTAATTGTTATTCTGTCTAACTCAAAGGTAGTTATTTATTAATTATGACGTCATAGGAAACCGGTCCATTGAGAACTTAAAGTTCTATTTTTTTAAATAACAGTTATTGACAGAGTTTAAAGTCTATGTACTTGTATAAATTCAGCTCAAAAGCAGTGAATTGTGAACTGCACTACGCTTGCAGGTTAAATATATAAATATATTTGCAGGTTAAATATATAAATTTCATATTAAACTATTGTTTTCACCTTTATTTTTTGTTTATTTTGGACACAAATCAAAATTCCTTAAAAAATCTTCTTTAAATTTGTATAAATTCAATACAAATGTTACTGAAAATAGTGGTTAATTTTTGTATTACTTATCAACACATCAAATATTACTATATCTAATGTTTAATGAATTAAGTCATTGATTTAAAATCATTTAACAATTTTTTATTTAATTCCAGCCTAGTGATAGAAATAACTATAAAATATTGTGTGAAAGAGCATAAAAAATGTATCGTTTAATGTATAGAATGTCACAGATTTCTAAATGCCATGATAAAAAAAGTACTTTGTATAGTTTTAGCATTTTAAAAACCTGAAAAAATTTCATAAATCGGTAAATGACAAAATGAAACATTTTTCTTATCATAATTTAATGCTATTTGTTTTGTAAAGGCCATTCAAATTTTTGTTATTTTTTAATCTATAAGGAAAATAAAATATCAAAGAAATTCTTAATTTTCTTCGGAATAAAAAAAAAATCCTAATTTATATTGATTTAAATCTTATCAAAGGAAATTTAAAATTATAAAAGAATTTCTGAGATGCGAGAGAATTCATAATCAAATTTTATCAGTTCAGCCTTTTCTTCATATTGAAATGAATAATAATTAATTAGTTCAGTTAAAAAATATATTTGGAAACACCATCATATATGTTTGCAAAATCTCAGGAAATTTATAAGACTACGCCCATAAATTCTCTGCAATACAACTTCTTTTAAATACCGTACTTATTTCACATCAATCCCAAAAATATACATTATTGTAAATTTAAAAAATTTATTTTTAAACAAGAAAACACACAGCGGTTAAAACTTAAATCTTATTCAAAAAAAAAAAAAAAAAAAAAGGAATAAAATCTTCATTTTTAATTCATATATTCCAAATTTTAAACGTAAATTTAACTCTTAAATGCTTTAAAATAAAAAATAGATAAAAGGTGAGTTTATAAATGTAATAAAGGTATCTAAAAAATGTGTTTTAATTAATATACAGCATTTGGTGCTAAGTAATATTTGTTGACATTCATCTTCGCGGCGTGCGATATAACTGGGTTGTAGTCTTATTGCGATGATAATTCTTACATTATATTACAATAACAAAAGTAATTTTTAAAAACTCTAAATTATATATATATATATATATATATATATATATATATATATATCTGACTCAGCCCGATTTCCTTAATTTCAAGAAACGAGTAACGCAGGAAAGTAAAGCGGAAGGAAAACAAGCCAGGAAAATGTCGGACTCAAGTCCATTGAAAGGGTTGCAGAAAAAGATTTCTCCCACACTTGTTGACTTTTGAAGCATATGTGCCCCTACTCGACCTTTAATGTGCTAATTCATCGATGTCTGCAAAACTTCTGTGTCTTTGAGAAAATTCGCAAAAATATTCGAACGGGAAGACCTTGGTGTCGAAGGCTCATCGAAGATCTTCCATTGTTTGGTTTGAGGTGTGTCTTGCTGACGCGCTACACTTCAAACCAAACAATAGAAGCTCCCTCTTGCTGAAAGCAGTTGTCCCGCATCACTGGTGAAACAATAAAATTTGAATTATGTTCAAAATGGATGACTTGGATGAGCAAATTGGATTTATTACACGCCTGCAGAGTGCACATTAATCTTTTGGACGATTTAGCTTAAAATAAATAAGAAATAAAATTTAATAAGTTTCAAAAATAAAAATAATTTGAATACTGAAATTATTTGCATAGAATCGGATTAAAAATGAGGGGAATTCCTGCATTTAGAAAGTGGAAACGTTTTAAATAAGTAATGTTGCTCTTCTCCTTCCCTAAATATGTGAGCTTACCAGTTACTTACATTTATAAATGACGCAAAAACAAATGGCTTGCCTTTTAAATTCATCTCCGTGTAGCTTAAATTGAAAAAATGTATTATTATATTAAAAATTGATATAAATTAATTTATTCCTTAATATTATAATTTAGAATGGATTTGTCTGGTCATTTTATATCTTTATTCCTGTACGATTTCTTTATCACAAAATATAATTGCAGTTTCTCTGAAGCTATATGAATAATGATATTTCCTCACAATTTCTCCAAACGCTTCTTATTATAAATCACAAATGAATATTTTCAGTTTTTATGCACACGTTTGGACTGTAGTTCCAGAAATGTAACTTTCAAACAAATACCGCGCAATGGAAATCATGATAATATACAATAAAAATGTTTATGTTATTCAAAATCTTGAAATAAAGAAAATAAAATCAAAGAAAATATATTTTCCATTAATTTAATATCTAGAAATTTAAAATAGTTCAGCTATTAAAAAATACTCATACCTATAAAAATATAATTAATTTATAAATACATCTCTAAAATCAAGTTAACTACATCTAAACTCAAGTTTCTTAATCTCAGAATAAAAAATGAAAACGTACTTACAATACTCCTTTTCTGTGTGGAGCCATTAAAAAACTAAAATTGTTACAGTCTTAACGTAATTTTTCATTTTTCTTTTATGCTACGATATACAGGTAGAGAATTTAATATTTTTTTGAATAAGTTTGAAGAAAACTTTTCATTCCTGAAAAGCATTTTCAAAAAATAAATTTCAAAACACACACACACACACACACACACACACACACACACACACACACACACACACACACACACACACACACACACACACACACAGAATCTTTTATTCAATTAAAAGATACAAAGTTTATAAATTATAGATTTTACAGTAAGAGCACGCGAATTGACCAAAATGACCAAAGATTAATTGAAAAATCTAATTATTCTATTATTCATTAGAGTTCAATTATTTATTATAATTTATACTTAAAAAACATTTAAATATATTCAGAGTTGTCTAATAAGTAGATTTAAATATTCTCTTATTCTTGGATTTTTTTCTCAAATATACTATTTGTGAAATGATAATAAAATCATACTTTTCATATGATAGTAATATTCATAATAAAATAATAATGAAATAAATAAATATACTTGGTTTCGGCTTAATGGTAATTTTTTCATCTAATTAGATAGGGGTTACAGTTTAATATGGATACCGAACCACTCAAAACACCCTTCACAGGGGTGGAAATTTAATTGTTGTCCCGAGAGGAAAAAAGAGCTGACCATTCAGCTAACAGTTTTGCTCAGTAAATAAGTAAATAAACTCACATTATACTTGCACAGTTTTACATCACACTAAGCAAAGTTATTACTTTGATACATTACAATGAAGACATCTCTTTATTTTTTTAAATAAAAATAAGCAACAAATGATTTTTGAAAAGTGACATTGAAATCTTAACATATGAATAATAGTGAAATATAATGACAAATTATGGTCTATTTACATAAGATTTCTTTTAAATGTGTTGTTGTTCTCCATTTTTGTATTCGAAATCAGTAATAATATAAATGTAAAGGAGCAGATTTTCTCTTTTTGGGTTGAGTACCTCACCATGTCCTGTTCAACTGGTGAAAGGTCTGGCACCTTTGTTAGTCAAAAAAGAGTATTAATTAAGGCAGTCCATAGATATGCGATCTGGCATTGCTTTGCCGTCCTCCCCGTATCAACTGTTCTCTGAAAAGTTATGCAACCGACAACAGGATGGTATCCATGAGCTGTCAGAAATATATGGAGGACATTATAGCGAGGATCTGCTGTTGTATAAGATATCACCTACACCGCTGCATCCGCGTGACTTCGTAAAACAAAGGTTGAATGAGACTACTGTACTCTTCAGAGACAATCCCCTGCTTCAAGAGTATAGGGGGATTCAGCACTCACTCTACGATGATCGTCTGCGACACCACTCCAGATGATTTAACCGATGTTGAGGGCGGAAAAAGTAGGCTTCTTACAAGCCGCTGTGAGCGTGACCCCACCATATCCAAACGTCATTAAATGGTGGGAGTCTGTAGCATTGCAATGTCTCATAGTCATCACTTGAGATTTCAAGAGCCTCTGATGGGGAGGCGATGGGTGCCAAGAGCAGTCTGAAGAAAATACGATTTTTTTCATTGTATTGATACTTACTTTTGTGTGCATGAGACAGTTGTTATCGAACCCAGGTATGACACTCTTGTAATTTTGTTTGTTTGTTAATTAAATGTGTTTTTTCTGAAAATTTAGAGTCACAATTTATTAATTTCATAATAGCATGTTGAATAGTAGACAATGAAAAACGCTGAAACAGTTCCGAGTTATCGAAAAATCCACCGATTTTGTCTCGTATTTCCATACCCCGTCCAGAGCTTTCTTTTCATCAATAAATTCCTCTCAGCAACCACTGTTACAAGTACCTTTGCAAAGCAGTGTCTGTACGCTGTAGGTGCGGACCCATTGCTCGCCATTATTGCCCAGCTCCAAGCATTTCGACATTGCGATCTCATTCAGACGCTTATTTATTTTATTAGATTGTGACTGGTGGTAAGCATTGAATAGATGGAAGGACTATGGGCTTAGAAATAACTCTGGTTGTCACTGTGCAATCAACATGTATTCGAAGTAAGCGAAAGAAAAGTTCAATTTCCACTCATAGCAAGATACCAAGTACAGGTGGTGAAATATAATGCCACAGTTCAGAAGTTTCTCCCCAAGCTGTCACAAAACTTGAATCCGACCTTCATAGTGTAGCAGAAAGAAATGGGTTTTGTTCATAAAGACATTTTATCCCCCAGTCCAAATCCATCATCACTGGTAGCGAAAACATCGTATGTTTTGGGTCTTCTTTTCTAAAGCTTTCTCTGAGGGATAATAATTACCATTCCTGTTCGGTCAAACTCAAAAACATGTTCGATGTTTTTCTATGAGACATAGTTAAACAGCTTATGCGAAACATTTCAAGAAGAAACAAATGTCGTATTTCACATCAGCAATCTCATCTCTTTTATTACAGCAGGTGGCTCTAATATATGCACTCTAATTTCCGTGATGTTAACTGATGATATGCACATTTCGTAGCCAGAAAGTATGATGGATATTTTACATGATTTGTATGCTTCATTCAGAATTATGTGATGCCAACAATATAACTTCAACTTTTATATACTCAAAAAGGTTTTGCATACATTTTCTGAAAATATTGTACCTAGATGTTATGTCAAAAGGTAATGATTTGGAACACAAATTTTTATTTCATCCTTTACTTTAGTAGACTTTTCAGTGAAAGTGATGATTTTATAAATCAATTAAGGTAATTTAATTAAGTTTAAAAAACGTATGTGTGAGTGTGGGGGGAGGGCTAAAATAAGCATTGTGTTGATAGGTCGCCAGTAATAAAAAATGACCAAATGTATCACAATTTGGTTAATTTGTTACTTTCCGAAAAGTATCACTTACAGCAATTAATTGCCAAATATAAGTTGATGTCGTTTAGAAAAAAATATTTAAGGTGAATTATTTAATTTATTTAGAACAAAAATTATGTAAAAAATTACCCAATTCTTCAATTTTGTTAGAAAATTAGAGGTGTATTTTTTATTATAGTTTTTTATAGTTCTATTTTACTGTGTGTGTGGTTAAAAATTATCTTTTATTTATTATTAGGAACCCACAAATTTTATGACAGAATTTTTATCTACATTTATTTCAAAAAATGTGTTTCAGACTGTATGAATGACGGTCTCTAGTTGAGCGTGCGTTACAAGGGAAGTTTATTTACGAAAATAAGGGAAATGCTTCTACTGAAGTTCGTGAATTTCATTCATTGAAAGAATCTACGGCGCGAATAAATGTTTACTAAAGGGTCATTGCTAAGAAATATGAAGAGATGAGGAAATCGTTATTAAACCTAGTAGAGGCCATAAACGTGTCACACCGGTACCTATTGACGTAGGCAAGACAGATAATGACGTATTGACATAATAGTTTGGGCCATCAGCATACGTGCAGTTTTTCGACAGACAGTATATTTTTGCAGCACCGTCCAAAAAATACCCAGAAACGCAATTCCCATACAAGATCTGACTATGATCCGTCTGATAGAGAAAAGCCACAACATCAGTCACGGTCAGTTAGAACGACTGCTAGTATGTGTTCAGCGAGACAGTCACGACTGTCTGGCTGAATTGGCACTTGCACCGCATTGGCATCTTAAATTTACCCAACTGCCCGCTCTGCAACTTGGCAAAGCCCATGAATAGGACGCACCTCCAGTGCTGTGTTTTATTTCATGGTAGCTCTAAATTATCGTTTTATTGGGAAGCCAGAGAAATTTTTGGCAATGACTCCGGTCAACTTGTTTAAGTTTGTGTACTGTATTCATCTGTCATCTCTTCGTCTCATGTATATTTTGTGGTTTTCCATATGTTTTATTAGTGTTATTCCTTGCATTTACCCTGTCATTCGAAATAAAAAGGGATTGCTAACATGCCGTGTCCTTGGAGCATATTCCGCTCATTTCCACCTGAATACACACAGAATTTAGGCCCAGGAAAGTTCGTACACTGAAATTCACCTACCGCCGCCTTCAAAGGTCAGCCTAGTGTGAATTCACTCATCCTTGGGCCATTCTCCTTTGGGGAAATCGGTGAATAGTCACATGGCCGTCGGATGCTACAGATGTTGGTCCTGCATTTTTATGCAGGACGGTGTCCTCCCCCACATAGTTCACAGAGGAACGTGTCCTCAGTCTCTCCTTTCCTAATCCATCGCTACCAACCAAGGTTTGGTGTGTCGTGCTGCGACGTGAATTTGACTTAAAGAATTCCATAACGCTTCAAGTGCGAAATCTCACAAGTGGTATGCTGTTGAGTATATTATCTATTGACTTGAAATTTAACAGGTGAATAAAGGTAGTCACGTAGAGTACCATTCCGTTGTCGCTTTGGACACGATTAACAGGTGCTTTTTCTATGCAATTTCATTCTAATTTGTTCTGGTTTCAACAAGTGAACTGTTTTTAATCCACCCTTATCTATACTTAACATGGTTCCATGATATGGTAATTTGAAACTACTCAGTAAATATTTATTCTTTATTCCGTTTCAGTCGTTTATTGTGTTAGATTGCATGTTTTCCCCGAAAAGCTGCTCTTCAGTTTATATTTTGGTGCTTAAATTTTTTTCAAAATTCCGTGTGCGCATCTCGTGTCTAGAACATATACAAATTTCGTATTTGTTCTCTGTATTCATTTATAATGTTCTTTAAAAATGAAATAAATTTTGTTTTCATGTATCGTTAGAATTAATGGTTTAAAAATACGACAATTTTTCCCGGCTTCATACATTGTTTAGAAAGAGCCAGTATGAACTTACTGACCAATAACTCAGCCATCCACTGCTTGGCGGGGGATAATCGCTGAAATGACTGTAATGCTCACTTTTACCAAAAAATTCCCAAACTAATCATACTAAGTTCAACCTATTATTCATAATTATACTCTAAGCATCAGTTTAATTACTTTTTCAATGATTAAATCAGTCATAAGAATAAAAAAATCAATATATTATAATATATATATATATATAAATATACTATATAAAAATATATATATATAGATAGATAAAAAAAATCAATGTATTATAAAAGAAATATTAAAAGTGTTGCAATACAAAAAACCTATTTCTGATCGTAAATGCTGGGACAGAGGAGGGGTCAGTGGCGCACTATTGATTGCATCTGAGTTCAGTCCTCCTTCTGTTACAGTGGAACGCACGTACGAATCTCTAGAGGGAAGACGAAGCTGACCTGAAGTACGCAAACTTCTAGTATTGTAATAATTATTTCTTTTTATCAGAGAACAGTTTTTTTAAGGTGTCATTTTTCAAGTTCATGATTTAAAAGAATTTGAATCTTTAAGAAAATGAAGGTATATTGATGACAATTTAATTTACTATTATTTTATTTCTTCGTTGCAGAAATTTCACGGAATTGCAAATTCGAATTTGCAAACGAAATGAAAATATATTTCAAATATGACAGCTGTTACATTAAAACAATTCTTTAAAACTATGCATTAGGAATTATGGCATTTTTTACTATTTACATAGCATATCCTGAATTACATTAGCAAGAGACATCATTTAAAAAACCGTTTTAATGCGTCAAAAGTTGAATGCTTTTAAATCGAAATAAAGTCAAAAACATGAATTAAAATAAATAAGTAGTTTCCATCAGTAATATAATACGTTTCTTTGTTTATGTAACAAAAACTTATTATCCTACGAAATAACAGCGATTCGAGTAGAGTTTCCAAATGGAAAAGAAATGGTACACGTTTTGCTGGTAGGATGATCGATACTAACTGTTGGTTGGTTGGTTGGTTTTAGTGGCGCAAGTTCCAAGTAAGGACAAGCTGCGCCAAAAGCATATTTTAATATCTTTATTTATTAATTTTCTTATTTATTTATTTTCAATTTTTTTTACTTTGAGACCAATCAACTCCTATAACACATTTAAAATTATTTGCAATGTTAAAAATTATAAATTAAAATATAAATAGACAAATACCCAACATACAACACAAATAATTATGATTTAAATAGCTAAAACAGAGACTAAACTAAATCAGAAAAACATTATGTTTGTGATAAAATTGTTTGCATTTAAAATTATATAAGATCTATAAAACCAATACATCTTAAAAATGCGAAAATATTTTGATGCGGAGGTTCGCCCAGCAAATCTCGCATCGTTAAAAGATCAGTCTTAAAAATTTAAAACGATGATGGTTAAAATCAGGACATGAAATTAAAATATGAAATACAGTGTATGGTTCATCACACGTCTCACACCAAGGTTTTAATTCATTTAAAAATAAATGCTTATGAGTGAAACGTGTGTGTCCAATACGAAGGCGGGTTAATTTAACATCCGCACTTCGTAAAGGTAAAACTGAAAATGAGATGATATGTGAAGTTATGGTATACAGTTTGTTGCTGACCTGCATTTTCCACGATTCCTTCCATAGTTGATGTACAAAACTCTTTACACCCCTTCTCACATCACAAAACGGAACAGAAGGCTGAAGAGGAGTATATGCAGACTTTGCAGCTGCATCAGCCCTCTCGTTACCATCAAGACCTACATGTCCTGGGATCCAACAAATGATGATATCAAATCCCTTGCATTTCAGAGAGTATAATGTGGAAAAAATCTCCGACACAACAGGATGACAGTTGATATTAATGTTCTCCACTGCTTCTAAAACACTCAGGCTGTCAGTGTATATACAAAATTTATTTGAGCGTTTACCACCCACATACTGAAGCGCACATAATACAGCAGTTGCTTCAGCAGTGAAGATGGAGCAGGACATATTGAGGCTGTAACTAAGAGAAATATTATCTATATAAACTCCACAGCCAACATGTCCTGCAGATTTTGATCCATCTGTGAATATAGGTTGGTAAGAATCAAACTGACAGCGATGAGAAGAATAGAGCTGATGGAAAACAACAGGAGATGTGTCCGATTTTTGAACTGTGCAAAGGGATTGATTACTTTACATTGTGGCTCATACCAGGGTGGATGTGAAGTTCTATTTATGGTAGTTATGCGAACATCCTGTAGGTCAGACAATAAGAGATGATATTTTATTCTGATGAGAAAAGATGGAATGCTCCTTGGACGAGCATTATAAAGTCTTATAAGAGCAGATGAAGGAATCATGGAATGTAATGGATGATGAGGGTCAGACATGATCTTAGCATAATAATTGAGAGACTGCTGCATTCGTCTCAGGTCCAAAGGCAATTGTTTGCAAATTGCATAAAGACTCTGGACAGGTGATGTGCGAAATGCGCCTGAACATATCCTCAAAGCAGAGTGATGAACAGTATCCAATCTGCATAAAACAGAATGTCTAGCTGATCCATAAACAACACAACTGTAGTCAATGCGTGATAAAATTAGTGATTGATATATTCGAAGTAGTGATGTGCGATCAGCACCCCAGGATGTGTTTGAAAGCACCCTGAGGATATTGAGCGTTCGTTCACACTTTTTCCGCAGATTTAAGACATGCGGAAGGAACGTTAATTTTCGATCGAATATTACACCAAGAAATTTCACCTCGCTGACTACAGGAATAATTGTGTTGTCAATCGAAATTACTGGATCACTGTGAATACTAGTTTTCCTGCAGAAGTGGACACATCTACTCTTGCTAGGAGAAAGAGTATGGCCATTCTCAGCACACCATGCAGCAAATTTGTTAACAGCTGTTTGTAGTTGTCTCTCAATTAAACGCATATTTGACACTTCACAAGATATTTGCAAGTCATCAACGTACAATGTACCATAAACAGAAGGTGATAATTTATGGAGTATGCTGCTAATATGAAGGATAAAAAGGGTGACACTCAATATACAACCTTGAGGTACACCTTCAACTTGATTAAAATAAATAGAATAAAATGTTCCTATTCGAACTTTAAAAACACGGGAGCGTAAAATTTTTTCAGGAATATCGGAAGATTACCCCGAAAGCCAAAATCATATAATGAACGGAGAATTCCATATCGCCATGTACGGTCGTATGCCTTCTCGATGTCAAAGAAGATGGAGACCAGATGGTTCCTCCGCACAAATGCATTGCGGATTTGGGTCTCCAAATATGTGATATTATCAAGAGTGGATCTCCTTTTCGGAAGCCACTCTGATTGATATGTATACATTTATTTTTTCTAAGACATATACGAGACGGGCGTTGACCATACGTTCGAGAGTCTTACACAAGCAACTCGTCAGAGCTATTGGTCGATAATTTGAAGGATCTGAAGGCTCCTTACCAGCCTTAAGGATCGGAATCACTATTGCTTCACTCCAAAGTGATGGGAATTTATTCTCAGTCCAGATCCTATTAAACAAAATTAATAAATTCGATAAGGAATCTGGACTTAAATTTCGAAGCATATCATAGCTGATTCCATCAGGTCCTGGACTGGTATTATTGGCCTGCTGTAATGCTCTCTTCAATTCCAACATCCGAAATTCACAGTTGTAAGGCAAAGCTTGTCCATGGTTGAAACGAATTGGTGTACGCTCAGCACGACTCTTTGTCCGTAAAACGAAGGACTATAAGAATCGTTGCTTGAGACTTTAGCAAAGGTTTCACCAAGGACGTTAGCGATGTCCTTAGGAGAAGAGTATACAGCAGCTCCGGATTTCAAAATAGGAATGGAAAATTCTGTATAAATTCCATTGGCTGCTTTCACTCTTCTCCATAACTGCTTACTGGATGTGGAAGAAGTAATTGAGGACACATAGCGAGACCAGGATTCCTTCTGACTTCGACGACGAGTTCTGCGAGCTAATGCTTTTGCTCTCTTAAAGGCGATAAGATTCTCCGTTGTGGGGTATCTTCTGAATAACCCCATAACTTCCTCTGTTTCTTATAGGTGTTTTGACATTCATCATTCCACCAAGGTTTGCAATGCCTATGTGGTATAGGGGAACTCTTAGGTATTGATGCATCAGCTGCATTAATAATTGTTTCGGTGACTTTACATATGGCATCATCAAGATCATCGATTGTAACCATTTCACCATCAACAATTGCCAATTGTGTAAATAACGTCCAATCTGCCCGACTGTACACGTAGGTTGGTAGACGTTGTCGTACACTACTACCTCCAGTCTGGGAGATGACGAGGAAAATGATCGCTATTATGCAGATCATTTCCTACATTTAAATTTAACAATGGCAGAAGAGATGGAGAACAAATGGCAAGATCGAGAGAATGATATGTTCTCGTGGGTACATGGAAATATGTCTTCTCGTCGGTATTAAGCAGACAGAGACTGTTATCTGAAATAAACCGCTCTATCTGCCGACCACGAGAATTAGTATTATCATTTCCCCACAAAGAACTATGGCCGTTAAAGTCACCTAACAGCACAAATGGTGTTGGCAGCTGATCTATTAATGCATCGAGTTCCTCTTGGCGGATGACATCATGTGGTGGTAAGTATAAACTACAGACTGTTAGTAAGTGTGAAGTATGTATTCTTACAGCTACAGCCTGTAGAGTAGTATTCAATAGATGGGCAGTGCTGGGATAGTTGTTAGATGTTAATATACAAACACCTCCAGACACTGCACCATCGTCACCACAGTCCTTTCTAAAGCTTTTAAACCCACGCATGGAAAAGTTATTGCTTGACTTCAGGAATGTCTCCTGAAGTGCAAAACATGCGGGGTTGTAGGCTGAAATTATAGACTTGATGTCATCATGATGTGAACGCAAACCATGGCAGTTCCAAGAAACAAAGGAAGTTATTGGTTTATTTGAAAAGCTCCTTTCCCGGAGCTGGAAAGCGTGTCATCTGACATCTCCTCGAACGATAAGTCCACATCCGAGGGATGTAAAGATACAGTGTCAGCCTCCAGGGACAAGGCTTTACGGGTGGATATGGAGGTTCGAAAAGAACCCTCCTTTGAAGATTTTAATTTGTATGCCTTTGTGACTTTTGTTTTAGTCGAAGGAGCTTTTCTCTTACTTATTGAAGTACCTGAAGATTTTGGCTTTATTGTTGGTGATTGAGGTAATCTAACAAGGGGAAACGACATAGATTCTGTCTGGGTACAAATTGATCTGGTGACTTTTCTTGTAGCGGTCGCATAACTTAACCCAGGCTTTGGGCTGCGTGAGGTAACATGTCGTCGAGCCTCAGGGTATGTACAGTTTGTAGTAACTTTCACCGTGGTGATTTCCTTCTCAAGTGCCCACTGAGGACAACTTCGAGAATAGGAGGGATGGTCTCCTTTGCAATTGACACATTTCTCCTTCGCTGTGCAGGTCGAGCTATCGTGGCCAACAACTGCGCAACGTGCGCAGGTAAGTTGACCCCTGCAAGCGTTTCTCGAATGTCCAAATCTTTGGCACTGGAAGCATCGCAGCGGATTTGGAATATAAGGCCGGACGGGTAAATTCAGGTAAGCAGCTTTAACGTGCTGGGGAAGGTCTGGCGACGCAAAAGTCAGAATGAGGTGTTTTGTATCAATAAACTTTCCATCTCTTCTGACTGTGATGCGTCTAACTTCACAGACCTTCTGATTTTGAAGATTTTCAAGAATTTCATCCGTCGGCGTATTCAGCAAATCTTTTGCGGATACAACACCACGTGAAAAGTTAAGACTCCCATGAGGTGACACAGTTACCTCTAAATTTGCAAGGTTTTGTAAATTTAATAGCTTAGTCGCCTGAGTATTATTAGCAACCTCGATCAGTAAGTCTCCAGATCGCATTTTGCGTATACCCCTTACATCCCCTATATTTCCAGATATTCCTTTTTCAATAAGGAAGGGGGATACCTTTTCAAAATTTCCCTCCTTCCGTTTCATAACAAAAAACTTGGCAAGATTATTTTCTATTTTTTGCTCCCGTGGGAGAGAAGAAAAGTTTACTTTCTCCATGAGTAAGTGATAAAATTTCGGGACCTGACCGCACCACCCACCACCGAGTCCAACAAGGGGATGCAGACCAGCTGCACCAGTGCTAACCAGGTCCTATACGCTCACAGTACATCCCTGAGATGGCCTCCACCCTTAACGAGTCATCCAGTAGATGTACCGATCGCTTGATCCATAAAGCCGATTGATGTGCTGAGGACCACAACACACCTCCCGTTTACCTAAAGCAGAGGCCAAAGCAATGTGTTGGTCTCAGGAGGCCTCAATTACCAGGATCCTCCTTTCCAGGGACACGGGTCTCCACGCACGGCAAACACGTGGGTGATTTAGTCCTCAAGAGTAGCTAATAGCAACAGAGCGGCGAAAGCTACTCAAGGGGAGCCCTCAACCTCTTTCGAGGAAACCACAACGAGGGAGAAAAGGAAGGAAAAGCAGAAGAGTAGAGGAGAGAAGAAAATAAAGAAGAGGAAAGATCACTAGGGTACCTCGGGATTGTGACACCCGTGTTTACCTAAAGAAGGTAAACCCCCTGAGGGGCGATACTAACTGTTGCTTCAGAATATTTTCACGTTGTTGTTAGTCAATAGAGCGCTTTGAAACTGCGTAGTTTATCGGCAGACAACCAGAGCGTGCTGCAAGGCATTTTAATGGTCACAAAGTCCTTCTGGAGAGATTATTTCATAAATCAACCGGAACCTGGAAAATTTCCGACAGTCCTGCATGCAAGATGATATACATACATAATTATGTGGAGACACGACGGACTGTACCTTAAGGTTAACGGGTGCCGTCTTCCCAAAACCTTATGCCGCTCACACTTCTACGAGATCCCTCACCATCGCCGCATTTATAAAAGCAATCAAATTGCGTTTAGAAATTGGTAGCAAGTAGCCACAGTACATTTTAAGGGGCTATAAACAATGTTATAAACATCAGGCAATAGCATTAGATCTTTTTTCTGTGTTAAAAACAAAATTTTACATGATGACACATATAACAATAAATTAAGAAACACTTCACAATTAATGAAGAGACAGTTAACAATTTGCAGAGTAGTCATGGCATTAAATACATTATATACATTGAAGTCAATTTTATAGAAATTATGAACACTTAGTTATGAAAAGGAAAATATGACATGATATGAAAGATGATAACTATATACAGGCGCGGAATTCATATAAGTTTATTTAACACACCTTAGGTTTAAAAATTTTAAAAGATTTCTAAGATTCTAAAAGTGTATAGGATTCAAAACCGGGTTCATAATGTTCAAGAAGCTCATACGATTCGAAACATAGAGTTGATAAACTTCAATAAGTTCATAAAATTAATACACCATTACTAGTGGTAAAAAAGTGTTAACTTTAAGAATAGTTTTCTGTCTCTTTAGTGGAAAGTTCTGGATCGTCTGCGGGAGCGTGGCCTGTATCCCGATAAAGTTCCAGTCTTCGTTTGTTGAGAAGCTTTGTGAGAAGTAATCGACAGTGACGATCATTTATTTAAAATCTCTGGAATTCCATCTTGGTCTATTAAGAGCTCTTTTTCAGATGATATTTCTTAGTCTCTCGGCTCTCTAGTACACAGTGGAAAAAATCCCCTTGGGTCACACAGATACAGGCAGATAAAGCCGCCTTTCCGAATCTGCGAAAGTACAGTGAAAATGGACCGTGAAACTTTAGCATTTGGTTGAGGTATGGATTATCATACGTCACCTTAGTAGAGACTTCAATGAGTAGATGTTTAGTCGTTCGGCCAGCTGTTGTATTGTCCCACAGATACTGCCATTTCTGTAGTGTAAAGTGCTCTAATTGTTAGATAGAAGAAGATCTTGGATACGGAATCACCAATGTTTACGATTCATCAATTTTCGAGGTTTCCTTTGCAGCACTGCCTACGCACTCATTTCCAGCATCACCTGGATGCGCTTTAATTTAACTTAATTTGATGTGCGAAGTTGCAACTGCTAATTTTTCCGTATGGCAGGTATAATTAATGATGTGTGTAGTGGGTTGAGTAGCGAATACAAAGTTGATGAGCTATCAGACCAAATGGTTGTAGATCTGAGCGTCAAGGATGGTGACGACTTCGTAAATGAAGAGGACAGCCTTTTCCCTTTGGTCAGATGGGATGCTGTGAAGAGCAATGCAGTCCAACATCCCAGCGTGTTATTACCGAGGAATAGCCAATGCTTACATTAGATTCTTTCTGAACCTCCGGCAATTGTGTGGAATAAATAAGTAATGTTACTTTAAAGTCATTTTTAGTAACAACACAGAGATATTATGAGATCGAGACTAAAATTTTGCTGAGCAAATGGATGTTTATATATCTTTGCATTTTTCATAACATGCTTCTTGTGGACGCAAGTAGGGAATAGCATCGGCATTTGTAATGCAAATTTCTTTCTTCATCACTCTTTAAAAACGTCAATAAGACTTGTTTCTAATTCTATAAAGGATACTTGTATTCAGAAGATTCCTGTACAACTCTCAAACAGATCTTTTATTTTCTGGACTGGTATACGAATCTAAATAAAGTTTTATCATTCACTAAGCAATGATATTTTTTCATGAGATAGTGTAATACTAAACAATTTATATTAACATAAATATTTATTAATTTTATTGAAAGAAGAATTTAGCCATTCATTTTTTTCTCCAATGCAAATGGAATTGTTTCAACACATTTAGTCGCTAATACACATGTATGAGTTTTGAAGTATTCTCATACCATTTAACTGAGACGTTAAAATGACAGAACTTTAATTGTAATAAATTTCTTGAATAGAAACATGCGAGTTCTCTTATATGTTTACTTCATTATTTTTTCACGTGTTTATTTCATTCAATAGAATAATTAACACAATGCAGCAAAATTGCATAAAATATATTCATTAAAAGATGAGATTTAAAACAATGTATTACTATTTCGAATTTGTTTATTCATTGAATGAAACAAAGTTTAAAATAAATTATTCTTCAACATTTTCCTGTAACTCTTTAGACGTAGAAATATTCATCTTGTAAATCAAACAAAAATTCAATCTCGCCAATGCCATGGGTGTTCTCGTTCAAGAAGCTCATTCACTCACGACTCTTAAAAACAGGAAAATGAACTACTTTCGCCCGCTTCTGAAGTAGTCACCTTAGATTATTAAAATTTTCTGAAAGTTCCAAAAATTTCGAAACCTATATCGGTCAACATGCTACGCCAAAGTACATCCTCCAGATCCCGGGGCTGTCCGAGCAAGATTTATACGACGATCCTTTGACGGTGCTAGATCTTTGGGGGTGTTAATCTTTGGGGACCTGGTCCAGCGCTGCTGGCCAAAAGGGAAATGCAGCAACTAGAACAAAATTCAAACTTGCCTGAAATTAACTAAAAACATTTATTAATATAAAATTATTTATATTCTTCATTTTGCGTAGCTTAATGCATTCCGAATCTGTAAATTCAAAATATATGAAATGATATTTCGAAACGTAAATAAAAGAAAAATTAATGTTGAAAAAGTTACAGAACTTTCAAACAAGATTTTATAAAATTTTGTTTAAAGCCAACTATCAAAAAAAAATGTTTTTATAAAAATTTAAGTAGTGCTCATTTAAGCAAAGCTGAATGAAAATGGCATTTTCATTTTATGACATCGATTAGACTCATTAGCAGAAAATAGTGTATGAAATTTCTTATAATAGTGTGATATTATAAACTTAATAGTATTAAATATAAAATTGTTCCTTTTTGTATCAAGCATACATGTATATAAAATTTAGTGAAACAGTTTATCCCAAAATACATATAAAAATAAAGAATATTTTAAATGAAAAATTAAATTTAAAATTCTTTTTTTAGGGTACCTGACAAATCCAACGGATATGGTATGGTCGACGACTTGATTCTTTGCTAATTTTCTCTTCTCAAGCCATTTTTCTTTGGGGACCAAGTACAAATGGAGCTCTACCAGCTGCAAAAAAAGAAAATCCAGTTCAGTTTAATTGTATTGTTATGAACCACATATTCATAATAAATGTCACAAATATTTCTTGCAAATGTTGTTATTATAAATTTTGGGAATAATTGTATTTTATGAACAAATTTAAAACCATGATTAAGGCAACTACATATATATGAAGAAAAATTTAGTACCGAAATCAATTTTCAGCTGAAATGTTGATAAATTGTATCAAGATTTCTGAGAAGATTTAGTTATTAATTTAAAATTTGTAGTAATATTTATTTTATTATAACATTTTTATTTAAATTAAAATTTATTATAAAAACTTGTTATTTTAAATTCAAATGCGAACCTATTGTGAATAGTATTTAAATAGCTTGTGTCATGTAATATGTGATATATTAAAGCTATTAAATATTGAAACATAAAACAAAATATTCAAATGAGTTTATTTAAAGTCATTTGATTATTTTTTATGTTTAAGATTTGTAAAAATGGAATTTTCGTTTGCCAAAGCAAAATTTTAAACCTTTATTTATTTACCTTTAAGAGGCAAAAATTTCGGTTACTAAAATATTACTTTCACAAGTACTGTTGTCGTTGTGTCCATATGAAGAAAATATACAGTGTTTTGCTAAGTTTGAAGACTGTAAAGTATGAGTGTCAAAAATGAGCCTGGAAGACATTCTTTAAAGAGGTTTGCGAAAAGAAAGCATATGGTCTATATTTTCATTGATTTGAAATGGCTAGTACGAAATCTTGTTATGGCAGACGTATGCTTTGGGATGGTTGGAATCAGTAGTTTTCTAAAATTTTAAAACTCGCGACAAGCCACTTCCATATTTGATCAAGTTAATTTTGTGCACTCATTCATTGCCAAGCGCTGAAGATGCTGCCAGAAGGAGTTCAGTTGGTTTCGCTCTGATTTGAATTGCCAGAGGCAACCAGTTCCTTGATGAATTGTCACAATTAACCGTTAAACTTGTGCATTATTTGCATAGTTCATTGAGACACCTATTTTTAAATACAAAGAAAAGTATAATAAAGTTGTGTGCATGCATATGAATAACGTTAAGGCACCCGGTTATATATTCTGACATAACTTGTGTAAGTAAGTTATCCCAATTTCCATTAAATGAACAAAAACAAAATGAATTGGTATATAAAATAATAATGCTCATAGAATCATAATTTGTATAAGATTTAATTTCCATATTTAGGTAAAAAAATAAATAAATAAATCGTAGCAGTTATGGCGTCCTCTGAAATATTTTGTAATCATGAAAAAGCTCAAAAATGCACTATAACGATCTCTGAGCTAATAATGAAAGTGGATGTTTTTAATGATATAAATGACTCTCATTCCTATATGTCCACTGGAACTTTAAGCGAAAATTGGGAGGAATCCTTTTGAAATCGTATACGTCCATCATTATCGAACAGGTCAATTTCCTTATTTGGTGATACTGTTGCCTTGAATTTCAAAATCGTGCTTCGTACATAATGGAAAATTCATTCAATTGTCATTTCGAGGAAAAAATATATATTGATCACATTTAAATTATTGGACGAGTGCACGAAGATGTATTAACACAGAATTGACTTATATTTTTAAACACGAATTTTTTAAACTGTTAACGCTTATTTCAATACCATGGAAATCAGATGATTCCTAGTTTTATTTGAAAAAGTATTATCTGCCATAAAAAATTAGACGATTCAAAGTTAAAAAAATAAAATTGTGTTTTGCTCTAAATATTTGCCATCTTTAAAGTGAAGTAGGTGGAAAAATAATTAAATGAATGGAAAATATTTCGATGAGTCTATCATTTTTTAAATGACTCAGTGATTTATGAAAAAGGACCTTTGTCCTTCAGCATTAGCTTCGAAGTAAGAAAGTGTTAGAAGGAAAATATAACGATATCAGTTGGTTCTCACATAACATTTGCTAATTTTTTTCTGAAAAAAAATTTAAAATAATGTTAATATTCCGATTCTAAATAGTTGGTTGACAGGATTATGAGTGAGTTCCATAGGCAAAATTTTCATAGAACGCCCTTTGTCTAAGTATAATTTTATTTAAAAAGTAATTAAGCAATATTTTTAATATAACTGAATAAAATATATTATAACTAATTAATATTATAATTAACTTAATTAAGAATAAAGCAATAATTTTGATAACTAAATAAAATAATATCCAGTTCTCTACTTTCTTCTTTTCTTTTGGATCATCGACAAGAAGCAACAGTATTAAAAGTTTATGCGTTACTTTTCACATTCTTCATAAACACCAGCAATAAAATATAATTTTCAAATTTTGAAGTTTTTAATTAGGAATAAATTCCCTTTTATATTACGACATTTCTTAATGATATTTTGCAGAATATTAAATTCTTACTGATTTATTAACTTAGTACAATGTGAAAAATTCCGTCCTAATATTTGCCAGTACTTATTTAATGAGATAAAGTCTTAAAAAAATAATGTTGAAAGGAATACGATTAAAAAAATGCGGCTTACTTTGTTTATAAAAATACAGAACATAAAAATCATATAATTGAAAACATAAAATGAATGGCACATTACACTGATGGTAGAATCTATTCCGTACCACTGCTGGTGAACAAATTGGCTTTCCGCCACCATTCGTCAAAGAGATTTCACGCATGTTTCTTATAATTAAATAAGAGATAGCTGCTTCTTTATATACATGCATTTATAGCATTGAGTCCTAACCTATAAAACGTGTTTTGCATGATATTATACTATTAGTGGTAGAAAGTATAAATATAAGTGACTTGAAAAATTTATTCAAAGAAATGTTACTTCAACAAACGAAAATGGTTAAAAAGTTAATGTTAAATGAAAAAAGTAGAAAATTTTAAGAAAAAAAATGAAAGCTTTTATACTAATAAGTATGAAATTGAGTATTGAATAATTTAAACGCTGTAAGGTATTTGAGAATATGTTTTAACTTGAGGAAAAAAATTTTCATACATAGAAAAGTACACATTACAAGGGGAGAATATCCGACAGAAACACGCTCTTCCATTATTCAGAATCCAAGAATTGTTGTCTTATCAGTGGACTGTTGGGACATGCAAAATTATGCATTCACAAACTTGGTTTTTTCATTTTATAAATTTATTTTAACGTATAAATTATTTTATATTGTAATGAAAATATGCTATTACGAATTATTACTCTAAATTACACAACTGTCAACAATTAATGTTTTAACATTAGATGCAGAAAAATAAAATTCGTTAATTTTTTAAAAATTTAATAATAATATACTAGTAAAACATAATAGTAATATATAAAGAATTCCTTTTTATTTTGTCAGTAGGAAATAATAATAGTAATCGTAATAATAATTTTATATATTTAAGAGGTAACACACACAGAAATCATGTGAAGTCGTCCCTAAGATAAATCATGTCTTTCTTTCCAAATTCATTTTCAATGCTGAAGCAAACAAATGCGGAATATTACTCTTCTGAAAATCAAATATTTCTTTTGACACCAAGAGAAGGATGAAATATTTTTATTGCATAAAAATATTTCATTTAATTTAAAGTTACTGGAAATATAAATATTTTAAGTTATCGTTAGAATTTTACACCATAAAAATGTTTTCATGATTAATAAACCATAAAAAGCGTTTTACATGATTTTTGTTTTATTCATAGTTGAAATTTTTTAAATGTATAAGTTCCCCTCAAATTACGCTTTGATATTTATAATCACTAGATATTATGATTAGTAGAATGTAAGCATTTTATTGAAAACAAGTTAAAAACATACATTCAACACAAAACGTTTCATTTTAAAAGAAAACAGATGTTATAGATTCATTTTTATTTCTTAGTATAAATTGCGTGCATCCATAATATCAAGCGAAATGAAAGTAGAAAAACCGTTGTTGATTTTTAATAAATACCTGCTCTGAAGGGGGGCGCTCAGTTTCCTTGATTCCGTCATTTAGGGTATCGTCTACCATATTTTCAAAAGCTCATAACCCTTATCGAAATTTGCACCAATGTTCACTGATCTGCCCAGAGGAATTCATGCAGTATTAAAAACGAAGGGTTTTCTTTCGCAAATGATGCCATCCACAAAATTTTATCAGCGCCATCTAGTAAACAATACTGATAGTGGATGGAGTTTTTATAAGAACATTTACCGTTAAAATCTTATTTGAACAATCACAATTTTTTTCTCTGTTTGAGTCAAACGCTTTTATTTAAATTTGTTTTTAGAAGTTTATCATCTTCGACAAATGAAATATTTTCCTATGTGGAAAGCATAACTTACACCGCGAAAACTTAACATTAATGTTTAAAATTTAATAAATGCAAAATAATAATAAATAAAGATCCATGAATTATAGAGATTAATTGTTTAATCTCAAATGTTGTATATAAATATAAGATAATTCTGTATAGGTTTAAAACTCATTAAAAATTTACGATTAAAAGAAAAATGAAGTAAGAAATAGCTGCAATTAAAATTTTTGTGTACAATAACATTTTGTTATAAGAATTATTTAGACTAAAAATTAAACTTTAAAATTATGATTTTTATTTTTTCAATATATTATCTAATGCAAACTTGAGTTGAAAATTATTCATTTATTATATAAATATCTATTTGCATTTTATGCGAGTCATCATTTCTTACAAAATTGTAAAATTATGAACAACTCTTATTTAAAAATCTATATTTCTTCATCATTTGATTTCTTGAGGAATTTTGCGCTATATTTTTTTAATGCTTGGTTAGATGGAATAATATTTACTTCAGAATTTAATTCTAAATATTGTTTGTTTCTATAGGTAGCTGAATTCTTTCATCTAGAAATTAACAGTGTATGGATTCATCTGTAAATCTATATACTGTGAGGGCATTCTCTTTTCATGGGAAATATATTGTTATTTTGATATTTAATCTGAATTTTTTCATTAAATTGTTTTCGTATTCAGTTTATTTCAAATGTAATTTTCCTTTTAAAACCATTGTATTATATTGAGTAATCTTATTAATAGCACAATAATATAAATAAAGTGAGTAATGATTTTCAAATGAAAAATTAACTCAAATATTTTAATCAATAATTAGCTTTAAATAATACTTACTCCCTTACATTTTATAATAGTCTAATAGAAAAAAAAATTTGTAAATTTTTTATAAAAAATTTACAAAATTTTGGGTGAATATCAGCTATAACGTTAATTAGACTTCTGCTGTTAGAATATGTCTTCAGATAATTATTATTTTTAATTTGACTGATGATATTAATTTTTCAATTGTTAAACAAATTTTATCGAAAAATAACACATTTTTTTTTACAATCATCAATATCTGTGCATGTAAAATTATTTACATATTCTATACAAATATTTTGAAAGGCTATTTATATTCTTTTTTTTTCTGAAACTTAACTACATTGTCTCAAATTGATTATTTGTTAGTAACGACTTTTCATAGCCTAAGTGCCGTATAATCCATGGTTCCAAATTCTGAATTTTTTTGGCGATGAATAAATATTCTCAAGATGACGTATTGTGACGTGCGTGATGACGTAAATACTAGGGTTGCCAAAATAGAATTTACGGCATATTTTTTATAAGTCTCCATCTCTATGGCGTAATAAAAACTAGGTTGCCAGATACAAAAGAAAGTCCACCAAACTCAGCATTTGGCATTCTGGATTAATCGGCACTTGTGCCTAGAATACATTTATTTAAATTGTTTATCTTGTTTAGGCATTGCGCTTTTTATCATCATAAATTGGAAGATATTATCTGTTGGAATTTTTCAACATTTTTATTTGTGTAATTTTTTTATTTTCAAATAACTGTATATACAGTTGTTGAAAACAGTTAAAAATTATATTTATCACAAGGCAATCAAAGTGAGTGTATCTTCATTCGAAACAGATTTTAAATTTTGTAAAATATTTGTCGTAGCTATACTTATTTAACTTTTCAATTTAAACAACCTAAGAAAAAGAAATTTAAATACTTGATATCTTATTTATATTTTAAACTGGTAGTAGACACTTTTTATTTTAATTTATTATTCTTGAAAATATATTTTAATAGACTTGTTTTAATTAGGTTTTCTAAAACAATTTACTGAGAAAAGGATATTTTACTTCTAAAATTTCTATCCTTATATTTCACTGATGCTTTAAAATAAAGAAATATTATCTTAATAATAAAGAAATATTATCTTAATGTGTGGTAAATAAATTACAATAAATTATTTTATTTCACGTTCTTATGTAATTAGGTACTTGTAAAAAAGATCTGTAGAGATTATTTTGTATCTATTCCTTGTTAATAAAGTATGACAATTTACTACTGTAATTTAATTATCGGAGTTTATTTGCTTATAAAAAAATCATATCTTTAAAAATCAGACTGATTTCAAATTTGTAATAAAACAATAATTAGATTAGATAGGCTAAATGTTTGTTGTGTAGGACTTCTTTTTGCTGTTGATAAATATCTACCTGTGCAAGTTTTAAATATATCCCGCTCAAAAGATAACGGTACAGAAATATTAGCTATAAAAATTACTATATCCAAATCATCTCTTACTTTAGTAAACGTATACGTCCCACACGGTAAATGTTCAAGTTCTTTGTTCCATAGCATCTTATCAAGTATTCATCCTCACTTCATAATAATTGGAGACTTTAATATACGAAGTTCGGCGCTTGGTATTTAATCAAACTCTTCCGTATCTTCAGAATTCCTCGATTGGATATTGGATAGCAACATTTGTCTTTTAAATACCTCTCAGCCTACTCATTTTGGACTCCACCATAAACCACCCCTTATCGATTATAACTTTGTATCCCCTGATATTTTTCCTTTTGTACTTTCTCAGTCAGTTCAGATAGTTATGGTAGTGACCATGTCCCTGTTCAAAAAAGTGTCAAAATCTACAATAACGATTATTCGAAATGTACTTCCCGCAATAGAGTTCTATGGACTGGCTTCTTCAATTCAATGAACACTCAAACTGCTAATAACGGACTAGTTTTTGTAGATCAATTCCAAATTTTATGCATATACTATCTTGATAAATTCAGGAAAATACAAATCTTTCCGATAAAGCCATATCCTCCGTGGTGGACATCGAAATGTTGTTATGTTTAGGGTCAAAAAAGAAAACTAGAGGAAAGCGAAAAGTTCTCTTAATCAGACTCTGTGTATACAGTACAAATGAATTTCTGCAAAACTTCATCAGCTTCTTCTAACCCGTTCCAGAAAATTCTGGGATAAAACTATAACAAATGCTGGTATATCTAAGGACATTTATTCTATTCTTAAAAGACTTAAAAATAGATTTACTGATTCACCAACTCGTCATCTAATAATTTCTAGAGAAATTTCAATTATTTCGGACCCTGTTGTTCATGCTAACTTATTTGCCAAATTTTATTCTTGTCAATCTGAAACTGAAGTACTACCTCTCGATTTAAGTTTAAACTTTGATTAAGAATATAACTCCGCATTCTCCCTCTCAGAGCTCCAATTGGCGGTTTCTAAATGCAAAAATACTTCAGATGGTCCTGATTTAAAACCAGCTAAAATTTTGAAGGGTCTATCAAACATAGCTTTACGATCCCTTTTGTCACTCATAAATAACTCTTGGTTAAGGTATTGTTAACTCGTCTTGGAAAAAATTCATCATAATTCCTATAATAAAACCTGGGAAACATACTCCTTTAGAAAGTTCTTATCTCCCAATATCTCTTACAAGTGTTCTATGTGAGGTCATGGAAGGCATGATATTAAAAATCGTTTAATAAATCCAAATATTTTCATCCAAATCATCATGGATATATGCCTCATAGAAGTTGCGATAGTGTTCTTTCTATGCTTCATCATCAGATTGCTTTACTCTCTCAGAGAAAATATATGTAGACATATCTCCAGACATATATATGTAGACATATCTCAAGCTTACGATTCGGTGTGGCCTTACGGTCTTATTTAAAAGATCCTTCGATTTCATATCAGAGGAAATGCTGCTCATTGGATATTGGATTCTTTATCAGATAGAAGTTTTAAAGAGAAATGGTGTAGAACTTTTATCTCAACTCACTTTCTCTAATAGAGGTGTTACTCAAGGCAGTGTTCTTTCTCCCTTTCTTTTCATGATTTATGTCAGATATTTACGAAGTTCTCTCTCCTAACATTAAGTGTTTTATTTATGCTGATGACATAATTATTTTAGCTGCTCATTCATCACAAGAAAGTCTACAGCAAAAATGCGGACTGCAATCATAAAACTTGAACAATGGTGCGAAGAATGGAAACTAAAAATTGATTCCTCAAAATGTTCAGTCATTGATTTCTCTTCCAAAAAATCTGTAAATTTTGAATTATCAACCAATTACCAACAAAACCAATTATCAACCAATCTGTTGGTCTAAGCACATTAAAATTCTGGGCCTCTATTTTACTAATAACTTAACCTTCAAGTATAATTTTCAAATGAAAAAAAATCCATCCAGAAGAAAATTAATGTTTAAAAAGCGATTGCTGGTATGAGGAGAGAGCAAAAACTAATCACTTACTTCAAATTGTTCAGTCCTTCATTACAACTAGCCTCGATTATGTATGTAATGTAATTACATCTGCGAGCTTATCAGACCGAAAAATCTTGGATCCGATAAATCACTCAGTTCTTAGAATTGCTACAGGTTTTCCTCGATGAACACAAATTCCACTTCTTCTGAAAGAAGCAGGGGTCTGACCTCTTTCTGAAAGGCCAAAACTTTCTCTCAACAAGGATGTACATTAGAAAACTTTGCACTTTCTACTAGGTCTCCATGTGGTAGTTTATCGGAATCAATGCTATACAGCCATATCTCTGGCGTTCTTCCTCTATTTTTGCGAGTGAAAATATGAATTGAAAATAATGGAATTCAAGAATCACATATTTTAAGAGTTCCTGCAAAATCTACATCTGTTAATATTAATTTAAAATTAATTAATAAAATATTTCTTAGAAAATATATTTTTCAGACTGAAAATTTTCCTACAAATGCTATCAGTGACCTCTTTGAATTGTATAGTACTTCTGAATGGTGCAATCTCATATTATTATTTACTGATGCATCTAAAATAGGAAGTAAACTTGGAATCTCTGTTTATAACAGCAGAAATAACTTCTTTGTTTCCGGATAAATCAATAACTCTAACTCCATCTGTACAGCAGAGGCTTTGGCTTTATATCTGGCGGTGACTAAGTTCTGTGCAACTAAGATTTGCGAATCTATTCAATTAGTTTGGATTCCAGGTCATTCCTAAATTGCTGGGAACGAAAAAGTAGATACTCTTGCAAAATCGGTCATTAATAAAAGTTATATTCTGTACTCGATTTCACCTGAAGACCTTATCCATAATATAAGAAACATTTTTATCAATTATAATAACAACGAATGCAATAATAGTAAATATGCCTCTAACATTTCGCACATGTCTTCTATCACGAAAATTCACCGCAATTATATTAATTCTCGCCTTGAAGAAGTGTGGCTAGCTAGAGTTAGAACTAGATCTTTTCCGACAAATGCTAAATTACAAAAATTCAGACTTTCTTCACCGGATATATTCTCTTGTGGAGAAAGAGAAACCATGGATTACATAATGCTATCGTGTCCTCGATATGATCAAGCAAGAAATTCTTTAAGAGAAAAACTTGGTATTGGAGCTCTTTGTTTCTCTTGGATCTTAGATTTGTCAATGAGTCCTAAAGAGAAAATTGACACAACATTTTCTTTTTTGAAACAAATCAATAGATTCTAATTTTTTTTTCGGCTTTGTATTTTAGAAGCGGCCTAATTTCCCCTTCATTTGTCAATCAAACGCCGTGTTTATCTTTTCATTTTGATTGCCATTTTTTTTCAAAATCATCAATCCATCAATTTTTGCTTTTTCAAATAAAAACTCTATCTAACTCAAAAAACTGTTTTGCAGCTTAATGCTCATAGGCTTTTCAAATCAAAGCCTATGAGCATAAAGTTCCAAAACAGTTTTTTGTTGTAACCGAATATTGTTTGTAGCATATTGAGTTTTGTAAAATAGTGATTAATAAAAATTGTTTAAATAATTGTTTTTATTTGTTTATTTAATTATACTTACGTATAATTTCACCACGCTAATATTTCGAATTGAAACTTTAAATTTTATTGTGGCATGTTATCTCTTTAAAAAAGATTTTTATGACTTTGTGGCACGGACATCTAAAAAAGTTCGCAATCCCTACGATAAATCATTATATTGTTTTTGACACATTAACATGAATATTATTAACTAATTTACAAAGGAATTCCTTAAAGTAGCTAGTTTTGTAGCAAAAATTTTTGTGTATTAATATATAACTTTTTTCGCTCTATGTATAATTTTACTTTAAATTACTAATTTTAAAATTTGGCATGGCATATATTTTTAGCTTAACAAGAATACCAATGTGCCTATAATTTATACTCTTCGAGATTCTAAAATCAAGTGATACATAAATAAAAAAAGAATTTTTTATTTCTTGATCAGGAGTAATGATATATTTTACCCAAATCATATTCAATGTTGTATCCTTAAATGGTTTTATATCGGCATTTCATGTTTTCCTTCAATGAAAAGAAAATCCTACCATTCTTTACATTGATGCTTAGGCAGAATATTCTAATTAAAACACAAGAGTATTTAATGAGATATAAAAACTATTTTAGAAATATTAAAAATTATATATTTTTATTTTTGATTTGAATTGACTTATATAATTCATAGTACTTCATTCTTAAATGAAATTAAAAAGTGACACATTCTGTCCAAAACATGTACTGAAATGGTCATCATATGAAAAACCCTGATGGCACAAGTCAAAACATTATTTAGACATTTTCGTGGAAACAACAAAATTTAAAGGAAAATTCACATTAAAGTACAAAGATATATTCTTGTGCAGTTAATATAGAGTGTTTGAAAAAGATTTTTGATATCGAATTTTAAAATATGATATAAAAGTAAATGTTATTAAACTATGGTTTAAAATAATTTTTCGTGAACAGAAGTAATATGTGAAACTAACTTTAGCTAAGTAAGTTAAAATATAGAAGAGAAGCGTTTAGAATTTTAGTGAAAATTATGCTTTTAATGGAAAATTCCCATGTTGTTTTGTAACTCTACTTCAAAATACTTTTGTAGTTTCAAAGCAAAAATTCAATTCTATTTAATTTTAGCAATGATATAAAATCAAAAGGTTGAAAATAAGTTTTGAAAAAGGAAATAAATAAATCAAAATGCTGTGGAATAAGTAAATTAAATGTAGGATACAAATTTCAACAATAATAGAAAAAAGGTAAAAATAAGTGCCCTTTTAACATAATAAATAGTACTATAGATACTTTATTGACTATATACTTTATTGACTATATAAATAAGTATTTTCAAAATTATAAATTTCTTATCAATGTAAATAGCATGAAATATTATAGAGGGCGAAATGTTTACAAGAAATTATGTGATACAAAAACATGATTTTTGAATATTCTGCTATACTATTTATATTATACTATATTTTAATCAAGTAATCAATAAGGAGTATTTAAGCAATTTATTAAAAAAAATTTCAGTAAAAAATACACCCATTGAGGAAATATTTGATACTTTTCAACTTGCTTACAATTTTGAAATGACAATTATTCTGTTAAGATATCTAAAATAACAACCGGAATGAGAATTTATATAACAGGAAAGAAAAATCTTATACATACAGAAATATTTACATGACAGAAAATATAATTATTCAAACAAAGAATTTATTCTGTAAAAAATCACTTACAAATCATTGCTTTGAGACAATCAAGTTATTTAAAAAATAACATTGTTATTACAGATTAATATCCCATCTGAAAATTTTGCTTAACTACAAAATCATTTCCTTAAAACTTTATTAAATATAATATACATTTTTCATTCATTACAATACATACCATAGTAAGAAAATATTTTATAAGCAATATTCAATTTTTGTATATAATTCTGTTGAAATATGGCTAAATTATATTAAAACTTAAGCAAATATAGCTATTTGCTGAAATTAATCTCATTTTATACCTTTTTAAGCTTTCCCAATTTTCATTATAGTTGATATATTCTTGATATTTTGTGTCTTCTACATTAATTTTTAATATTTATCAACTGTACAATTTAAAGCCATAACTGTGTTACTCAAAAAGTTCCAGTAATTTTTATCACTCACTAAAATAAGACATTTAAGTTATAATTAAAAAAAGCAAATTATGTGTCATGGAAAGTAAACAGAAGAAATTAAAATTGAAACAAATTTCTTTTCAGTTTAAAAATAGCTTGCAAAATCAAAAACTGAAAACATCAGTTAATATATATAATTAGAAGAAAATTTTCATACCTACTTTATAATACTTCTCAAGCTTCCAAGTAAAATATTTAAACACTAAGCAACAAGAGTTTACAATCAAACTAATTGTTTTAACATGACGAATTCAATCAGTTCAAATAATTAATAACAGAAAATCTTTTTATTATTCAGATAAAAATTACCAATAATATTATTTTACGTTAGCAAATAGAAATTTTGAAAATATAATAAAATTCTATATAAATTAAAATATCCTAATATTTCACTAACTTGAAATATGTACACTTTATCTCAGAAAGAAATAAAACTTTTAAATTAATATCAAGACATTACTATGAACAGAAACAACATTTTACACAAAAAATAGTAAATTTAAAAATTATTCTCCCTTTACAAGCATTTATAACCAATTATAAAAGGTGTGGAATAAATTTTAGGTATAATTAAAGTAACTGGCAAACAACTATAAAAGGATTTTCAATCTAATAAACATGGATAAATCAACACAGTTTCCAGACAAATTTATATGCTTCATTTTTATAATATGCAGGACCAATTTTATAAAGTTGAATCCAAATAAAAGGATGCATGCCAATATATCAAAAATTTATATAATTAAAACATATTTAAGATCAACCATGGAACATATTATCGCCAAAGCAATCAAATTTATTAAAGTTAAGAGAAGAAAATTTAAATTAATAGACATTGAAAACATAGTTGATCAATTTGCTTCATCTAAGTTGATCATCAAAAGTAAGGAATTACTGAGTCATGTTGAAAAATAAACGGGGAGTGGAAAGCTGGAGGAGCTTGCCATAAACAAAAAACTTATTATATTTTTATCTAAATAATTTTACATAAATTGGTTTCTTTTAAAAATTGTATTCTTTTAATCATGTTTTAAATTATGATCTACTAAAGTTCTATACTTTTCTCAAGATCTGTAATGCTTTATCATTACTTCATATTACAAATCTTTTACATGAGTAAATAATGGAAAAATCTTTAATTTTTCTGATAAAATTTCTCAAATATTACATTAATTAGTTCTTAGAAAATGTAGACTAAGTCTTAGTTATTTAATAAAATTTTTAATAATGATTATACAAATAAATTTTTTATTCAACATAAAAAGTATAATATCTAATAAATATTGCTTTAGCTTACAAATACATCATTACAACCTCTCTAGATGTAATTATTTATTTTATTTGGAAACTGGAAGTATAAAAAACTTTTGAACTAATTTGAATATTCAGAAATTTTATTTCACATCATATTAATTTATTATAAGCAATTAAATCATTTTATTTAACAAGCAATATTTTGCTAATATTTTTCATTTTTATTCTATAAATAAAAAATAAGAAAGTTAAATCCTATTTTAATTACAATAACATAATAAGAAATCGATTGCCAAGAAACGGAATTTCATAAAATTGAAATATTTAATTAATAAATATGTTTAAATATTTAAAACACAATTAAATTAAACATTAAATAAAAAATTACAGTTAAATTTTGAAATTCGCAGCTTTTATATTCTGTAGGAAACATGTCTAACCCACAAAATATATCTTTTTGGAATAAAATGAAATAATGAGTGTGTAAATTATTTCATTTCAAATTTCTTAATAAATTAATTTTATAATTATTAATATTATCATAATTGTATAAGCTATTTTATTTTACTTGCTGCATTTTCGATCAACCAACACAAAAATGGGAACTGAATGATAATATTAATGAATTTCGTCAATTAAATAAGTTATCTCTGGATTCTCTCTTTTGAGTTAGAACTAGATTATTAGCATTTTAAATTATCACATAGTCTACATGTAAAGCGTTAATTCAGAAACTCTAAGGACCCTGATTTTAATTCTTTTACTGCTTCATCAGCACTTTATCGTCTTGCTCATCAACTAGTATCAGAGAACTCGAAGACGGGCGAAGGATAAAAAAAATTAGAGCATAGTACATAATCAATATGATCTCAGAAAAACTTTAATATGGTACAAGAATAGGTATTTAAATAAATGATTACTTGCAATAGTTAGTGCCTCAATAAATATAAATGAAAGAGAATCGAAAATACGGAAATTTTAATTTTATAGAAAAAATAATTAATGTGGCATAAGAAATTCTAACGATTTTACCATAAAATAATTCTAGTAGTTCTTAAAATAAATTGTACTTGGGTGTTTCGCTTCAACTTTGAGCAAAAAACGAATTTAATGAGAATCAGGGATATAAAAATGTAATTATTGATCAAACAATATAAAATTTTACAGTTCATATTGTGTGTGTGATTTCCTTTTCTAAAAATCCTTTAACTTATTTATGATCTGCAAATTGTATCAACATAAAATCATAAGCAATGCAAAACAAACTATTTATAAAATATTGGAGATTGAAAAGGACATATGCAGTACAGTAAAAACTCAAAACTTTTAATGGGAAGAACTAAACTAAATGCATACATTCAAGCTGCTAAATGTAAAATTAAGTAACATAAAACAAACATTTAGCCAAGAATATGTACTAAATAAAAAATATGGTAATATCAATTTTAAAACTTGTTTCTCTTTGCATAAAATAAAATAACACTTCTGAGAAAAGGTCATTAACTTTCAGTTACTTCAAAAAAAGAATCCTAAAGTCACAAACTCTAGGAAAATTTCCTTTAATTATATTTATTTTCTGTTAATAAAACTCATAAAATATTCTTCATAAAAATCTTGCAATATTGTAGTAAAATTTAAATGTAAATAAACACAAGAATATTTTGGAATAGACTTATCATTAATTAATAAAAGGCAATATGGAACAAAATATTAAAAAGGATAAACTTTTACACTACGAAAGAATGAAGGAATAAAAGTATATTTTATAATACAAAAAAGTATAGCCTCAAATTATAGATTTTTCATTATTTAAATATATTAGAAAAGATAAAACTTGCATGAAGTTAAAAAAAAAAGACATTTAATAACCTTCGGAAAATTTTGACAAACTTAAAGTGCATTTAAGAGCTTGTAAGTTAAAATTTAATTAACCCATTATCAATAATTTCATATTTAAACAACACTAATTTCATATTAGCACTGCATCAAAAACATTATATAATTGAACTGCATGTTTAAATAGCATTAAAAAATAATAATCAAATCAACTTTATAGAGATTAATTTGTAATGAAGGAAAAAAGTGATTTGAAAACTAATATTATACAGATCAAAGATAGGAAATGCTACAAATATTTTTGAAGTATTCCTCATAAATGTTATATGAAACTAAAAGCAAGAAACAGCAAAGCACAGAAAATATTTTAAAAGGGAAAATGATTCCCAAACCAATGTAAATAATGATTAAAAAAAATGGGAATGTATGGGCAAGAGGGAAATTATTTTTAAAATAAGACATTTATAATATTTAAAGGAGGATTTATCAAAAATAATAGCATTCATTTTAAGTGAAATAAGTTTATTACTGCAAGGAATTTATATTTTTTGATGAATTTACATGAAACAAAAAATAAGAAAGATTGTAATTATAGATAAACCATAAATTTCTATTTATTGACTTACCAACTACAAAATATGTGGAATAAATTAAAGTCAATATAACAAGAATTGTGGGGAAACATTATTATAACCAATTTAAATAAATAAAAAAAATTAAACAGAATTCAAAATGAAAATAACTGTGTACTTAAAAGATCAATGTACAAAAAAGGAATTGCATTTCTATCATGTTTATTCCAAACATATATAAATATAATCAAGAGCAATATTTAAATACCAATTTTTAAAGTAAACATAACTTACAATAAAAGATGAATTCCAAATGTTGAAGAAGAGGAAGATATAAACCAAAAATCATTATTTTGTCTTATTTCCACAGAATATTCTGTAAATATAATAAAATTACAATAAGTCTGTATGAATACTTGACAAAGTGAAAAATATTTTAGTTTGAAAAAAAAATATTATTGTTTACAAAGAGACTTTTATGTAAATAAAAAATTCTTTTCAAATTAATTTTTTAAAAGATGTTCACAAAATTTATATTCATTGGAATATACTCATCTAGACAAATATTACTATAAAAAATAAAAATTCCAACTATTACAGTTGAAAAATTTCCTATTTTATTCATAGAAACATGTTTATTTTATGATCATCGAATTGTACCAACATTAAATCATTAACCACGAAGAGAAATCGATTTATAAAACATTGGAAATTGAAAAGGACATTTGCAGTACAATAAAAACTCAAAACTTTTAATGGGAAGAAATATATTAAATACATACATTCCAGCTGCTAAATGTAAGAATAAATAATATAAAACTAACATTTAGCCAAGAATATGCACTACATAAAACAGAAAAAGGAAATATTAAATTTAAAACTTCTTTCTCATTGCATAAAATAAAATAAAATAACACTGCTGTGAAAAGGTCCTCTAGATTCCTAAACTACAAAAAAAAAAAAAAAAAAAAAAAAAAAAATCCTAAAGCTGCAAACACTAGAAAAAGTTCCTTTTATTATACTTATATTCTGTTAATAAAACTCAAAATATTCTAGTTAAAAATCTTGATTGTAGTAGAATTTAAATGTAAATAAACACCACAATATTTTAGAATAGATTTATCATTAAATTAATAAAAGACAAAATGGAACATAATATTAAAAAGGAGTAAATTTTAGACTACGAAACAATGAAGATTCAGAAGTATATTTTATAATACAAGCAAGTATTACCACAAATTAGAAATCTTTATTTAATGAAATATATTAGAAAAGATAAATTTGCATGAAATTTAAAGAAAAAAGATACTTAATACAGTTCTTAAAATTTTGTCATTCATAAAATGCATTTAAGAGTTTGAATGTTAAAATTTAATTATCCCATTATCAATAAATTCAAAATAAACAACACTAATTTCATACAAGCACAGCATCAGAAACATTATATAATTGAAGTGCATGTTTTTCAAGCATTAAAAATTAATAATAATATCAATTTTACAGAGATTACTTTGTAACGAAGGTAAGGAAAAAAATTGAAAATTAATAATACACTGATCAAAGTCAAGAAATGCAGCAAATATTTTCAAATTATTCCTCTTAAATGTAGTATGAAAATAAAAGCAAATAGAAAATTATGCAACAAAAAAGGACACAAAATATTTTAAAAGGGAAAATGGTTTATCAAATCAATGTAACAAAAGAAAAAAAAAAGGAAAAACAGGAATGTATGGGACAAGAAGGTTAAATATTATAAAATAATACAATATATTATTTAAAGCGGGATTTACCATAAATAATAGCATTCATTTCAATTGAAATATGTTTAATACTGCAAGAAATTTATAGTTTTTGATGAATTTACATGAAACAAAAAATAAAAAAAATTGTAATCATAGGTAACCATAAGTTACTATTCACTGACATACCAACAACAAAATATGTGGAATAAATTAAAGTCTTTAAAACGAGAATGGAGGGGAAAATATTATTATAACCATTTTAAATAAATACAAATAATTAAACAGATTTCAAAAGAAAAATAACTGTGTACTTAAAAGATCAATGTACAGAAAAAAGCAATTGCATTTCTAACATGTTTATTTGAAATATATACAAAAATAAATCAAGAGGAAAATTTAAATTAAAATTTTTTAATTAAACATAACTTACTATAACAGATGAATTCCAAATGTTCAAGGAGAGGAAGATGTAAATCGGATATTATTATTTAGTTTTATTTCAAAAGAATATTGTGTAAATATAATAAAATTACAATAACTCTGTATGAATACTTAACAAAGTGAAAATTATTTTATATTGAAAAAAAATGATGTTATTGTTTTCAAAGAGACTTTGATGTAAACAAAACATTCTTTTTAAATTAATCTTTTAAGACATGTATACAAAATTTATATTCATTGGCATATATTTATAGACAAATATCACTATAAAAAATCCAAATATTGCAGTTGAAAAATTTCCTATTTTTTTCATAGAAACATGTTTAATTTATGATCATCAAATTGTACCAACATTAAATCATTAACCGCGAAGAGATATCTATTTATACCAGATTGGAAATTGAAAAGGACATTTGCAGTACAATAAAAACTCAAAACTTTTAATGGGAGGAAATATATTAAATGCATACATTCAAGCTGCTAAATGTAAGAATAAGTAACATAAAACAAATATTTAGACAAGAATATGCACTAAATAAAACAGAAAATGGTAATATCAATATTAAAATTTATTTCCCTTAGCATAAAATAATAAAAAAAACACCTCTGAGAAAAGGTCCTTTAGTTTAAGATACTTCAAAAAAAGAATCCTAAAGCCGCAAACACTAGAAAAAATTTCTTTTACTATACTTATTTTCTGTTAATAAAACTCATTAAATATCCTAGTTAAAAATCTTGCAACATTATAGTAGATTTTAAATGTAAAAAAACACATGAATATTTTAGAATAGACTTATCATTAAATTAATAAAAGGCAAAATGGATCATAATATTAAAAAGGAGAAAATTTTAGACTATGAAACAATGAAGAAACAGAAGTTTATTTTAAAATACAAGCAAGTATTAGCACAAATTAGAGATTTTTAATTATTAAATATAATAGAAAAGACAAAACTTGCATTAAAGTAAAAGAGAAAAGATATTTAATAAAATTCTGAATATTTTAACATACGTAATGTGCATTTTACAGCTTGTAAGTTAAAATTTAACTCACCCATTATCAATAAATTCCAAATAAACAACACTATTTTCATACAAGCACTACATCAAAAACATTATATAACTGAAGTGCATATTTTGCAAGAAAATAAATATTAATAATCAAATCAATTTTACAGAGATTACTTTGCACCGATGATAAGAAAATGAATTGAAAACTAATAATACACTGATCAAAGACAGGAAATGCAGCAAATATTTTCAAAGTAATCCTCTTAAATGTAATATGAAAATAAAAGCAAATAGAAAATAATGCAACTACAAGGGACAAAAAATATTTTAAAAGGGAAAATGGTTCTCAAATCAATGTAAATAAAAAAAAAATACGGGAATGTATAGACAAGCAGTATAAAAATTTTCAAAATAATACAAAAATTTTCAAAATAATACATGACATAATATTTAAAGGTGGATTTACCAAGAATTATAGCATTCAATTTAAGAGAAATATGTTTTTTACTGCAATGAATTTATAGTTTTTGATGAATTTACATGAAATAAAAAATAACAAAGACTCTAATCATAGGTAGCTATAAGTCATTACAATGAGAATGAAGGGAAAAATATTATTATAACCATTTTAAATAATTACAAATAATTTAACAGATTTCAAAAGAAAAATAACTGTGTACTTAAAATAATAATGTACAAAAAAAGCAATTGCATTTCTAACATGTTTATTCCAAACATATACAAAAATAATCAAGAGCAATATTTAAATACAGATCTTTAAAGTAAACATAACTTACAATAAAAGATGAATTCCAAATGTTCAAGTAGAGGAATATATAAACCAGATATCATTATTTATTCTCATTTCAAAAGAATATTGTGTAAATATAATAAAATTACAATAAGTATGCATAAATACTTGACAAAGTGAAAAATATTTTTTATTTTATTTTGAAAAAAAAAACATCAAAAAGAGACTTTTATGTATATAAAACATGCTTTTCAAATTAATTTTTAAAACATGTACACAAAATTTATATTCATTAGAATATATTCATATAGACAAAAATGACTATAAAAAATAAAAATTCCAACTATTACACTTGAAAAATTTTCCTATTTTTTTTCATAGAAACATGTTTAATTTATGATCATCAAATTGTATCAACTTTAAATCATTATAACCACGCAGAATAAACCATTAATAAAAGATTGGACATTGAAAAAGACATTTGCAGTACAATAAAAACTCATAACTTTTAATGGGAAGAAGTTTATTAAATGCTTACATTCAAGCTGCTAAATGTAAGAACAAGTAACATAAGACAAACATTTAGCCAAGAATATGCACTAAATAAAACAAAAAGTGGTAATATCAAATTTAAAACTTATTTCTCTTTGCATAACATAAAAAAACACTTCTGAGGAAAAGTCCTTTAGTTTCAGATACTTCCAAAAAAGATTCTTAATGCACAAACTCTAGGATAATTTTTTTTTAATACATATTTTCTGTTAAAAAAGCTCACAAAACATTCCTCTTTAAAATCTTATAACACTGTAGTAGAATTTAAATGCAAATATACACAAGAATATATTAGAATAGCCTTATCATTAAATTAATAAAAGGCAACATGGAACATAATATTAAAAAGGAGAAAATTTTAGACTACGAAACAATGAAGAGTCAGAAGTATATTTTACAATACAAGCAAGTATTACAAAAATTAGAGATTTATAATTAATTAAATGTATTAGAAAAGACAAAATTTGCATTAAAATAAAAGAAAAAAGATATTTAATAAAGTTCTGAATACTTTGTCATTTGTAAAGTGCATTTAAGAGCTTGAATGTTAAAATTTAATTATCCCATTATCAATAAAATCAAATTAAACAACACTAATTTCATACAAGTACAGCATCAAAAACATTATATAACAGTAGTGCATGTTTTTCAAACATTAAAAAATAATAATCAAATCAATTTTACAGAGATTACTTTGTAATAAATAAAAGAAAATAAATTGAAAACTAATATTATACAAAACAAAGATAGGAAAAGCAACAAATGTATTTGAAGTATTCCTCATAAATGTTATATGAAACTAAAAGCAAGCAACAGAAAAGGACAAAAAATATTTTAAAAGAGAAAATGGTTCTCAAAGCAATGTAAAAAATAATTAGAAATAAATAAATAAATAATAACAGGAATTTATGGACAAGAGGGAAAAATATTTTTAAAATAAGACATTTATAATATTTAAATGGGACTTTACCAAAAATAAAAGCATTCATTTTAAGTAAAATATGTTTATTACTGCAAGGAATTTATAGTTTTTGATGAATTTATATGAAATAAAAAAGATTGTAATCATAGGTAAACCATAAATTTCTATTTATTGACATACAAACAACAAAATATATGGAATAAATTAAAGTCATTATAACGAGAAAGAAGAGAAAATATTATAACCATTTTAAATAAATACAAATAATTAAACATATTTCAAAATGAAAATAACTGTACTTAAAAGATCAATTTAGAAAAAAAAGAATTGCATTACTAACATGTATATTCCAAATATATTCAAATATAATCAAGAGCTAAATTTAAAAAAAATATTTTAAATTAAACATAACTTACATGAAAAGATGATTTTCAAATGTTCAAGAAGAGGAAAATGTAAACAAAACATCATTATTTAGTCTTATTTCAACAAAATATTCTGTAAATATAATAAAATTGAAATAAGTCTGTATGAATATTTGACAAAGTGAAAAAAATATTTTATATTGAAAAATATATATACATTATTCTTCACAAAGAGACATTGATATAAATAAAACATTCTTTTAACATTAATCTTTTAAAAGATGTATATAAAATTTATATTCCTTGAAATATATTAAAAGACAAATATCACTATAAAAAATAAAAATCCCAACTATTGCAGTTGAAAAATTTCTTATTTTATTCATAGAAACATGTTTAATTTATGATCATCAAATTGTACCCACATTAAATCATTAACCACGAAGAGAAATCTATTTATAAAACATTGGAAATTGAAAAGGACATTTGCAGTACAATAAAAACTCAAAACTTTTAATGGGAAGAAATGTATTAAATGCATAAATTCCAGCTGCTAAATGTAAGAATAAGTAATATAAAACAAACATTTAGCCAAGAATATGCACTAAATAAAACAGAAAATGGTAATATCAAATTTAAAACTTCTTTCTCATTGCATAAAATAAAATAAGACTGCTGAGAAAAGGTCCTATAGTTTCCTATACTTCAAAAAAAAAAAAAAATTCTAAAGCCGCAAACACTAGAAAAAGTTCCTTTTATTATACTTACTTTCTGTTAATAAAACTCATTGAATATCCTAGTTAAAAATCTTGCAACATTATAGTAGACTTTAAGTGCAAATAAACACAAGAAAATTTTAGAATAGCCTTATCATTAAATTATAAAAGGCAAAATGGAACATAATATCAAAAAGGAGAAAATTTTAGACTACGAAACAATGAAGAGTCAGAAGTATATTTTACAATACAAGCAAGTATTACACAAATTAGAGATTTATAATTAATTAAATATAGTAGAAAAGACAAAATTTGCATTAAAATAAAAAAAAAAGATATTTAATAAAGTTCTGAATATTTTGATAACCATAATGTGGATTTAAGAGCTTGTAACTTAAAATTTAACTCACCCATTATCAATAAATTCAAACATAAAAAACACTAATTATAAACAATCACTGCATCAAAAACGATATATAAATGAAAAGCATGTTTTTTAAGCATTAAAAAATAATAATCAAATCAATTTTAAAGAGATAACTTTGTATTGAAGATAAGAAAATGAATTAAAAACTAATAATACAGTGATCAAAGACAGGAATTGCAGCAAATATTTTCAACAATTTTTTTATCCTCTTAAATGTAATATGAAAATAACAGTAACTAGAAAATAATGCAACAACAAAGGACAAAAAATATTTTCAAAGGGAAAATGGTTCTCAAATCAATGTAAGTAAAAGAAAAAAACTGGAATGTATGGACAAGCAGGATAAACATTTTAAAATAATACATTTATATTATTTAAAGGGGGATTTCCCAAAAATAATAGCATTCATTTTAATTGTAATATGTTTATTACTGCAAGGAATTTATAGTTTTTGATCAATTTACATGAAACAAAACATAAGAAAGATTGAAATTAGAGATAACCATAAATTTCTATTTATTGACATACCAACGACAAAATATGTGGAATAAATTAAAGTCATTATAACAAGAGTGGAGGAGAAAATATTATTATAACCATTTTAAATAAATACAAATAATTAAACAGATTTCAAAAGAAAAATAACTGTGTACTTAAAAGATCAATGTAGAAAAAAAAGCAATTGCATTTCTAACATGTTTATTCGAAATATATACAAAAATAAATCAAGAGGAAAATTTAAATACCAATTTTTAAAGTAAACATAACTTAAAATAAAAGATGAATTCCAAATGTTCAAGTAGAGGAATAGATAAACCAGATATCATTATTTAGTCTCATTTCAAAAGAATATTGTGTAAATATAATAAAATTACAATAACTCTGTTTGAATACTTAAGAAAGTGAAAATTATTTTATATTGAAAAAAAATGATATTGTTTTCAAAGAGACTCTGATGTAAATAAAACATACTTTTTAAATTAATCTTTTAAAACATGTATACAAAATTTATATTCATTGGCATATATTTATAGACAAATATCACTATAAAAAATAAAAATTCCAAATATTGCAGTTGAAAAATTTCCTATTTTTTTTTCGTAGAAACATGTTTAATTTATGATCATCAAATTGAATCAATATTAAATCAATAAATACGCAGAATAAACAATTTATAAAAGATTGGACATTGAAAAGGACATTTGCAGTACAATAAAAACTCATAACTTTTAATGGGAAGAAATTCCTTTAAATGCTTACATTCAAGCTGCTAAATGTAAGATTAAGTAACATACGACAAACATTTAGCCAAGAATATGTACTAAATAAAACAAAAAATGGTAATATCAAATTTAAAACTTATTTCTCATTGCATAAAATAAAATAAGACTGCTGAGAAAAGGTTCTATAGATTCCTATACTTAAAAAAAAAAAAAAAAAAAAAAAAAAATTCTAAAGCCGCAAACACTAGAAAAAGTTACTTTTATTATACTTATTTTCTGTTAATAAAACTCATAATATATTCTCCAAAATCTTACGACATTATAGAAGAATTTAAATGCAAATATACACAAGAATATATTAGAATAGCCTTATCATTAAATTAATAAAAGGCAAAATGGAACAAAATATTAAAAAGGAGAAAATTTTAGACTACGAAACAATGAAGAGTCAGAAGTATATTTTACAATACAAGCAAGTATTACAAAAATTAGAGATTTATAATTAATTAAATGTATTAGAAAAGACAAAATTTGCATTAAAATAAAAGAAAAAAGATATTTAATAAAGTTCTGAATATTTTGACAACCATAATGTGCATTTAAGAGCTTGTAACTTAAAATTTAACTCACCCATTATCAATAAATTCAAACATAAAAAACACTAATTTTAAACAATCACTGCATCAAAAACGATATATAAATGAAAAGCATGTTTTTCAAGCATTAAAAAATAATAATCAAATCAATTTTAAAGAGATAACTTTGTATTGAAGATAAGAAAATGAATTGAAAACTAATAATACATTGCTCAAAGACAGGAAATGCAGCAAATATTTTCAAAGTAATCATCTTAAATGTAATATGAAATTACCAGTAACTAGAAAATAATGCAACAACAAAGGACAAAAAATATTTTCAAAGGGAAAATGGTTCTCAAATCAATGTAAGTAAAAGAAAAAAACTGTAATGTATGGACAAGCAGGATAAACATTTTAAAATAATACATTTATATTATTTAAAGGGGGATTTCCCAAAAATAATAGCATTCATTTTAATTGAAATATGTTTATTACTGCAAGGAATTTATAGTTTTTGATGAATTTACATGAAACAAAACATAAGAAAGATTGAAATTAGAGATAACCATAAATTTCTATTTATTGACATACCAACGACAAAATATGTAGAATAAATTAAAGTCATTATAACGAGAGTGGAGGAGAAAATATTATTATAACCAATTTAAATAAATACAAATAATTAAACAGATTTCAAAAGAAAAATAACTGTGCACTTAAAAGAAAAATGTACAAAAAAGCAATTGCATTTCTAACATGTTTATTCCAAACATATACAAAAATAATCAAGAGCAATATTTAAATACAGATCTTTAAAGTAAACATAACTTACAGTAAAAGATGAATTCCAAATGTTCAAGTAGAGGAATATATAAACCAGATATCATTATTTAGTCTAATTTCAAAAGAATATTGTTTAAATATAATAAAATTACAATAAGTATGTATAAATACTTGACAAAGTGAAAAATATTTTTTTATTTTATATTGGAAAAAAAAAAAAACATCAAAAAGAGACTTTTATGTATATAAGACATTCTTTTCAAATTAATTTTTAAAACATGTACACAAAATTTATATTCATTAGAATATATTCATATAGACAAAAATGACTATAAAAAATAAAAATTCCAACTATTACACTTGAAAAATTTCCTATTTTTTTTCATAGAAACATGTTTAATTTATGATCATCAAATTGTATCAACTTTAAATCATTATAACCACGCAGAATAAACCATTTATAAAAGATTGGACATTGAAAAAGACATTTGCAGTACAATAAAAACTCATAACTTTTAATGGGAAGAAATGCATTAAATGCTTACATTCAAGCTGCTAAATGTAAGAATAAGTAACATACGACAAACATTTAGCCAAGAATATGTACTAAATAAAACAAAAAGTGGTAATATCAAATTTAAAACTTATTTCTCTTTGCATAACATAAAAAAAACACGTCTGAGGAAAAGTCCTTTCGTTTCAGATACTTCCAAAAAAGATTCCTAAATGCACAAACTTTAGGAAAATTTCCTTTTTTTATACATATTTTCTGTTAAAAAAGCTCACAAAACATTCTTCTTTAAAATCTTATAACAGTGTAGTAGAATTTAAATGCAAATATACACAAGAATATATTAGAATAGCCTTATCATTCAATTAATAAAAGGCAAAATGGAACATAATATTAAAAAGGAGAAAATTTTGGACTATGAAACAATGAAGAGTCAGAAGTATATTTTACAATACAAGCAAGTATTACAAAAATTAGAGATTTATAATTAATTAAATGTATTAGAAAAGACAAAATTTGCATTAAAATAAAAGAAAAAAGATATTTAATAAAGTTCTGAATATTTTGTCATTTGTAAAGTGCTTTTAAGAGCTTGAATGTTAAAATTTAATTATCCCATTATCAATAAAATCAAATTAAACAACACTAATTTCATACAAGTACAGCATCAAAAACATTATATAACAGTAGTGCATGTTTTTCAAACATTAAAAAATAATAATCAAATCAATTTTACAGAGATTACTTTGTAATAAATAAAAGAAAATAAATTGAAAACTAATATTATACAAAACAAAGATAGGAAAAGCAACAAATGTATTTGAAGTATTCCTCATAAATGTAATATGAAAATAACAGTAACTAGAAAATAATGCAACTACAAGGGACAAAAAATATTTTAAAAGAGAAAATGGTTCTCAAAGCAATGTAAAAAATAATTAAAAATAAATAAATAAATAATAACAGGAATTTATGGACAAGAGGGAAAAATATTTTTAAAATAAGACATTTATAATATTTAAAGGAGACTTTACCAAAAATAAAAGCATTCATTTTAAGTAAAATATGTTTATTACTGCAAGGAATTTATAGTTTTTGATGAATTTATATGAAATAAAAAAGATTGTAATCATAGGTAAACCATAAATTTCTATTTATTGACATACAAACAACAAAATATATGGAATAAATTAAAGTCATTATAATGAGAGTGGAGGAGAAAATATTATTATAACCATTTTAAATAAATACAAATAATTAAACAGATTTCAAAATGAAAATAACTGTACTTAAAAGATCAATTTAGAAAAAAAGGAATTGCATTACTAACATGTTTATTCCAAATATATTCAAATATAATCATGAGCAAAATTTAAAAAAAATATTTTAAATTAAACATAACTTACATGAAAAGATGATTTCCAAATGTTCAAGAAGAGGAAAATGTAAACAAAACATCATTATTTAGTCTTATTTCAACACAATATTCTGTAAATATAATAAAATTGAAATAAGTCTGTATGAATATTTGACAAAGTGAAAAATATTTTATATTGAAAAATATATATATATTATTATTCACAAAGAGACATTGATATAAATAAAACATTCTTTTAACATTAATCTTTTAAAAGATGTATATAAAATTTATATTCATTGAAATATATTAAAAGACAAATATCACTATAAAAAATAAAAATCCCAACTATTGCAGTTGAAAAATTTCCTATTTTATTCATAGAAACATGTTTAATTTATGATCATCAAATTGTACCCACATTAAATCATTAACCACGAAGAGAAATCTATTTATAAAACATTGGAAATTGAAAAGGACATTTGCAGTACAATAAAAACTCAAAACTTTTAATGGGAAGAAATGTATTAAATACATACATTCCAGCTGCTAAATGTAAGAATATGTAATATAAAACAAACATTTAGCCAAGAATATGCACTAAATAAAACAGAAAATGGTAATATCAAATTTAAAACTTCTTTCTCATTGCATAAAATAAAATAAGACTGCTGAGAAAAGGTCCTATAGATTCCTATACTTCAAAAAAAAAATTCTAAAACCGCAAACACTAGAAAAAGTTACTTTTATTATACTTATTTTCTGTTAATAAAACTCATAATATATTCTTCAAAATCTTGCAACATTATAGTAGAATTTAAATGCAAATAAACACAACAATATTTTAGAATAGCCTTATCATTAAATTAATAAAAGCAAAATGGAACATAATATTAAAAACGAGAAAATTTTAGATTACGAAACAATGAGGAGTCAGAAGTATATTTTACAATACAAGGAAGTATTACACAAATTAGAGATTTATAATTAATTAAATGTATTAGAAAAAACAAAATTTGCATGAAAATAAAAAAAAAGATATTTAATAAAGTTCTGAATATTTTGACAACCATAATGTGCAATTAAGGACTTGTAACTTAAAATTTAACTCACCTATTATCACTAAATTCAAAACTTAAAAAACACAAATTTTAAACAATCACTGCATCAAAAACAATATATAAATGAAAAGCATGTTTTTCAAGCATTAAAATATAATAATCAAATCAATTTTAAAGAGATAACTTTGTATTGAAGATAAGAAAATGAATTTAAAACTAAAAAACATTGATCAAAGACAGGAAATGCAGCAAATATTTTCAAAGTAATCCTCTTAAATGTAATATGAAAATAACAGTAACTAGAAAATAATGCAACAACAAAGGACAAAAAATATTTTCAAAGGGAAAATGGTTCTCAAATCAATGTAAAAAATAATTAAAAATAAATAAATAAATAATAACAGGAATGTATGGACAAGCAGTATAAACATTTTCAAAATAATACATTTATAATATTTAAAGAGTGATTTACCAAAAATAAAAGCATTCATTTTAATTGAAATATGTTTATTACTGCAAGGAATTTATAGTTTTTGATGAATTTACATGAAACAAAACATAAGAAAGATTGAAATTAGAGATAACCATAAATTTCTATTTATTGACATACCAACGACAAAATATGTGGAATAAATTAAAGTCATTATAACGAGAGTGGAGGAGAAAATATTATTATAACCATTTTAAATAAATACAAATAATTAAACAGATTTCAAAAGAAAAATAACTGTGCACTTAAAAGAACAATGTACAAAAAAAGCAATTTTAATTTTAACATGTTTATTCCAAACATATACAAAAATAATCAAGAGCAATATTTAAATACAGATCTTTAAAGTAAACATAACTTACAATAAAAGATGAATTCCAAATGTTCAAGTAGAGGAATATATAAACCAGATATCATTATTTAGTCTTATTTCAAAAGAATATTGTGTAAATATAACAAAATTACAATACGTCTGTATGAATACTTGACAAAGTGAAAAATATTTTATATTAAAAAAAAAAAAGATAAAAAGAGATTTTTATGTTTATAAAACATTCTTTTCAAATTAATTTTTTAAAACATGTACACAAAATTTATATTCATTAGAATATATTCATATAGACAAATATGACTATAAAAAATAAAAATTCCAACTATTACACTTGAAAAACTTCCTATTTTTTTTCATAGAAACATGTTTAATTTATGATCATCAAATTGTATCAAATTTAAATCATTATAACCATGCAGAATAAACCATTTATAAAAGTTTGGACATTGAAAAAGACATTTGCAGTACAATAAAAACTCATAACTTTTAATGCGAAGAAATGCATTAAATGCTTACATTCAAGCTTGCTAAATGTAAGAATAAGAAACATAAGAGAACATTTAGCCAAGAATATGCACTAAATAAAATAAAAATTGTAATATCAAATTTAAAACTTATTTCTCTTTGCATAAAATAAAAAAAAAACACTTCTGAGAAAAAGTCCTTTAGTTTCAGATACTTCGAAAAAAGATTCCTAAATGCACAAACTCTAGGAAAATTTCCTTTTTTTATACATATTTTCTGTTAAAAAAATTCACAAAATATTCTTCTTTAAAATCTTATAACATTGTAGTAGTATTTAAATGCAAATATACACAAGAATATATTAGAATAGCCTTATCATTAAATTAATAAAAGGCAAAATGGAACATAATATTAAAAAGGAGAAAATTTTAGATTAAGAAACAATGAGGAGTCAGAAGTATATTTTACAATACAAGCAAGTATTACACAAATTAGAGATTTATAATTTATTAAATGTATTAGAAAAGACAAAATTTGCATGAAAATAAAAGAAAAAAGATATTTAATAAAGTTCTGAATATTTTGACAACCATAATGTGCATTTAAGAGCTTGTAACTTAAAATTTAACTCACCCATTATCTATAAATTCAAACATAAAAAACACTAATTTTAAACAATCACTGCATCAAAAACAATATATAAATGAAAAGCATGTTTTTCAAGCATTAAAAAATAATAATCAAATCAATTTTAAAGAGATAACTTTGTATTGAAGATAAGAAAATGAATTTAAAACTAAAAACCTTTGATCAAAGACAGGAAATACAGCAAATATTTTCAAAGTAATCCTCTTAAATGTAATATGAAAATAACAGTAACTAGAAAATAATGCACTAACAAAGGACAAAAAATATTTTCAAAGGGAAAATGGTTCTCAAATCAATGTAAGTAAAAGAAAAAAACTGGAATGTATGGACAAGCAGGATAAACATTTTAAAATAATACATTTATATTATTTAAAGGGGGATTTCCCAAAAATAAAAGCATTCATTTTAATTGAAATATGTTTATTACTGCAAGGAATTTATAGTTTTTGATGAATTTACATGAAACAAAACATAAGAAAGATTGAAATTAGAGATAACCATAAATTTCTATTTATTGACATACCAACGACAAAATATGTGGAATAAATTAAAGTCATTATAACGAGAATGGAGGGGAAAATATTATTATAACCATTTTAAATAAATACAAATAATTAAACAGATTTCAAAAGAAAAATAACTGTGTACTTAAAAGATCAATGTACAAAAAAACATTGCATTTCGAACATGTTTATTCGAAATATATACAAAAATAAATCAAGAGGAAAATTTAAATAAAATTTTTTTAATTAAACATAACTTACAATAAAAGATGAATTCCAAATGTTCAGGGAGAGAAAGATGTAAACCAGACATCATTATTTAGTCTTATTACAAAATAATATTGTGTAAATACAATAATATTAGAATAAGTCTGTATGATTACTTAACAAAGTGAAAAATATTTTATATTAAAAAAAAATGATATTATTGTTTACAAAGGGACTTTGATGTAAATAAAACATTCTTTTTAAATTAATCTTCTAAAGATGCATTCAAAATTTATATTCATTAGCATATATTTATAGAACAATATCACTTTAAAAAATAAAAATTCTTATTATTACAGTAGAAAATTTTCCAATTTTTTTTCATAGAAACATCTTTAATTAATGATCATCAAATTGTACCAACATTAAATCATTAACCACGCAAAGCAAACTATTTATAAAAAATTGGAAATTGAAAAGGACATTTGCAGTACAATAAAAACTCAAAACTTTTAATGGGAAGAGATATATATTATGCATATAATAAAAATCTACACATAAAGAATACAAAGTACAAAAAGTAAATCCCTAATATATAAATAATACATTCTACAGTAATAACACTTTTTTAAATATTTTAGAACAAGAGTTGTAATATATTATAACACTGACATATGATAGAAAACAATTCAATTAATTTCAAAATCATACATTGAAAGTTATTTGAAAATGAAAGAGAATAAAATAATCTGTAAAAAAAAAAGGAGAGAAAACTGCCTAATTGGAAACTTGAAGTTTAATATAGTGTACTGAAAAGAATTTATAAATTTTTTGGAGACGATTTGAAATAATAATATTTAATGTGGAATTTTTAAGAAATCATAAATATTTATTGAAATGAAATTTGTTAGTAAAAGATAAGGAAAATCGATTCTTAAAAAAATCTATGAGTACATTTAAATGATTGTGCATCAGTTTAAAAACTCAGAAATAATTAGATTAGGATATAACATCAATGTAAAGTACTTTTAAAAAATTAAAGTTCTTTTTTTAAAATTTACACTTTTTAACACATTTGAAAGTGTGAAGTTGCTTTAAAAGTGCAAATGTCACAAATTTTTTAACACAAAAAAATTTTATTCTCTGCATACACAATATAATACTGATACTCATTAGTTATACCCATTTCAAAAATTGTTTCTATTTGCTCAAAGTTACAGAAATACTTTTACAATAAGTTTAATTTCAAAGTGCACACAAAAATATTAAATATATACAGGTTGTGATAAACTTTTCTTCAATTTTAAATAAATTTTTATACATAATATTTGAAAAATACTTCTCTTATTATGTTAATAAAATCTTTCTGCAGTTCAAAAACATTAAAGGCAAGTATTTCAAAGGACAATTAAAATTATCATATTCCACTTATAAAAAACATTTTGTATTATGTAAGTACAAAATCTCTATTCAAAATACTAAATAAAAATAACAGTGTCAGACATAAATTGCATTTTAGATGTGTACTTTAATTGATTGTTGATAAATTACTAATATTTAACAAATTCCTTGAACAAATTTTATAAGCACACATTTTTGAAATTAAGAAAATTGCAAATGAATAATAATTAATCAAATATCAATAAATAGCTTTCAATTTAATTTCACTGTAGTTAATAAATATGGAAGGGAATAAAATCTATCAAATTTAAATGCAATGCATTCCAGCCAAAGCAAACACTGTGAAAATCTCTAGCAAAATTGTTTTAAATTTAGTTCAAAATTCATACATAAAGAACATTCCTACTATATAAATAATATTTTTCCCAATTAAAACATTTTTTCACATATTCCTGAACATGAGCTCCAATATATTATAAAACTGATATATGATAGAAAATAATATAATAATATTGTTTTTATTTATTTTTTGCAATATGAAACAAACAGAAAATATAAAATACTCATTATCTAATAAAAATAGCATGGGTGTAAACAAATTATTTTAATGTCTCCACAAAATTAATTGGAAAGAAAAATTATTAAAAAACTTGCTAAATATTCCACTTCACATTCAAAGGATGACATAATAACTCTTCATGACATTTCTTTTAAACAGTGGAAAGATTATAAATGCTTTTAAAATATTATGCTTTATACTAATTCATAATTAAAATACATAAAACACAATACTGAAAGGAAGTTAGTTAGATTTTTAATCAGAAGTTTAAGAAGGAAGCAGATGCAAAATAAGAAAATAATGATTTCTTTAAGACAAAATGTATTTAAGAAAATATACACCACATTAAAAAAGAACTTTTAGATACATAATCTGCTTACCATATGAAATTTCTAACCATTTATACTTCAAAGAAAATTGAGATAGTTGAAAATGGAAAACATTAGACAATTACAAATTCATCTTCAATGTAAATAAATATATTCAATGATACATATTTCAAGGTAAAAATTTTGTATTTAATGTTTATTAAATAAAATCATGAGTAGTTTTGCAAGCTTATAATTATTATTCTTAACACAAAATAGTGTAACAATAAAACACAGACAAATGTTTTTTTGAGTTAAATAACAATACTTACAACAAAAGCGGCAGTTCAAATACAAAAGGAGATTCAGAATTCTATTCGTAAATGCAAATAGATACAGCAGCACCAGAGTATCCTATAAACAGAAAATAATTTTAGTAAATCACTCTTTAAATCAAAAACACAATGCACGCTCATTTTTAATACCCTTAATTAACAAACACTCACAATTTAATTAATAGTACCCTCCCTCCCCTGCTCCCTAACATTGGAATCTTAGAGGCCATTACAATTTTAATGCCCTTTTACCAAATAACAAATAGAGAAATTTCTTTACACTTTGAAATTAATCACTCTTCTATGGTTCCGACAAATCCTTAAAATGAATGTCTACTGTTATTTGATGCTTTTAATACTATAAAGACTGTTTACAAAGTATTTCATGATAATATATATTATTTTTAATTAGTGGAAATTAATGAAAAATAATATTAAATTTTTTCTTTTCAAAATTCTCTCCATACAATGGTAGTATGATCATATCAATTGAATAATATTTATATTTTTCTTTATTAAACTACTTTTAATTAATGTACTTTCAAATGCATTAACTTCAATATATCAATCACATACAAAAAACAACACATTATTTGTCAAAAATGTAATTTTATTGAGACTTCACATGTTTCCTGAAAAATTTAAAATTCATATTAGAAGAAATAAATTTTACATATTCTTTCAAAATTTCATGTTGATGATTTTTGTAATACACAACAAATTTTTATTTCTTTGCAACATATAAAATTTGTATTTAATTATTTTAATATTTTATTTGCTTATGTATATATGTATACTCAGAAATTTATTTGACAAGTTTCTAAAATTTCAATGTCCTCTGTAATGTATATATAAGTAGCTAAATATCTAAAATATATATAAATATTCAAAGATATGCCTTATTTTACTTTTAAAATCTAGCAAAATTGAGAAATCTATTTAATTCGGCTTTTTATATATTTCAAACAGCAAAGAGAAAATATGAGAAGCGTTTTATAATTTTATTATGTACAATGATTAAGCTTAGGAATGTTTTATTCAACTAGCAGTAAAATTGTCCAAATCGATTGATTTTCTTTGCTCACTTATCTCTTCATCTTTTCCACTTATGTTCGAAAAAGTTATCTGTTACCTTCTCTCTACCTGGGAAATGTGGTCTTATTTATAAATAGTCAAAAGTATTAGGAAGGTTTTACAGATAATTATTAAAATATACTTTTTTCCCACCATTAATTTTTACAAAAAACAATGTTTACATTTGCTTTTGAGTGACCACTAGAAATTTTATATTTAAGTATGCAGTCAAAATAGTAAACCAAGAGACGCAGTTGCATTTATTTTATAATTAATCAACATTAAAATATGAATTTCTGAATTATAAACATTTAGAAAATTATGAACGATTACAAAAGATGCGTTTCAATTTTTTTGTTTTGAGTGTCCAATCCAATTTATTTTTCATACACATTTCTTTCATTTAAAAACTAATATTTTTAGCTTCATTTGCATTTTAATTATTTAGTGCCATGATAGTACGGCTGAAATATTGTCCATTTTTCACTGGCTCAATACTTTGTCACATTTAGAGAAACTACTGCAAAAACAATACATGAAAGGAAGAATAAATATGGTATACTTACAGTTACATATAATATAGTTCAATAAAATTTAATTATTTAAGATTGAAAACTTTTATTCATAATCAAATGATATTGATGATAAATTTAAAATTTATTAAATTACTATTTATTATTTGTGATATATTACTCCTTTAGGTTAGATTATACATATAAATTGTTAACAGAAAAGAATTAATTGGAGCCATTAACTATTGTATTATAAAAGGAAGACTGGCAGCAGACTCTGAGACTACCTCCTGACAACATTAAATTTCACTGTTAACCGTGACCGTGTTCTTCTCTGTTCGTATGATTTTGGTTTCACTTTCTTCCATTTACTTTTGCGTATTAAAATTTTAAATAAATTTTGTTTTTCGATGAAAATTTTATTATATTGTAAAAAAGTTAGGTTTCATTGCATTTTATAGGTCACCGGAATTAATTTCTTTGCCATTTGGTGCAATACCATTAAATTAAAATTTTCAAATATTTTATTTTTACTATTTTTAATACTCATAATTTATAATTAAAATTTCGTAGCTTTTATTGATTTTAATCAAATTGCTGAAAGACCAGCTACAAAACTACATTTTATTATTAATCTTTAATTATTTCTTAAGCTAATGAACTTCAAAGGTATATTTTTGTTATTTTCTCAAAATTATGATGTCTGTAAGAATTTTGTCTTAAAACTATGCGCTAATTATTTATCAAACTTTATATTAGGGAAATTTTACTTGAAGTGAAATAGGTAGAAACTAGTTTTTTTCTTATATAATTCCATTTTATGTTTTTTTTATATTTATAGAAATTATATTTTGAGTTGATAATATAAATTCTAAATTCGTTATTCTGTAAATCATAATTAATATAATACATTCTATTAATGTTTACTAATATAAATTCCATATATTTTGGTTTTTAATGGTAACATTTCAGTTATGCGATATTTTAAAAGCTAATCAAAAAGTATCATCTGATATTTAACAAGATATTGAAGTAACTTTTTAAATTGATTTCTTTTCAAAGATATCATTCAATAAAATTCAGTATATATATATATTAAAAGCATTTTATATCATTTTAAATTACTTTAGATTTGTTTAAATTATTAGTTTATTTACAAAAAAAATAATAAATTATTTTTATAAAAAATCAAAAAAAAAATAATAAATCATTTTTATTTATACGATTTCCGAGACTTAAGTTCAAATTAAATACCTAGTCAAAAAAATTTTATAACTCAAGAATTAACAAAAATATTATTTGTTATTATTTAAAATGTTTACTTTTTTAAGATACACTTCTATACTTGATAAAAAAAATTCTTATTTTTTTAATTTATATTATTTAAAGCAAATCATATAGATTGTGAATTTAATAATGCACTGGCATACTATTTTCCATGTTTGTGGATGATAAATTTTCTAATTTAGCTGTAGGGAAAAAGTAAATTCAAAATATTTTGTGACTATTATATTAAACTCTAGTTCTAAGTATTTTAACTATATACACACACTTTCTAAATAATCTTTAGATACTGCTCTGGGATCTTAATATTTTTTATCTTTTATTAATGAAAAGTAAAATTTTACTTGGTATGATGAAGATAAAATACAAAAAATCTATTCTATGTGATACCTACTATGATCTAAACATCATGTATGTTAAACATCTAATGAATAATATTTAATTATTTGAATATTAAACAGAAAAATTAGAATAAGAAACTACTAGAAACCATGTTCGAAATAGCTGCTTCGCTAACTGAAGAGCAGTTTGAAAAGTTGAAAGCGCCTGGTACTGGAGCCAGACTTTTCCTTTATAATGTCCCATAATCAGAAAACTATCGTACTTAAAATTATTGCTAGAAAGCCACGACGACAAAAATAACTTTCAAAAACATATTAATATAAATGTAATGGGAGATTCATATCAGTTAACTGTACTTTTGATGGTGAAAAGTAATGCTTTACTCACTGTATAATTATACTAGATGAATATTAAAATTCTGATAATTATTGTGTCTTCAGTAACAGAAAAATAAAGAAACATTTTAATTTTTCACGATTTACAGTAACACACAAAAGTCATGTATATTATTTATGTTTTGTTGTTTTTATTACAATTTTAAGATTAAAATGTACAGAACCGCCTCTTATACACACGCCCTTCATAAAGTAAGTATAATACTATACTGTAATGAAAGAACTTTCGGTGTGGCCTGATGTTTTGTGCAGCATTTTATTTTATGATTATAGAAACTACTTATTATAGTACAAACTTTGTTACTTATTTCTTCTCTGGTCATATACTTGTTGTAATGGTATATCATATTATTTGAGTTTGTGAACTGTACCAGGCTTACTGCATTTAAGTATTCTAAGAATGACAATTTTTCTATGGCCAGCATAAAACATAATCAAAAAATTTTATTTTTGATATTAAAAATGAATCTACATTGAGTTTACATTAACTGTAAATAGTGTTATTCACATAAAAAGGGAACTTTGAAGTTACACTTATTAATTGAAATAGTAAATGCAAAATTATATTTCATTAGTTTATTTTTGAATGTCTGCTAACAATTTTCTTAAAAACTACGTAGTGTGATGCATTTTTTATTAATTTAATATATAATTTCCCTCATTTAAATCCAGAAGTAATTGTTATTAAAACTGATTTTCCACATATATTAGTTTGACAATTAAGTCACCAATCATCAAATGCATATTTTTTATGTGATTTATATTTTGTAAGATCTCTCAGTTTATTATAAGTTAATTTTAAACACTCAAATTATTTCAGTAATTATTAAAAGTTAGTTACATTTCTATGGGAATGATGCCAAGCAAAAATATTCCTAATTATAGTTATAAATTCCTCAAACGGGTATCATAAGGATTTTTTCATTTCACAACACCACTGAAAACATCGATTTATACCGATATTTTCCAAAATGATTACATTGCTATAAATCATTATCTTGCTTTTTGACACATTAACATGAACAATAAAAATTTGTTTACTAAGGAATTCCTTGAAGTAGGTAGTTCTGAAGCAAAAAGTTTTGTGCATTAATATGTAGATAAGTTTCTTCGCTCTTTGTATAATTTTAATTTGAATAACTAATTTTAAAATATGTCATATAATTTCAGCTTAAAAAGAATACCAATGTGTCTCTAATTTACACCCTTCCGAGATTATAAAATCAAGTGATACAAAAAAGTACATTTTTTTATTTCTTGATCAGGAGTAATAACATATTTTACCCAAATCATATTCAATATTGTATCCTTAAATGGCTTTGTATCAGAATTTCATGGTGTCCTTCAATGAAAAGAAAAAAATTATATGTTTTTTTATTTTAGATTTGAATTCACTTCTATAATTCATAAATGTCTTGAGCAAAACTGAATCTTGTAGAGGTGACTTTTGCGAACATTCTGATGATTTAAGATCCTATGGTTGGAGTCGTAGCTCTTCCCAATTTTCTAACATTTGACCAAAAAGACACAAAAATTTGAATTATTTAAAAAAAAGGGGGGATTGATTAGGAAATTTTAAATGACTAGAAATGTCTGGAACAAAACTAAATCTTGTAGATGAACTGTTTCAAACATTTAGATGTGTTAATATTTAACATCCCGTGGTTTGAGTCGTAGCTCTCCTCAATTTTTTAAAATCCGAAAAAAGAGACACAAAAATTTGAATTCTTAAAAACGGGGGGTGGTTGATTAGGACATTTTAGAAAGAAGAGATGCGTGGAGCAGAATTGAATCTTGTAGAGGAGTCTGTTGCGAACATTTTGATGTACTAATATTTAAGATCCCATGATTGCAGTCATAACACTCCACAATTTTCTAAAATACAATAAAAAAAGACACAAAATTTAATTTTATTGACGGGGGGGGTGATTACGCCATTTTATGTATCAAGAAATGTCTGGAACATAACTAAATCCTGTAGAGGACACTATTGCAAACATATTGATGTATTAATATTTAAGATCCCAGGGCTGGAATCACAACACTCCTCAATTTCCTTAAATTCGATTAAAGAACAAAATTTTAACACTTTAAAGAAGGGGGGGTTATTAGGATATTTTAGAGGGCTAGAAACGTCTTGAATCAAATTGAATCTTGTAGAGGTGACTGCTGCGAATATTTTGATGAATTTATATTTATGATCCTATGGTTGGAGTTGGTGCACTCCTCAATTTTCTAAAATCCGACCAAAAAGACACAAAAATTTGTATACTTAAAAAGGGGGGAGGGCTGATTAGGACATATTAGAAGACTAGTGATGTCTGGAGCCAAATTGAATCTTATAGAGGAAACTGTTGCGAACATTTTGATGTATTAATATATAAGATCCCATGGTTACAGTCATAACACTCGTCATTTTTCTAAAATTCGATCAAAAAGAACACAAAATTGACTTTTTAAAAGGGGAGGGGGCTTGATTAGGACATTTTAGGTGTCCTCAAATGTCTGCAAAGAAGCTGAAACTTGTAGAGAAGAATGTTGCGAACATTTTCATATATTAACTTTTAAGATCCTATGGTTGGAGCCGTTACACTCTTCAATTATCTAAAATCCGACCAAAAAGACGGAAAAATGTGAAATCTTTAAAAGGGTGGATTGGTTATTAGAACATTTTAATAATTAAAGATGTCTGGAATCAAATTGAATCTTGTAGAGGACGCTGATGCGACCATTTTGATGTATTAATATTTAAGATCACATGGTTGGGGTCGTATCACTGCTCAAATATCTAAAATCCAACCAAAAAGACCGAAAAATTTGAATTCTTAAAAAGGGGATGTGACGTGATTTGATCATTTTAGGTGACTAGAAATGTCTGGAGCCAAACTTAATATGGTAGAGGATACTGTTGCAAACATTTTGATGTATTATTATTTAAGATCCCATGGTTGGACTCATAACACTCCTAAATATTTTAAAATATAATCAAAATGACACAAAATTGATTTTTATAGGGTCTGATTAGGATATTTTAGGTTTCAAGAAATGTCTAGCACCAATCTGAATCTTGTAGAGAAGACTGTTGCGAACATTTATGCGCACTAATATTTAAGATCCCATGGTTGGAAACTTAACACTCTTCAATTGTTTAAAATAATATCAAAAATACTCAAAAAATATTTTTATAAGGGGGGATAAAGACATTTTAGGTGTCAGAAATGTCAGTCACCAAACCAAATCTTGTAGAGGAGACTGTTGCAAACATTTTGATGTATTAATATTTAAGATCCCATGGTTGGAGTCTTAACACTCCTCAATTTTTTAAAATACAATCGAAAAGACACAAATTTCATTTTTATAAGTTTTAACAATTTAGAACAATTTAGTTGCAAGAAATGTCCGGCACCAAACTGAATCTTGTAGAGATGACTGTTGCGCACATTTTCACGTATTAATATTTAAGATCCCATGGTTGGAGTCGCAACACTCCTCATTTTTCTAAAATTTGACCGAAAAAATTTAAAAATTTGATTTCTTTAAAGGTGGGGGGTTTGATTAGGAGACTTTAGCTACCTGAAATGTGTGGATCCAAACTTAATCTGTTAGAAGAGCCTTTTATGAACATTTCGATGTTCTAATATTTAAGATCCCATGGTTGGAGTCATAACACTCCTCAATTTTTCCAATATACAATCAAAAAAAATTCACTTTGATAGTGGGGTTGATCAGGTAATTTTAGGTGTCAAGAAAAGTCTGGAACCAAACTGAATTCTGAAGAGGAGACAAATGCAAACATTTTGATGTATTAATATTTAAGATGCCATGGTGGAATTTATAACACTCCTCTATTTCCTAAAAAAAGATAAAAAACAAAAGTTTAAGACTTTATAGAGGGGGGTTATTAGGACATTTTTCAGGGCTAGAAATGTCTTGAATCAAACTGAATCTTGCAGAGGCGACTTTTTTGAACATTTTCATGTATTAATATTTAAGATCCTATGGTTGGAAAGTTAGCTCTTCTCAATTTTCTAAAATCCAACCAAAAAACACAAAAATTTAAATTCTTAAAAAAGAAACGGGGCTATTTAGGACATTTTAGAAGACATGAGACGTCTGGAACCAAATTGAATCTGGTAGAGGACACTGATGCGAACATTTTGATGTATTAATATTAAAGATCCCCTGGTTGGGGTCGTATCACTCCTCAAAAATCTAAAATTCAACAAAAAATATCAAAAAACTTGAATTCTTTAAAAAGGGGAAAGGGACGTGATTTGATCATTTGAGGAGACTAGAAATGTCTGGAGCCAAAATAAATCTTCTAGAGGAGACTGTTGCGAACATTTTTATGTATTAATATTTAAGATCCCATGGTTGCAGTCATAACACTCCACAATTTTCTAAAATACAATAAAAAAAGACACAAAATTTAATTTTTAAAAAAGGGGGGTGATTAGGCTATTTTATGTATCAAGAAATATCTGGAACCAAACTGAATCTTGCAGATGAGACTATTGCAAACATATTGATGTATTAATAATTAAGATCCCTTGGTTGGAATCACAACACTCCTCAATTTCCTTCAAAATCCGATTAAAGAAACAAAATTTTAACACTTTAAAAAGGAGGGGAGGGCTGATTAGGATATTTTAGAACACTAGAGATGTCTCGAATCAAATTGAATCATGTAGAGGTGACTGTTGTGAATATTTTGATGAATTAATATTTAAGATCCTATGTCGTTGGAGTTGGTGCATTCCTCAATTTTCTAAAATCCGACCAAAAAGACACAAAAATTTGAATTCTAAAAAAAGTTGGGGGGGGGCTGATTAGGACATTTTAGAATATAGAGATGTCTGGAGCCAAATTGAATCTCATAGAAGACACTGTTGCAAACATTCTGGTGTATTAATATATAAGATCCCATGGTCACAGTCGTAAAATTTCTTATTTTTCTAAAATTCGATCAAAAAGAACACAAAAATGAATTTTTAAAAGGGGGGGTGTTTGATTAGGACATTTTAGGCGACTAGAAATATCTGCAAAGCAAACTGAATCTTGTAGAGAAGAATGTTGCGAACATTTTCATATATTAATATTTAAGATCCCATGGTTGGAGCCGTTACACTCTTCAATTTTCTAAAATCAGACCAAAAAGACGGAAAATTGAAATCTTTAAAAGGGTGGATTGGTTATTAGGACATTTTAATAGATTAAAGATGTCTGGAACCAAACTGAATCTTGTAGAGGAGACTGATGCAAACATTTTGATGTATTAATATTTAAGATCTCATGGTTGGAATCATATCACTCCTCAAATATCTAAAATCCAACCAAAAAGACAAAAATTTGATATTCTTAAAAGGGGATGTGACGTGATTTGACATTTTAGGTGACTAGAAATGTCTGGAGCCAAACTTAATCTTGTAGAGGATACTGTTGCAAACATTTTGTTGTATGAATATTTAATATCCCTTTGTTGGAGTCATAACACTCCTCAATTTTCTAAAATATAATCAAAATGACACAAAAATTTGAATTCTTAAAAAGGGGGGATGATTAGGATATTTTAGGTTTCAAGAAATTTCTTGAACCAAAGTGAATCTTGTAGAGGAGACTAATGCAAACATTTTGATGTATTAATATATAAGATTTCATGGTTGGAATCATAACACTCCTCAATTTCATAAAATCCGTTAAAAAATAAAAGTTTAATGCTTTAAAGGGGGGATGTAATTAAGACATTTTAGAAGACTAGACATGTCTTGAACCAAACTGACTCTTGTAGAGGAGACTATTGTGAACATTTTGATGTATTAATATTCAATATCCTATGGTTGGAGTCGTAGCATTACTCAATTTTCTAAAATCAGACAAAAAGACACAAAAATTTGAATTCTTAAAAAAAGGGGGGATGATTAGGACATTTTATGAGACTAGAGATTTCTGGAACCAAAGTGAATCTTGTAAAAGAGACTATTGAAAACATTTTGATGTATTAATATTTAAGATCTCATTTTTGGAATCATAACACTCTTCAATTTCCTGAAATCCGTAAAAAATAAAAATTTAATTCTTTAAAGGTGGGGGTTTATTAGGACATTTTATATGACCAGAAATTTCTTGATCCAAACTGAATCTTGTAGAAGAGACTATTGTGAACATTTTGATGTACTAATATTTAATATCCCATGGTTTGAGTCGTAGCCTTACTCAATTTTCTAAAATGCAGCCCAAAACACACAAAAATTTGAATTCTTATATAATGGGGGGATGATTAGGACATTTTATGAGACTAGAGATTTCTGGAACCAAAGTGAATCTTGTAAAGGAGACTATTGCAAACATTTTGATGTATTAATATATAAGATCTCATGGTTGGAATCATAACAATTCTCAATTTCCTGAAATCCGATAAAAAATGTTTAATGCTTTAAAGAGTATTAGGACATTTTAGAAGACTAGAAATGTCTTGAACCAAACTGAATCTTGTAGAGGAGACTGTTGTGAACATTTTGATGTATTAATATTTAATATACCATTGTTGGAGTCGTAGCTCTACTCAATTTTCTAAAATCAGACCAAAAACACAAAAATTTAAATTCTTAAAAAGGGGGTTGATTAGGACATTTTAGAAGACTAGAGATTTCTGGAACCAAAGTGAATCTTGTAGAGGAGACTATTGCAAACATTTTGATGTATTAATATATAAGATCTCATGGTTGGAATCATAACAATTCTCAATTTCTAAAATCCGTTAAAAAATATCAAAAAGTTTAATGCTTTAAAGGGGAAAGGGACGTAATTTGACATTTTAGAAGACTACAAATGTCTTGAACCAAACTGAATCTTGTAGAGGAGAATATTGAGAACATTTTGTAGTATTAATATTTAATATACCATGGTTGGAGTCGTAGCACTACTCAATTTTCTAAAATCAGACCAAAAAGACACAAAAATTTGAATTCTAAAAATGGTGGGGGGAAGATTAGGACATTTTATGAGACTAGAGATTTCTGGAACCAAAGTGAATCTTGTAAAGGAGACTATTGCAAACATTTTGATGTATTAATATATAAGATCTCATGGTTGGAATCATAACACTACTCAATTTCAAAATCCGTTAAAAGAAATAAAAATTTAATGCTTTAAAGGGGGGATGTAATTAAGACATTTTAGAAGACTAGACATGTCTTGAACCAAACTGAATCTTGTAGAGGACACTATTGTGAAAATTTTTATGTATTAATATTTAATATCCCATGGTTTGAGTCGTAGCACTACTCAATTTTCTAAAATCAGTCCAAAAAGACACAAAAATTTGAATTCTTTCAAAAGGTAGAGGGTGATTAGGACATTTTATGAGACTAGAGATTTCTGGAACCAAAGTGAATCTTGTAAAGGAGACTATTGCAAACATTTTGATGTATTAATATATAAGATCTCATGGTTGGAATCATAACAATTCTCATATTTCTAAAATCCGTTAAAAAATAAAAGTTTAATGCTTTAAAGGGGGGATGTAATTGGGACATTTTAGAAGACTAGAAATGTCTTGAACCAAACTAAATCTTTTACAGGACACTATTGCGAACATTTTGATGTATTAATATTCAATATCCCATGGTTGGAGTCGTAGCACTACTCAATTTTCTAAAATCAGATCAAATGGACACAAAAATTTGATTTCTTATAAAAAGGGGGGATGATTAGGACATTTTATGAGACTAGAGATTTCTGGAACCAAAGTGAATCTTGTAAAGGAGACTATTGCAAACATTTTGATGTATTAATATATAAGATCTCATGGTTGGAATCATAACAATTCTCAATTTCCTAAAATCCGTAAAAAATAAAAAGTTTAATGCTTTAAAGAGGGGAAATTATAAGACATTTTAGAAGACTAGACATGTCTTGAACCAAACTGACTCTTGTAGAGGAGACTATTGTGAACATTTTGATGTATTAATATTCAATATCCCATGGTTGGAGTCGTAGCTCTACTCAATTTTCTAAAATCAGACAAAAAGACACAAAAATTTGAATTCTTAAAAAAGGGGGGGGATGATTAGGACATTTTATGAGACTAGAGATTTCTGGAACCAAAGTGAATCTTGTAAAGGAGACTATTGCAAACATTTTGATGTATTAATATATAAGATCTCATGGTTGGAATCATAACAATTCTCAATTTCCTAAAATCCGTTAAAAATAAAAGTTTGATGCTTTAAAGGGGGGATGTAATTAAGACATTTTAGAAGACTAGACATGTCTTGAACCAAACTGATTCTTGTAGAAGAGACTATTGTGAACATTTTGATGTATTAATATTCAATATCCCATGGTTTGAGTCGTAGCATTACTCAATTTTCTACCATGGTTGGAGTCTAAGCTCTACTCAATTTTCTAAAATCCAACCAAAAAGACACAAAAATTTGAATTCTAAAAAAGGGGGGGTTGATTAAGACATTTTATTAGACTAGAGATTTCTGGAACCAAAGTGAATATTGTAGAGGAGACTAATGCAAACATTTTGATGTATTAATATATAAGATTTCATGGTTGGAATCATAAAACTCCTCAATTTCCTAAAATCCGTTAAAAAATAAAAGTTTAATAGTTTAAAGGGGGGGAGGTAATTAGGACATTTTATTTGACCAGAAATATTTATGATCCAAACTAAATTTTGTATAGGGCACTATTGCGAACAGTTTATGTATACATATTCAATATCCCATGGTTGAAGTCGTAGCACTACTCAATTTTCTAAAATCAGACCAAATAGACACAAAAATTTGATTTCTTAAAAAAAGGGGGGATGATTAGGACATTTTATGAGACTAGAGATTTCTGGAACCAAAGTGAATCTTGTAAAGGAGACTATTGCAAACATTTTGATGTATTAATATATAAGATCTCATGGTTGGAATCATAACAATTCTCAATTTCCTAAAATCCGTTAAAAAATAAAAGTTTAATGCTTTAAAGGGGATGAGGAAATTAGGACAATTTAGAAGACTAGACATGTCTTGAACCAAACTGAATCTTGTAGAGGAGACTATTGTGAACATTTTGAAGTATTAATATTAAATATACCATGGTTGGAGTCGTAGCTCTACTCAATTTTCTAAAATCAGACCAAAAATACTTAAAATTTTAAATTCTTAAAAAGGGGGGCTGAATAGGACATTTTAGGAGACTAGAGATTTCTGGAACCAAAGTGAATCTTGTAAAAGAGACTATTGCAAACATTTTGATGTATTAATATATAAGATCTCATGGTTGGAATCATAACACTCCTCAATTTCCTGAAATCCGATAAAAAAATTAATACTTTAAAGAGGGGGGTTTATAAGGACATTTTAATTGACCAGAACTATTTATGATCCAAACTAAATTTTTTATAGGGCACTATTGTGAACAGTTTATGTATAAATATTCAATATCCCATGGTTTGAGTCGTAGCATTACTCAATTTTCTAAAATCAGACCAAAAAGACACAAAAATTTGAATTCTTAAAAAAGGGGGGATGATTAGGACATTTTATGAGACTAGAGATTTCTGGAACCAAAGTGAATCTTGTAAAGGAGACTATTGCAAACATTTTGATGTATTAATATATAAGATCTCATGGTTGGAATCATAACAATTCTCAATTTCCTAAAATCCGTTAAAAATAAAAGTTTAATGCTTTAAAGGGGGGATGTAATTAAGACATTTTAGAAGACTAGACATGTCTTGAACCAAACTGAATCTTGTAGAGGAGACTATTGTGAACATTTTGAAGTATTAATATTTAATATACCATGGTTGGAGTCGTAGCTCTACTCAATTTTCTAAAATCAGACCAAAAATACTTAAAATTTTAAATTCTTAAAAAGGGTTGGCTGATTAGGACATTTTAGGAGACTAGAGATTTCTGGAACCAAAGTGAATCTTGTAAAGGAGACTAATGCAAACATTTTGATGTATTAATATATAAGATTTCATGGTTGGAATCATAACAATTCTCAATTTCCTAAAATATGATAAAAAAAATTTAATACTTTAAAGGGGGTTTATAAGGACTATTTAATTGACCAGAAATATTTATGATCCAAACTAAATTTTTTTAGAACACTATTGTGAACATTTTGATGTATAAATATTCAATATCTCATGGTTGGAGTCGTAGCACTGCTCAATTTTCTAAAATCAGACCAAAAAGACACAAAAATTTGAATTCTTAAAAAAAGGGGGATGATTAGGACATTTTATGAGACTAGAGATTTCTGGAACCAAAGTGAATCTTGTAAAGGAGACTATTGCAAACATTTTGATGTATTAATATATAAGATCTCATGGTTGGAATCATAACAATTCTCAATTTCCTAAAATCCGTTAAAAATAAAAGTTTAATGCTTTAAAGGGGGATGTAATTAAGACATTTTAGAAGACTAGACATGTCTTGAACCAAACTGAATCTTGTAGAGGAGACTTTTGTGAACATTTTGAAGTATTAATATTAAATATACCATGGTTGTAGTCGTAGCTCTACTCAATTTTCTAAAATCAGACCAAAAAGACACAAAAATTTGAATTCTAAAAAAGGGGGGTTGATTAGGACATTTTATCAGACTAGAGATTTCTGGAACCAAAGTGAATCTTGTAAAAGAGACTAATGCAAACATTTTGATGTATTAATATATAAGATTTCATGGTTGGAATCATAACTCTCCTCAATTTCCTAAAATCCGTTAAAAAATAAAACTTAAATATTTTAAAGGGGGGTTGTAATTAAGGACATTTTAATTGACCAGAACTATTTATGATCCAAACTAAATTTTGTATAGGGCACTATTGTGAACATTTTGATGTATTAATATTCAATATCCCATGGTTTGAGTCGTAGCATTACTCAATTTTCTAAAATCAGACAAAATAGACACAAAAATTTGAATTCTTAAAAAAGGGGGGGATGATTAGGACATTTTATGAGACTAGAGATTTCTGGAACCAAAGTGAATCTTGTAAAGGAGACTATTGCAAACATTTTGATGTATTAATATATAAGATCTCATGGTTGGAATCATAACAATTCTCAATTTCCTAAAATCCGTTAAAAATAAAAGTTTAATGCTTTAAAGGGGATGAGGAAATTAGGACAATTTAGAAGACTAGACATGTCTTGAACCAAACTGAATCTTGTAGAGGAGACTATTGTGAACATTTTGAAGTATTAATATTAAATATACCATGGTTGGAGTCGTAGCTCTACTCAATTTTCTAAAATCCAACCAAAAGACACAAAAATTTGAATTCTTAAAAAAGAGGGGGGTGATTAGGACATTTTATCAGACTAGAGATTTCTGGAACCAAAGTGAATCTTGTAAAAGAGACTATTGAAAACATTTTGATGTATTAATATATAAGATCTCATGGTTGGAATCATAACAATTCTCAATTTCCTAAAATCCGTTAAAAATAAAAGTTTAATGCTTTAAAGAAGGGGTGTTTATAAGGACAATTTAATTGACAAGAAATATTTATGATCCAAACTGAATTATGTATAAGACAATATTGCGAACATTTTGATGTATTAATATTCAATATCCCATGGTTTGAGTTGTAGTACTGCACAATTTTCTAAAATCAGACCAAATAGACACAAAAATTTGAATTCTTAAAAAAAGGGGGGGATGATTAGGACATTTTATGAGACTAGAGATTTCTGGAACCAAAGTGAATCTTGTAAAGGAGACTATTGCAAACATTTTGATGTATTAATATATAAGATCTCATGGTTGGAATCATAACAATTCTCAATTTCCTAAAATCCGTTAAAAAAAAAAAGTTTAATGCTTTAAAGGGGGATGTAATTAGGACATTTTAGAAGACTAGACATGTCTTGAACCAAAGTGAATCTTGTAGAGGAGACTATTGTGAACATTTTGATGTATTAATATTCAATATCCCATGGTTTGAGTCGTAGCTCTACTCAATTTTCTAAAATCCAACCAAAAAGACACAAAAATTTGAATTCCTAAAAAAGGGGGAATGATTAGGACATTTTATGAGACTAGAGATTTCTGGAACCAAAGTGAATCTTGTAAAGGAGACTATTGCAAACATTTTGATGTATTAATATATAAGATATCATGGTTGGATTCATAACAATTCTCAATTTCCTAAAATCCGTTAAAAAATAAAAGTTTAATGCTTTAAAGGGGGGATGTAATTAAGACATTTTAGAAGACTAGACATGTCTTGAACCAAATTGAATCTTATAGAGGAGACTATTGTGAACATTTTGAAGCATTAATATTTAATATACCATGGTTGGAGTCGTAGCTCTACTCAATTTTCTAAAATCAGACCAAAAATACTTAAAATTTTAAATTCTTAAATAGGGGGGCTGAATAGGACATTTTAGGCGACTAGAGATTTCTCGAGCCAAAGTGAATCTTGTAGTGGAGACTAATGCAAACATTTTGATGTATTAATATATAAGATTTCATGGTTGGAATCATAACACTCCTCAATTTCCTAAAATCTGATAAAAAAACTAATACTTTAAAGAGGGGGGTTTATAAGGACATTTTAATTGACCAGAACTATTTATGATCCAAACTAAATTTTGTATAGGACACTATTGCGAACAGTTTATGTATAAATATTCAATATCCCATGGTTTGAGTCGTAGCACTGGTCAATTTTCTAAAATCAGACCAAATAGACACAAAAATTTGATTTCTTAAAAAAGGGGGGATGATTAGGACATTTTATGAGACTAGAGATTTCTGGAACCAAAGTGAATCTTGTAAAGGAGACTATTGCAAACATTTTGATGTATTAATATATAAGATCTCATGGTTGGAATCATAACAATTCTCAATTTCCTAAAATCCGTTAAAAAATAAAAGTTTAATGCTTTAAAGGGGGGAGGAAATTAGGACAATTTAGAAGACTAGACATGTCTTGAACCAAACTGAATCTTGTAGAGGAGACTTTTGTGAACATTTTGAAGTATTAATATTAAATATACCATGGTTGTAGTCGTAGCTCTACTCAATTTTCTAAAATCCAACCAAAAAGACACAAAAATTTGAATTCTAAAAAAGGGGGGGTTGATTAGGACATTTTATCAGACTAGAGATTTCTGGAACCAAAGTGAATCTTGTAAAAGAGACTATTGAAAACATTTTGATGTATTAATATATAAGATCTCATGGTTGGAATCATAACAATTCTCAATTTCCTAAAATCCGTTAAAAATAAAAGTTTAATGCTTTAAAGGGGGATGTAATTAGGACATTTTAATTGACCAGACATGTCTTGAACCAAATTGAATTTTGTAGAGGAGACTATTGCGAACACTTTGATGTATAAAAATTCAATATCCCATGGTTTGAGTCGTAGCATTACTCAATTTTCTAAAATCAGACAAAAAGACACAAAAATTTGAATTCTTAAAAAAGAGGGAATGATTAGGACATTTTATGAGACTAGAGATTTCTGGAACCAAAGTGAATCTTGTAAAAGAGACTATTGCAAACATTTTGATGTATTAATATATAAGATCTCATGGTTGGAATCATAACAATTCTCAATTTCCTAAAATCCGTTAAAAAATAAAAGTTTAATGCTTTAAAGGGGGGATGTAATCAAGACATTTTAGAAGACTAGACATGTCTTGAACCAAACTGAATCTTGTAGAGACTATTGTGAACATTTTATGTATAATATTCAATATCCATGGTTTGAGTCGTAGCACTACTCAATTTTCTAAAATCAGACAAAAATTACCTAAAATTTTAAATTCTTAAATAGTGGGTATGATTAGGACATTTTATGAGACTAGAGATTTCTGGAACCAAAGTGAATCTTGTAAAGGAGACTATTGCAAACATTTTGATGTATTAATATATAAGATCTCATGGTTGGAATCATAACAATTCTCAATAAACTAAACTCCGTTAAAAAAAAAAAGTTTAATGCTTTAAAGGGGGGATGTAATTAAGACATTTTTGAAGACTAGACATGTCTTGAACCAAACTGAATCTTGTAGAGGAGACAATTGTGAACATTTTGAAGTATTAATATATAAATATACCATGGTAGGAATCGTAGCTCTACTCAATTTTCTAAAATCAGACCAAAAAGACTTAAAATTTTGATTTCTTAAAAAGGGTTGGCTGATTAGGACATTTTATGAGACTAGAGATTTCTCGAGCCAAAGTGAATCTTGTAGAGGAGACTAATGCAAACATTTTGATGTATTAATATATAAGATTTCATGGTTGGAATCATAACAATTCTCAATTTCCTAAAATCCGTTAAAAAATTAAAGTTTAATGCTTTAAAGGGGGGGTAATTAGGACATTTTAATTGACCAGAAATATGTCTTGATCAAAACTAAATTTTTTATAGGAAACTATTGCGAACAGTTTGATGTATAAATATTAAATATCCCAATGTTTGAGTCGTAGCACTACTCAATTTTCTAAAATCAGACCAAATAGACATAAAAATTTGAATTTATAATAAAAAGGGGGGGGAATGATTAGGAAATTTTATGAGACAAGAGATTTCTGGAACAAAAGTGAATTTTGTAAAGGACACTATTGCAAACATTTTGATGTATTAATATATAAGATCTCATGGTTGGAATCATAACAATTCTCAAATCCCTAAAATCCGTTAAAAAATAAAAGTTTAATGCTTTAAAGGGTGGGGAGGAAATTAGGACAATTTAGAAGACTAGACATGTCTTGAACCAAACTGAATCTTGTAGAGGAGACTATTGTGAACATTTTGAAGCATTAATATTTAATATCATGGTTGGAGTCGTAGCTCTACTCAATTTTCTAAAATCAGACCAAAAAGACACAAAAATTTGAATTCTAAAAAAGGGGGGGTTGATTAGGACATTTTATCAGACTAGAGATTTCTGGAACCAAAGTGAATCTTGTAAAAGAGACTATTAAAAACATTTTGATGTATTAATATATAAGATCTCATGGTTGGAATCATAACAATTCTGAATTTCCTAAAATCCGTTAAAAAATAAAAGTTTAATGCTTTAAAGGGGGGAGGTAATTAGGACATTTTAATTGACCAGAAATATTTATGATCCAAACTGAATTATGTATAAGACAATATTGCGAACATTTTGATGTATTAATATTCAATATCCCATGGTTTGAGTTGTAGTACTGCACAATTTTCTAAAATCAGACTAAATAGACACAAAAATTTGAATTCTTAAAAAAGGGGGTATGATTAGGACATTTTATGAGACTAGAGATTTCTGGAACCAAAGTGAATCTTGTAAAGGAGACTATTGAAAACATTTTGTATTAATATATAAGATCTCATGGTTGGAATCATAACAATTCTCAATTCCCTAAAATCCGTTAAAAAATAAAAGTTTAATGCTTTAAAGGGGGGATGTAATTAAGACATTTTAGAAGACTAGACATGTCTTGATCCAAACTGAATCTTGTAGAGGAGACTATTGTGAACAATTTGATGTATTAATATTTAATATCCCATGGTTTGAGTCGTAGCATTACTCAATTTTCTAAAATCAGACAAAAAGACACAAAAATTTGAATTCCTAAAAAAAGGGGGGGATGATTAGGACATTTTATGAGACTAGAGATTTCTGGAACCAAAGTGAATCTTGTAAAGGAGACTATTGCAAACATTTTGATGTATTAATATATAAGATCTCATGGTTGGAATCATAACAATTCTCAATTTCCTAAAATCCGTTAAAAAATAAAAGTTTAATGCTTTAAAGGGGGGATGTAATTAAGACATTTTAGAAGACTAGACATGTCTTGAACCAAACTGAATCTTGTAGAGGAGACTATTGTGAACATTTTGAAGTATTAATATTAAATATACCATGGTTGGAGTCGTAGCTCTACTCAATTTTCTAAAATCAGACCAAAAAGACACAAAAATTTGAATTTTAAAAATGGGGGGTTGATTAGGACATTTTATGAGACTAGAGATTTCTGGAACCAAAGTGAATCTTGTAAAAGAGACTATTGAAAACATTTTGATGTATTAATATATAAGATCTCATGGTTGGAATCATAACAATTCTTAATTTCCTAAAATCCGTTAAAAAATAAAACTTTAATTCTTTAAAGGGGGGGAGGTAATTAGGACATTTTAATTGACCAGAAATATTTATGATCCAAACTAAAGTTTGTTTAGGACACTATTGCAAACGGTTTGATGTATAAATATTCAATATACCATGGTTTGAGTCGTAGCATTACTCAATTTTCTAAAATCAGACAAAAAGACACAAAAATTTGAATTCTTAAAAAAGGGGGGGATGATTAGGACATTTTTTGAGACTAGAGATTTCTGGAACCAAAGTGAATCTTGTAAAGGAGACTATTGAAAACATTTTGATGTATTAATATATAAGATCTCATGGTTGGAATCATAACAATTCTCAATTCCCTAAAATCCGTTAAAAAATAAAAGTTTAATGCTTTAAAGGGGGGATGTAATTAAGACATTTTAGAAGACTAGACATGTCTTGAACCAAACTGAATCCTGTAGAGGAGACTATTGTGAACATTTTGAAGTATTAATATTTGATATACCATGGTTGGAGTCGTAGCTCTACTCAATGTTTTAAAATCAGACCAAAAATACTTAAAATTTTAAATTCTTAAAAAGGGGGGGGCTGAATAGGACATTTTAGGAGACTAGAGAGTTCTCGAGCCAAAGTGAATCTTGTAGAGGAGACTAATGCAAACATTTTGATGTATTATTATATAAGATTTCATGGTTAGAATCATAACACTCCTCAATTTCTTAAAATCTGATAAAAAAACTAATACTTTAAAGATGGGGGTTTATAAGGACATTTTAATTGACCAGAACTATTTATGATCCAAACTAAATTTTGTATAGGGCACTATTGCGAACAGTTTATGTATAAATATTCAATATCCCATGGTTTGAGTCGTAGCACTGCTCAATTTTCTAAAATCAGACCAAATAGACACAAAAATTTGAATTCTTAAAAAAGGGGGGTGATTAGGACATTTTATGAGACTAGAGATTTCTGGAACCAAAGTGAATCTTGTAAAGGAGACTATTGCAAACATTTTGATGTATTAATATATAAGATCTCATGGTTGGAATCATAACAATTCTCAATTTCCTAAAATCCGTTAAAAATAAAAGTTTAATGCTTTAAAGGGGGGAGGAAATTAGGACAATTTAGAAGACTAGACATGTCTTGAACCAAACTGAATCTTGTAGAGGAGACTTTTGTGAATATTTTGAAGTATTAATATTAAATATACCATGGTTTGATTCGTAGTACTGCACAATTTTCTAAAATCAGACCAAATAGACACAAAAATTTGAATTCTAAAAAAGGGGGGGTTGATTAGGACATTTTATCAGACTAGAGATTTCTGGAACCAAAGTGAATCTTGTAAAAGAGACTATTGAAAACATTTTGATGTATTAATATATAAGATCTCATGGTTGGAATCATAACAATTCTCAATTTCCTAAAATCCGTTAAAAAATAAAAGTTTAATGCTTTAAAGGGGGATGTAATTAGGACATTTTAATTGACTAGACATGTCTTGAACCAAATTGAATTTTGTAGAGGAGACTATTGTGAACATTTTGATGTATTAATATTGAATATCCCATGGTTGGAGTCGTAGCTCTACTCAATTTTCTAAAATCAGACCAAATAGACACAAAATTTTGAATTCTTAAAAAAGGTGGTATGATTAGGACATTTTATGAGACTAGAGATTTCTGGAACCAAAGTGAATCTTGTAAAGGAGACTATTGCAAACATTTTGATGTATTAATATATAAGATCTCATGGTTGGAATCATAACAATTCTCAATTTCCTAAAATCCGTTAAAAAATAAAACTTTAATTCTTTAAAGGGGGGGAGGTAATTAGGACATTTTAATTGACCAGAAATATTTATGATCCAAACTAAAGTTTGTTTAGGACACTATTGCAAACGGTTTGATGTATAAATATTCAATATCCCATGGTTTGAGTCGTAGCATTACTCAATTTTCTAAAATCAGACAAAAAGACACAAAAATTTGAATTCTTAAAAAATGGGGGGATGATTAGGACATTTTTTGAGACTACAGATTTCTGGAACCAAAGTGAATCTTGTAAAGGAGACTATTGCAAACATTTTGATGTATTAATATATAAGATCTCATGGTTGGAATCATAACAATTCTCAATTCCCTAAAATCCGTTAAAAATAAAAGTTTAATGCTTTAAAGGGGGGATGTAATTAAGACATTTTAGAAGACTAGACATGTCTTGAACCAAACTGAATCTTGTAGAGGAGACTATTGTGAACATTTTGAAGTATTAATATTTAATATACCATGGTTGGAGTCGTAGCTCTACTCAATTTTCTAAAATCAGACCAAAAATACTTAAAATTTTAAATTCTTAAAAAGGGGGGTTGAATAGGACATTTTATGAGACTAGAGATTTCTGGAACCAAAGTGAATCTTGTAAAAGAGACTATTGCAAACATTTTGATGTATTAATATATAAGATCTCATGGTTGGAATCATAACAATTCTCAAATCCCTAAAATCTGATAAAAAAACTAATACTTTAAAGATGGGGGTTTATAAGGACATTTTAATTGACCAGAACTATTTATGATCCAAACTAAATTTTGTATAGGGCACTATTGCGAACAGTTTATGTATAAATATTCAATATCCCATGGTTTGAGTCGTAGCACTGGTCAATTTTCTAAAATCAGACCAAATAGACACAAAAATTTGATTTCTTAAAAAAGGGGGGGATGATTAGGACATTTTATGAGACTAGAGATTTCTGGAACCAAAGTGAATCTTGTAGAGGAGACTAATGCAAACATTTTGATGTATTAATATATAAGATTTCATGGTTGGAATCATAACAATTCTCAATTTCCTAAAATCCGTTAAAAAATAAAAGTTTAATGCTTTAAAGGGGGGATGTAATTAAGGACATTTTAAATGACCAGAAATATTTATGATCCAAACTAAAGTTTGTTTAAGACACTATTGCGAACGGTTTGTTGTATAAATATTCAATATCCCATGGTTTGAGTCGTAGCACTGGTCAATTTTCTAAAATCAGACCAAATAGACACAAAAATTTGAATTCTAAAAAAGGGGGGGTTGATTAGGACATTTTATGAGACTAGAGATTTCTGGAACCAAAGTGAATCTTGTAAAGGAGACTATTGCAAACATTTTGATGTATTAATATATAAGATCTCATGGTTGGAATCATAACAATTCTCAATTTCCTAAAATCCGTTAAAAAATAAAAGTTTAATGCTTTAAAGGGGGGGAGGAAATTAGGACAATTTAGAAGACTAGACATGTCTTGAACCAAACTGAATCTTGTAGAAGATACTTTTGTGAACATTTTGAAGTATTAATATTAAATATACCATGGTTGTAGTCGTAGCTCTACTCAATTTTCTAAAATCCAACCAAAAAGACACAAAAATTTGAATTCTAAAAAAGGGGGGGTTGATTAGGACATTTTATCAGACTAGAGATTTCTGGAACCAAAGTGAATCTTGTAAAAGAGACTATTGAAAACATTTTGATGTATTAATATATAAGATCTCATGGTTGGAATCATAACAATTCTGAATTTCCTAAAATCCGTTAAAAAATAAAAGTTTAATGCTTTAAAGGGGGGATGTAATTAAGACATTTTAGAAGACTAGACATGTCTTGAACCAAATTGAATTTTGTAGAGGAGACTATTGTGAACATTTTGATGTATTAATATTCAATATCCCATGGTTTGAGTCGTAGCATTACTCAATTTTCTAAAATCAGACAAAAAGACACAAAAATTTGAATTCTTAAAAAAGGGGGGGATGATTAGGACATTTTATGAGACTAGAGATTTCTGGAACCAAAGTGAATCTTGTAAAGGAGACTATTGCAAACATTTTGATGTATTAATATATAAGATCTCATGGTTGGAATCATAACAATTCTCAAATCCCTAAAATCCGTTAAAAATAAAAGTTTAATGCTTTAAAGGGGGGATGTAATTAAGACATTTTAGAAGACTAGACATGTCTTGAACCAAACTGAATCTTGTAGAGGAGACTATTGTGAACATTTTGAAGCATTAATATTTAATATACCATGGTTGGAGTCGTAGCTCTACTCAATTTTCTAAAATCAGACCAAAAATACTTAAAATTTTAAATTCTTAAAAAGGGTGTGTTGAATAGGACATTTTAGGCGACTAGAGATTTCTCGAGCCAAAGTGAATCTTGTAGAGGAGACTAATGCAAACATTTTGATGTATTAATATATAAGATTTCATGGTTGGAATCATAACACTCCTCAATTTCCTAAAATCTGATAAAAAAAACTAATACTTTAAAGATGGGGGTTTATAAGGACATTTTAATTGACCAGAACTATTTATGATCCAAACTAAATTTTGTATAGGGCACTATTGCGAACAGTTTATGTATAAATATTCAATATCCCATGGTTTGAGTCGTAGCACTGGTCAATTTTCTAAAATCAGACCAAATAGACACAAAAATTTGATTTCTTAAAAAAGGGGGGGATGATTAGGACATTTTATGAGACTAGAGATTTCTGGAACCAAAGTGAATCTTGTAAAGGAGACTATTGCAAACATTTTGATGTATTAATATATAAGATCTCATGGTTGGAATCATAACAATTCTCAATTTCATAAAATCCGTTAAAAAATAAAAGTTTAATGCTTTAAAGGCTGGAGGAAATTAGGACAATTTAGAAGACTAGACATGTCTTGAACCAAACTGAATCTCGTAGAGGAGACTTTTGTGAACATTTTGAAGTATTAATATTAAATATACCATTGTGTTAGTCGTAGCTCTACTCAATTTTCTAAAATCCATCCAAAAAGACACAAAAATTTGAATTCTAACAAAGGGGGTTGATTAGGACATTTTATCAGACTAGAGATTTCTGGAACCAAAGTGAATCTTGTAAAAGAGACTATTGAAAACATTTTGATGTATTAATATATAAGATCTCATGGTTGGAATCATAACAATTCTCAATTTCCTAAAATCCGTTAAAAAATAAAAGTTTAATGCTTTAAAGGGGGGGAGGTAATTAGGACATTTTAATTGACCAGATATTTCTTGATCCAAACTGAATTTTATATAGGACACTTTTGAACATTTTGATGTATTAATATTCAATATCCCATGGTTTGAGTCGTAGCATTACTCAATTTTCTAAAATCAGACCAAATAGACACAAAAATTTGAATTCTTAAAAAAAGGGGTTGGAATGATTAGGACATTTTATGAGACTAGAGATTTCTGGAACCAAAGTGAATCTTGTAAAGGAGACTATTGCAAACATTTTGATGTATTAATATATAAGATCTCATGGTTGGAATCATAACAATTCTCAATTTCCTAAAATCCGTTAAAAAATAAAAGTTTAATGCTTTAAAGGGGGGATGTAATTAAGACATTTTAGAAGACTAGACATGTCTTGAACCAAACTGAATCTTGTAGAGGAGACTATTGTGAACATTTTGAAGTATTAATATTCAATATCCCATGGTTTGAGTCGTTGCACTGCTCAATTTTCTAAAATCAGACCAAATAGACACAAAAATTTGAATTTAAAAAAGGGGGGGATGATTAGGACATTTTATCAGACTAGAGATTTCTGGAACCAAAGTGAATCTTGTAAAAGAGACTATTGCAAACATTTTGATGTATTAATATATAAGATCTCATGGTTGGAATCATAACAATTCTCAATTTTCTAAAATCCGTTAAAAATAAAAGTTTAATGCTTTAAAGGGGGGATGTAATTAAGACATTTTAGAAGACTAGACATGTCTTGAACCAAACTGAATCTTGTAGAGGAGACTATTGTGAACATTTTGAAACATTAATATTTAACATACCATGGTTCGAGTCGTAGCTCTCAATTTTCTAAAATCAGACCAAAAATACAAAAAATTTTGAATTCTTAAAAAAGGGGGGGATGATTAGGACATTTTATGAGACTAGAGATTTCTTGAACCAAAGTGAATCTTGTAGAGGATACTAATGCAAACATTTTGATGTATTAATATATAAGATCTCATGGTTGGAATCATAACAATTCTCAATTTTCTAAAATCCGTTAAAAAATAAAAGTTTAATGCTTTAAAGAGGGGGGGTTTATAAGGACATTTTAATTGACCAGAACTATTTATGATCCAAACAGAATTTTATATAGGACACTATTGTGAACATTTTGATGTATAAAAATTCAATATCCCATGGTTTGAGTCGTAGCACTACTCAATTTTCTAAAATCAGACAAAAAGACACAAAAATTTGAATTCTTAAAAAAGGGGGTATGATTAGGACATTTTATGAGACTAGAGATTTCTGGAACCAAAGTGAATCTTGTAAAGGAGACTATTGCAAACATTTTGATGTATTAATATATAAGATCTCATGGTTGGAATCATAACAATTCTCAATTTCCTAAAATCCGTTAAAAAATAAAAGTTTAATGCTTTAAAGGGGGGGAGGTAATTAGGACAATTTAGAAGACTAGACATGTCTTGAACCAAACTGAATCTTGTAGAGGATACTTTTGTGAACATTATGAAGTATTAATATTAAATATACCATGGTTGGAGTCGTAGCTCTACTCAATTTTCTAAAATCAGACCAAAAAGACACAAAAATTTGAATTCTTAAAAATGTGGAGGGGGGGTTGATTAGGACATTTTATCAGACTAGAGATTTCTGGAACCAAAGTGAATCTTGTAAAAGAGACTATTGAAAACATTTTGATGTATTAATATATAAGATCTCATGGTTGGAATCATAACAATTCTCAATTTCCTAAAATCCGTTAAGAAAATAAATGTTTAGTGCTTTAAAGGGGGGGAGGAAGTTAGGACATTTTAATTGACCAGAAATATTTATGATCCAAACTAAATGTTGTATAGGATACTATTGCGAACAGTTTGATGTATACATATTCAATATCCCATGGTTTGAGTCGTAGCATTGCTCAATTTTCTAAAATCAGAACAAATAGGCACAAAAATTTGATTTCTTAAAAAAGGGGGGGATGATTAAGACATTTTATGAGACTAGAGATTTCTGGAACCAAAGTGAATCTTGTAAAGGAGACTATTGCAAACATTTTGATGTATTAATATATAAGATCTCATGGTTGGAATCATAACAATTCTCAATTTCCTAAAATCCGTTAAAAATAAAAGTTTAATGCTTTAAAATGGGGATGTAATTAAGACATTTTAGAAGACTAGACATGTCTTGATCCAAACTGAATCTTGTAGAGGAGACTATTGTGAACATTTTGAAGTATTAATATTTAATATACCATGGTTGGAGTCGTAGCTCTACTCAATTTTCTAAAATTAGACCAAAAATACTTAAAATTTTAAATTCCTAAAAAGGGGGGGATGATTAGGACGTTTTATGAGACTAGAGATTTCTGGAACCAAAGTGAATCTTGTAAACGAGACTAATGCAAACATTTTGATGTATTAATATATAAGATCTCATGGTTGGAATCATAACACTACTCAATTTCCTAAAATCTGATAAAAATATTAATACTTTAAAGAGGGGGGTTTATAAGGACATTTTAATTGACCAGAACTATTTATGATCCAAACTAAATTTTTTATAGGGCACTATTGTGAACAGTTTATGTATAAATATTCAATATCCCATGGTTTGAGTCGTAGCACTGCTCAATTTTCTAAAATCAGACCAAATAGACACAAAAATTTGAATTCTTAAAAAAGGGGGGATGATTAGGACATTTTATGAGACTAGAGATTTCTGGAACCAAAGTGAATCTTGTAAAGGAGACTATTGCAAACATTTTGATGTATTAATATATAAGATCTCATGGTTGGAATCATAACAATTCTCAATTTCCTAAAATCCGTTAAAAATAAAAGTTTAATGCTTTAAAGGGGGGGAGGAAATTAGGACAATTTAGAAGACTAGACATGTCTTGAACCAAACTGAATCTTGTAGAGGAGACTTTTGTGAACATTTTGAAGTATTAATATTAAATATACCATGGTTTGAGTCGTAGCTCTACTCAATTTTCTAAAATCCATCCAAAAAGACACAAAAATTTGAATTCTAACAAAGGGGGTTGATTAGGACATTTTATCAGACTAGAGATTTCTGGAACCAAAGTGAATCTTGTAAAAGAGACTATTGAAAACATTTTGATGTATTAATATATAAGATCTCATGGTTGGAATCATAACAATTCTCAATTTCCTAAAATCCGTTAAAAAATAAAAGTTTAATGCTTTAAAGGGGGGGAGGTAATTAGGACATTTTAATTGACGAGACATGTCTTGAACCAAATTGAATTTTGTAGAGGAGACTATTGTGAACATTTTGATGTATTAATATTCAATATCCCATGGTTTGAGTCGTAGCACTGGTCAATTTTCTAAAATCAGGCCAAATAGACACAAAAATTTGAATTCTTAAAAAAGGGAGGGGGTGATTAGGACATTTTATGAGACTAGAGATTTCTGGAACCAAAGTGAATCTTGTAAAGGAGACTATTGCAAACATTTTGATGTATTAATATATAAGATCTCATGGTTGGAATCATAACAATTCTCAATTTCCTAAAATCCGTTAAAAAATAAAAGTTTAATGCTTTAAAGGGGGGGAGGTAATTAGGACATTTTAATTGACCAGAAATATTTATGATCCAAACTAAAGTTTGTTTAAGACACTATTGCGAACAGTTTGATGTATAAATATTCAATATCCCATGGTTTGAGTCGTAGCATTACTCAATTTTCTAAAATCAGACCAAATAGACACAAAAATTTGAATTCTTAAAAAAGGGGGTATGATTAGGACATTTTATGAGACTAGAGATTTCTGGAACCAAAGTGAATCTTGTAAAGGAGACTATTGCAAACATTTTGATGTATTAATATATAAGATCTCATGGTTGGAATCATAACAATTCTCAATTTCCTAAAATCCGTTAAAAATAAAAGTTTAATGCTTTAAAGGGGGGATGTAATTAAGACATTTTAGAAGACTAGACATGTCTTGAACCAAACTGAATCTTGTAGAGGAGACTATTGTGAACATTTTGAAGTATTAATATTTAATATACCATGGTTGGAGTCGTAGCTCTACTCAATTTTCTAAAATCAGACCAAAAATACTTAAAATTTTAAATTCTTAAAAATGGGGGGTGATTAGGACATTTTATGAGACTAGAGATTTCTGGAACCAAAGTGAATCTTGTAAAGGAGACTATTGCAAACATTTTGATGTATTAATATATAAGATCTCATGGTTGGAATCATAACAATTCTCAATTTCCTAAAATCCGTTAAAAAATAAAAGTTTAATGCTTTAAAGGGGGGATGTAATTAAGACATTTTAGAAGACTAGACATGTCTTGAACCAAACTGAATCTTGTAGAGGAGACTATTGTGAACACTTTGAAGCATTAATATTTAATATACCATGGTTGGAGTCGTAGCTCTACTCAATTTTCTAAAATCAGACCAAAAAGACACAAAAATTTGAATTCTAAAAAAAAGGGGGCTGATTAGACATTTTAGGCGACTAGAGATTTCTGAGCCAAAGTGAATCTTGTAAAAGGAGACTAATGCAAACATTTTGATGTATTAATATTTGAGATCTCATTTTTGGAATCATAATACTCGTCAATTTCCTAAAATCTGATAAAAAAAAAATTAATACTTTAAAGATGGGGGTTTATAAGGACATTTTAATTGACCAGAAATATTTATGATCCAAACTAAAGTTTGTTTAAGACACTATTGCGAAAGGTTTGTTGTATAAATATTCAATATCCCATGGTTTGAGTCGTAGCACTGGTCAATTTTCTAAAATCAGACCAAATAGACACAAAAATTTGAATTCTTAAAAAAAGGGGGGGATGATTAGGACATTTTATGAGACTAGAGATTTCTGGAACCAAAGTGAATCTTGTAAAGGAGACTATTGCAAACATTTTGATGTATTAATATATAAGATCTCATGGTTGGAATCATAACAATTCTCAATTTCCTAAAATCCGTTAAAAAATAAAAGTTTAATGCTTTAAAGGGGGGGAGGAAATTAGGACAATTTAGAAGACTAGACATGTCTTGAACCAAACTGAATCTTGTAGAAGATACTTTTGTGAACATTATGAAGTATTAATATTTAATATACCATGGTTGGAGTCGTAGCTCTACTCAATTTTCTAAAATCCAACCAAAAAGACACAAAAATTTGAATTCTAAAAAAGGGGGGGTTGATTAGGACATTTTATCAGACTAGAGATTTCTGGAACCAAAGTGAATCTTGTAAAAGAGACTATTGAAAACATTTTGATGTATTAATATATAAGATCTCATGGTTGGAATCATAACAATTCTCAATTTCCTAAAATCCGTTAAAAAATAAAAGTTTAATGCTTTAAAGGGGGGATGTAATTAAGACATTTTAGAAGACTAGACATGTCTTGATCCAAACTGAATCTTGTAGAGGAGACTATTGTGAACAATTTGATGTATTAATATTCAATATCCCATGGTTTGAGTCGTAGCATTACTCAATTTTCTAAAATCAGACAAAAAGACACAAAAATTTGAATTCCTAAAAAAAGGGGGGGATGATTAGGACATTTTATGAGACTAGAGATTTCTGGAACCAAAGTGAATCTTGTAAAGGAGACTATTGCAAACATTTTGATGTATTAATATATAAGATCTCATGGTTGGAATCATAACAATTCTCAAATCCCTAAAATCCGTTAAAAATAAAAGTTTAATGCTTTAAAGGGGGGATGTAATTAAGACATTTTAGAAGACTAGACATGTCTTGAACCAAACTGAATCTTGTAGAGGAGACTATTGTGAACATTTTGAAGTATTAATATTTAATATACCATGGTTGGAGTCGTAGCTCTACTCAATTTTCTAAAATCAGACCAAAAATACTTAAAATTTTAAATTCTTAAAAAGGGGGGGTTGAATAGGACATTTTAGGCGACTAGAGATTTCTCGAGCCAAAGTGAATCTTGTAGAGGAGACTAATGCAAACATTTTGATGTATTAATATATAAGATTTCATGGTTGGAATCATAACACTCCTCAATTTCCTAAAATCTGATAAAAAAACTAATACTTTAAAGATGGGGGTTTATAAGGACATTTTAATTGACCAGAACTATTTATGATCCAAACTAAATTTTGTATAGGGCACTATTGCGAACAGTTTATGTATAAATATTCAATATCCCATGGTTTGAGTCGTAGCACTGGTCAATTTTCTAAAATCAGACCAAATAGACACAAAAATTTGATTTCTTAAAAAAAGGGGGGGATGATTAGGACATTTTATGAGACTAGAGATTTCTGGAACCAAAGTGAATCTTGTATAGGAGACTATTGCAAACATTTTGATGTATTAATATATAAGATCTCATGGTTGGAATCATAACAATTCTCAATTTCCTAAAATCCGTTAAAAAATAAAAGTTTAATGCTTTAAAGTGGGGAGGAAATTAGGACAATTTAGAAGACTAGACATGTCTTGAACCAAGCTGAATCTTGTAGAGGAGACTTTTGTGAACATTTTGAAGTATTAATATTAAATATACCATGGTTGTAGTCGTAGCTCTACTCAATTTTCTAAAATCCAACCAAAAAGACACAAAAATTTGAATTCTAAAAAAGGGGGGGTTGATTAGGACATTTTATCAGACTAGAGATTTCTGGAACCAAAGTGAATCTTGTAAAAGAGACTATTGAAAACATTTTGATGTATTAATATATAAGATCTCATGGTTGGAATCATAACAATTCTCAATTCTATAAAATCCGTTAAAAAATAAAAGTTTAATGCTTTAAAGGGGGGATGTAATTAAGACATTTTAGAAGACTAGACATTTCTTGAACCAAACTGACTCTTGTAGAGGAGACTATTGTGAACATTTTGATGTATTAATATTCAATATCCCATGGTTTGAGTCGTAGCATTACTCAATTTTCTAAAATCAGACAAAAAGACACAAAAATTTGAATTCTTAAAAAAGGGGGGGATGATTAGGACATTTTATGAGACTAGAGATTTCTGGAACCAAAGTGAATCTTGTAAAGGAGACTATTGCAAACATTTTGATGTATTAATATATAAGATCTCATGGTTGGAATCATAACAATTCTCAAATCCCTAAAATCCGTTAAAAATAAAAGTTTAATGCTTTAAAGGGGGATGTAATTAAGACATTTTAGAAGACTAGACATGTCTTGAACCAAACTGAATCTTGTAGAGGAGACTATTGTGAACATTTTGAAGCATTAATATTTAATATACCATGGTTGGAGTCGTAGCTCTACTCAATTTTCTAAAATCAGACCAAAAATACTTAAAATTTTAAATTCTTAAAAAGGGGGGGTTGAATAGGACATTTTAGGCGACTAGAGATTTCTCGAGCCAAAGTGAATCTTGTAGAGGAGACTAATGCAAACATTTTGATGTATTAATATATAAGATTTCATGGTTGGAATCATAACACTCCTCAATTTCCTAAAATCTGATAAAAAAACTAATACTTTAAAGATGGGGGTTTATAAGGACATTTTAATTGACCAGAACTATTTATGATCCAAACTAAATTTTGTATAGGGCACTATTGCGAACAGTTTATGTATAAATATTCAATATCCCATGGTTTGAGTCGTAGCACTGGTCAATTTTCTAAAATCAGACCAAATAGACACAAAAATTTGATTTCTTAAAAAAAGGGGGGGATGATTAGGACATTTTATGAGACTAGAGATTTCTGGAACCAAAGTGAATCTTGTATAGGAGACTATTGCAAACATTTTAATGTATTAATATATAAGATCTCATGGTTGGAATCATAACAATTCTCAATTTCCTAAAATCCGTTAAAAAATAAAAGTTTAATGCTTTAAAGGGGGGGAGGAAATTAGGACAATTTAGAAGACTAGACATGTCTTGAACCAAGCTGAATCTTGTAGAGGAGACTTTTGTGAACATTTTGAAGTATTAATATTAAATATACCATGGTTGTAGTCGTAGCTCTACTCAATTTTCTAAAATCCAACCAAAAAGACACAAAAATTTGAATTCTAAAAAAGGGGGGGTTGATTAGGACATTTTATCAGACTAGAGATTTCTGGAACCAAAGTGAATCTTGTAAAAGAGACTATTGAAAACATTTTGATGTATTAATATATAAGATCTCATGGTTGGAATCATAACAATTCTCAATTCCCTAAAATCCGTTAAAAATAAAAGTTTAATGCTTTAAAGGGGGGATGTAATTAAGACATTTTAGAAGACTAGACATGTCTTGAACCAAACTGACTCTTGTAGAGGAGACTATTGTGAACATTTTGATGTATTAATATTCAATATCCCATGGTTTGAGTCGTAGCATTACTCAATTTTCTAAAATCAGACAAAAAGACACAAAAATTTGAATTCTTAAAAAAGGGGGGTGATTAGGACATTTTATGAGACTAGAGATTTCTGGAACCAAAGTGAATCTTGTAAAGGAGACTATTGCAAACATTTTGATGTATTAATATATAAGATCTCATGGTTGGAATCATAACAATTCTCAATTTCCTAAAATCCGTTAAAAAATAAAAGTTTAATGCTTTAAAGGGGGGATGTAATTAAGACATTTTAGATGACTAGACATGTCTTGAACCAAACTGAATCTTGTAGAGGAGACTATTGTGAACATTTTGAAGCATTAATATTTAATATACCATGGTTGGAGTCGTAGCTCTACTCAATTTTCTAAAATCAGACAAAAAGACACAAAAATTTGAATTCTTAAAAAAGGGGGGGATGATTAGGACATTTTATGAGACTAGAGATTTCTTGAACCAAAGTGAATCTTGTAGAGGAGACTAATGCAAACATTTTGATGTATTAATATATAAGATTTCATGGTTGGAATCATAACACTCCTCAATTTCATAAAATCTGATAAAAAAAACTAATACTTTAAAGATGGGGGTTTTTAAGGACATTTTAATTGTCCTTAACTATTTATGATCCAAACTAAATTTTGTATAGAGGCACTATTGTGAACATTTTGATGTATTAATATTCAATATCCCATGGTTTGAGTCGTAGCACTGGTCAATTTTCTAAAATCAGACCAAATAGACACAAAAATTTGAATTCTTAAAAAAGGGGGGGATGATTAGGACATTTTATGAGACTAGAGATTTCTGGAACCAAAGTGAATCTTGTAAAGGAGACTATTGCAAACATTTTGATGTATTAATATATAAGATCTCATGGTTGGAATCATAACAATTCTCAATTTCCTAAAATCCGTTAAAAATAAAAGTTTAATGCTTTAAAGGGGGGGGGTTATAAGGACATTTTAGAAGACTAGACATGTCTTGAACCAAACTGACTCTTGTAGAGGAGACTATTGTGAACATTTTGATGTATTAATATTCAATATCCCATGGTTTGAGTCGTAGCATTACTCAATTTTCTAAAATCAGACAAAAAGACACAAAAATTTGAATTCTAAAAAAGGGGGGGTTGATTAGGACATTTTATCAGACTAGAGATTTCTGGAACCAAAGTGAATCTTGTAAAAGAGACTATTGAAAACATTTTGATGTATTAATATATAAGATCTCATGGTTGGAATCATAACAATTCTCAATTTCCTAAAATCCGTTAAAAAATAAAAGTTTAATGCTTTAAAGGGGGGATGTAATTAAGACATTTTAGAAGACTAGACATGTCTTGAACCAAACTGACTCTTGTAGAGGAGACTATTGTGAACATTTTGATGTATTAATATTCAATATCCCATGGTTGGAGTCGTAGCTCTACTCAATTTTCTAAAATCAGACCAAATAGACACAAAAATTTGAATTCTTAAAAAAAGGGGTTCGAATGATTAGGACATTTTATGAGACTAGAGATTTCTGGAACCAAAGTGAATCTTGTAAAGGAGACTATTGCAAACATTTTGATGTATTAATATATAAGATCTCATGGTTGGAATCATAACAATTCTCAATTTCCTAAAATCCGATAAAAAAAAATTAATACTTTAATAAGGGGGTTTTATAAGGACATTTTAATTGACCAGAAATATTTATGATCCAAACTAAATTTCGTTTAGAACACTATTGCGAACAGTTTGATGTATAAAAATTCAATATCTTATGGTTTGAGTCGTAGCATTACTCAATTTTCTAAAATCAGACAAAAAGACACAAAAATTTGAATTCTTAAAAAAGGGGGGGATGATTAGGACATTTTATGAGACTAGAGATTTCTGGAACCAAAGTGAATCTTGTAAAGGAGACTATTGCAAACATTTTGATGTATTAATATATAAGATCTCATGGTTGGAATCATAACAATTCTCAATTTCCTAAAATCCGTTAAAAAATAAAAGTTTAATGCTTTAAAGGGGGGATGTAATTAAGACATTTTAGAAGACTAGACATGTCTTGAACCAAACTGAATCTTGTAGAGGAGACTATTGTGAACATTTTGAAGTATTAATATTTAATATACCATGGTTGGAGTCGTAGCTCTACTCAATTTTCTAAAATCAGACCAAAAATACTTAAAATTTTAAATTCTTAAAAAGGGGGGTTGATTAGGACATTTTATGAGACTAGAGATTTCTGGAACCAAAGTGAATCTTGTAAAGGAGACTATTGCAAACATTTTGATGTATTAATATATAAGATCTCATGGTTGGAATCATAACAATTCTCAATTTCATAAAATCTGATAAAAAACTAATACTTTAAAGATGGGGGTTTATAAGGACATTTTAAATGACCAGAACTATGTCTTGATCCAAACTAAATTTTGTATAGGACACTATTGTGAACAGTTTATGTATAAATATTCAATATCCCATGGTTTGAGTCGTAGCACTGGTCAATTTTCTAAAATCAGACCAAATAGACACAAAAATTTGATTTCTTAAAAAAGGGGGGGATGATTAGGACATTTTATGAGACTAGAGATTTCTGGAACCAAAGTGAATCTTGTAAAGGAGACTATTGCAAACATTTTGATGTATTAATATATAAGATCTCATGGTTGGAATCATAACAATTCTCAATTTCCTAAAATCCGTTAAAAATTAATGTTTAATGCTTTAAAGGGTGGGAGGAAATTAGGACAATTTAGAAGACTAGACATGTCTTGAACCAAATTGAATTTTGTAGAGGAGACTATTGTGAACATTTTGATGTATTAATATTCAATATCCCATGGTTTGAGTCGTAGCATTACTCAATTTTCTAAAATCAGACCAAAAAGACACAAAAATTTGAATTCTAAAAAAGGGGGGGTTGATTAGGACATTTTATCAGACTAGAGATTTCTGGAACCAAAGTGAATCTTGTAAAAGAGACTATTAAAAACATTTTGATGTATTAATATATAAGATCTCATGGTTGGAATCATAACAATTCTGAATTTCCTAAAATCCGTTAAAAAATAAAAGTTTAATGCTTTAAAGGGGGGATGTAATTAAGACATTTTAGAAGACTAGACATGTCTTGAACCAAACTGAATCTTGTAGAGGAGACTATTGTGAACATTTTGATGTATTAATATTCAATATCCCATGGTTTGAGTCGTAGCTCTACTCAATTTTCTAAAATCAGACAAAAAGACACAAAAATTTGAATTCTTAAAAAAAGGGGGGGATGATTAGGACATTTTATGAGACTAGAGATTTCTGGAACCAAAGTGAATCTTGTAAAGGAGACTATTGCAAACATTTTGATGTATTAATATATAAGATCTCATGGTTGGAATCATAACAATTCTCAATTTCCTAAAATCCGTTAAAAAATAAAAGTTTAATGCTTTAAAGGGGGGATGTAATTAAGACATTTTAGAAGACTAGACATGTCTTGAACCAAATTGAATCTTGTAGAGGAGACTATTGTGAACATTTTGATGTATTAATATTCAATATCCCATGGTTTGAGTCGTAGCATTACTCAATTTTCTAAAATCAGACCAAAAGACACAAAAATTTGAATTCTTAAAAAAGGGGGGGATGATTAGGACATTTTATGAGACTAGAGATTTCTGGAACCAAAGTGAATCTTGTAAAGGAGACTATTGCAAACATTTTGATGTATTAATATATAAGATCTCATGGTTGGAATCATAACAATTCTCAAATCCCTAAAATCCGTTAAAAAATAAAAGTTTAATGCTTTAAAGTTGGGATGTAATTAAGACATTTTAGAAGACTAGACATGTCTTGAACCAAACTGAATCTTGTAGAGGAGACTATTGTGAACATTTTGAAGCATTAATATTTAATATACCATGGTTGGAGTCGTAGCTCTACTCAATTTTCTAAAATCAGACCAAAAATACTTAAAATTTTAAATTCTTAAAAAGGGTGTGTTGAATAGGACATTTTAGGCGACTAGAGATTTCTCGAGCCAAAGTGAATCTTGTAGAGGAGACTAATGCAAACATTTTGATGTATTAATATATAAGATTTCATGGTTGGAATCATAACACTCCTCAATTTCCTAAAATCTGATAAAAAAACTAATACTTTAAAGATGGGGGTTTATAAGGACATTTTAATTGACCAGAACTATTTATGATCCAAACTAAATTTTGTATAGGGCACTATTGCGAACAGTTTATGTATAAATATTCAATATCCCATGGTTTGAGTCGTAGCACTGGTCAATTTTCTAAAATCAGACCAAATAGACACAAAAATTTGATTTCTTAAAAAAGGGGGGGATGATTAGGACATTTTATGAGACTAGAGATTTCTGGAACCAAAGTGAATCTTGTATAGGAGACTATTGCAAACATTTTAATGTATTAATATATAAGATCTCATGGTTGGAATCATAACAATTCTCAATTTCCTAAAATCCGTTAAAAAATAAAAGTTTAATGCTTTAAAGGGTGGGAGGAAATTAGGACAATTTAGAAGACTAGACATGTCTTGAACCAAACTGAATCTTGTAGAGGAGACTTTTGTGAACATTTTGAAGTATTAATATTAAATATACCATGGTTGTAGTAGCAGCTCTACTCAATTTTCTAAAATCCAACCAAAAAGACACAAAAATTTGAATTCTAACAAAGGGGGTTGATTAGGACATTTTATCAGACTAGAGATTTCTGGAACCAAAGTGAATCTTGTAAAAGAGACTATTGAAAACATTTTGATGTATTAATATATAAGATCTCATGGTTGGAATCATAACAATTCTGAATTTCCTAAAATCCGTTAAAAAATAAAAGTTTAATGCTTTAAAGGGGGGATGTAATTAAGACATTTTAGAAGACTAGACATGTCTTGAACCAAACTGAATCTTGTAGAGGAGACTATTGTGAACATTTTGATGTATTAATATTCAATATCCCATGGTTTGAGTCGTAGCATTACTCAATTTTCTAAAATCAGACAAAAAGACACAAAAATTTGAATTCCTAAAAAAAGGGGGGGATGATTAGGACATTTTATGAGACTAGAGATTTCTGGAACCAAAGTGAATCTTGTAAAGGAGACTATTGCAAACATTTTGATGTATTAATATATAAGATCTCATGGTTGGAATCATAACAATTCTCAATTTCCTAAAATCCGTTAAAAATAAAAGATTAATGCTTTAAAGGGGGGATGTAATTAAGACATTTTAGACGACTAGACATGTCTTGAACCAAATTGAATTTTGTAGAGGAGACTATTGTGAACATTTTGATGTATTAATATTATATATCCCATGGTTTGAGTCGTAGCATTACTCAATTTTCTAAAATCAGACAAAAAGACACAAAAATTTGAATTCCTAAAAAAGGGGGGGATGATTAGGACATTTTCTGAGACTAGAGATTTCTGGAACCAAAGTGAATCTTGTAAAGGAGACTATTGCAAATATTTTGATGTATTAATATATAAGATCTCATGGTTGGAATCATAACAATTCTCAATTCCCTAAAATCCGTTAAAAAATAAAAGTTTAATGCTTTAAAGGGGGGATGTAATTAAGACATTTTAGAAGACTAGACATGTCTTGAACCAAACTGAATCTTGTAGAGGAGACTATTGTGAACATTTTGAAGTATTAATATTTAATATCCATGGTTTGAGTCGTTGCATTAATAAATTTTCTAAAATCAGACAAAAAGACACAATATTTTGAAATCTTAAAAAAGGGGGAGATGATTAGGACATTTTATCAGACTAGAGATTTCTGGAACCAAAGTGAATCTTGTAAAAGAGACTATTAAAAACATTTTGATGTATTAATATATAAGATCTCATGGTTGGAATCATAACAATTCTGAATTTCCTAAAATCCGTTAAAAAATAAAAGTTTAATGCTTTAAAGGGGGGATGTAATTAAGACATTTTAGACGACTAGACATGTCTTGAACCAAATTGAATTTTGTAGAGGAGACTATTGTGAACATTTTGAAGCATTAATATTTAATATACCATGGTTGGAGTCGTAGCTCTACTCAATTTTCTAAAATCAGACCAAAAATACTTAAAATTTTAAATTCTTAAAAAGGGGGGGATGATTAGGACATTTTATGAGACTAGAGATTTCTTGAACCAAACTGAATCTTGTAGAGGAGACTAATGCAAACATTTTGATGTATTAATATATAAGATTTCATGGTTGGAATCATAACACTCCTCAATTTCATAAAATCTGATAAAAAAACTAATACTTTAAAGATGGGGGTTTATAAGGACATTTTAAATGACCAGAACTATTTATGATCCAAACTAAATTTTGTATAGGGCACTATTGCGAACAGTTTATGTATACATATTCAATATCCCATGGTTTGAGTCGTAGCACTGCTCAATTTTCTAAAATCAGACCAAATAGACACAAAAATTTGAATTCTTAAAAAAGGGGGGGATGATTAGGACATTTTATGAGACTAGAGATTTCTGGAACCAAAGTGAATCTTGTAAAGGAGACTATTGCAAACATTTTGATGTATTAATATATAAGATCTCATGGTTGGAATCATAACAATTCTCAAATTCCTAAAATCCGTTAAAAATAAAAGTTTAATGCTTTAAAGGGGGGGAGGAAATTAGGACAATTTAGAAGACTAGACATGTCTTGAACCAAACTGAATCTTGTAGAGAAGAATATTGTGAACATTTTGAAGTATTAATATTAAATATACCATGGTTGGAGTCGTAGCTCTACTCAATTTTCTAAAATCAGACCAAAAAGACACAAAAATTTGAATTCTTATAAAGGGGGGTTGATTAGGACATTTTATCAGACTAGAGATTTCTGGAACCAAAGTGAATCTTGTAAAAGAGACTATTGCAAACATTTTGATGTATTAATATATAAGATCTCATGGTTGGAATCATAACAATTCTCAATTTCCTAAAATCCGTTAAAAAATAAAAGTTTAATGCTTTAAAGTGGGGGGATATAATTAGGACATTTTAATTGACTAGACATGTCTTGATCCAAATTGAATTTTGTAGAGGACACTATTGCGAACATTTTGATGTATTAATTTTCAATATCCCATGGATGGAGTCGTAGCACTACTCAATTTTCTAAAATCAGACCAAATAGACACAAAAATTTGAATTCTTAAAAAAGGGGGGTGATTAGGACATTTTATGAGACTAGAGATTTCTGGAACCAAAGTGAATCTTGTAAAGGAGACTATTGCAAACATTTTGATGTATTAATATATAAGATCTCATGGTTGGAATCATAACAATTCTCAATTTCCTAAAATCCGTTAAAAAAGTTTAATGCTTTAAAGGGGGATGTAATTAAGACATTTTAGAAGACTAGACATGTCTTGAACCAAACTGACTCTTGTAGAGGAGACTATTGTGAACATTTTGATGTATTAATATTCAATATCCCATGGTTTGAGTCGTAGCATTACTCAATTTTCTAAAATCAGACAAAAGGCACAAAAATTTGAATTCCTAAAAAAGGGGGGGGGATGATTAGGACATTTTATGAGACTAGAGATTTCTGGAACCAAAGTGAATCTTGTAAAGGAGACTATTGCAAACATTTTGATGTATTAATATATAAGATCTCATGGTTGGAATCATAACAATTCTCAATTTCCTAAAATCCGTTAAAAATAAAAGTTTAATGCTTTAAAGGGGGATGTAATTAGGACATTTTAGAGGAGTAGACATGTCTTGAACCAAAATGAATCTTGTAGAGGAGACTATTGTGAACATTTTGAAGTATTAATATTAAATATACAATGGTTTGGAGTCGTAGCTCTACTCAATTTTCTAAAATCAGACAAAAAGACACAAAAATTTGAATTCTTAAAAAGGGGTTGATTAGGACATTTTATGAGACTAGAGATTTCTGGAACCAAAGTGAATCTTGTAAAAGAGACTATTGCAAACATTTTGATGTATTAATATATAAGAAGTCATGGTTGGTATCATAACACTCCTCAATTTCCTAAAATCTGATAAAAAAAACTAATACTTTAATGCTTTAAAGGGGGGGAGGTAATTAGGACATTTTAATTGACCAGAAATATTTATGATCCAAACTAAAGTTTGTTTAGGACACTATTGCAAACGGTTTGATGTATAAATATTCAATATACCATGGTTTGAGTCGTAGCATTACTTAATTTTCTAAAATCAGACAAAAAGACAAAAATTTGAATTCTTAAAAAAGGGGGGTGATTAGGACATTTTATGAGACTAGAGATTTCTGGAACCAAAGTGAATCTTGTAAAGGAGACTATTGCAAACATTTTGATGTATTAATATATAAGATCTCATGGTTGGAATCATAACAATTCTCAATTCCCTAAAATCCGTTAAAAAATAAAAGTTTAATGCTTTAAAGGGGGGATGTAATTAAGACATTTTAGAAGACTAGACATGTCTTGAACCAAACTGAATCTTGTAGAGGAGACTATTGTGAACATTTTGAAGTATTAATATTTAATATACCATGGTTGGAGTCGTAGCTCTACTCAATTTTCTAAAATCAGACCAAAAGACACAAAATTTTAAATTCTTAAAAAAGGGGGTTGATTAGGACATTTTATGAGACTAGAGATTTCAGGAACCAAAGTGAATCTTGTATAGGATACTAATGCAAACATTTTGATGTATTAATATATAAGATCTCATGGTTGGAATCATAACAATTCTCAATTTTCTAAAATCCGTTAAAAAATAAAAGTTTAATGCATTAAAGATGGGGGTTTATAAGGACATTTTAATTGACCAGAACTATTTATGATCCAAACTAAATTTTGTATAGGGCACTATTGTGAACAGTTTTTGTATAAATATTCAATATCCCATGGTTTGAGTCGTAGCACTGGTCAATTTTCTAAAATCAGACCAAATAGACACAAAAATTTGAATTTCTAAAAAAGGGGGGGGAGGATTAGTACATTTTATGAGACTAGAGATTTCTGGAACCAAAGTGAATCTTGTAAAGGAGACTATTGCAAACATTTTGATGTATTAATATATAAGATCTCATGGTTGGAATCATAACAATTCTCAATTTCCTAAAATCCGTTAAAAATAAAAGTTTAATGCTTTAAAGGGGGGGGGAGGAAATTAGGACAATTTAGAAGACTAGACATGTCTTGAACCAAACTGAATCTTGTAGAGGAGACTTTTGTGAACATTTTGATGTATTAATATTCAATATCCCATGGTTTGAGTCGTAGCTCTACTCAATTTTCTAAAATCCAACCAAAAAGACACAAAAATTTGAATTCTAAAAAAAGGGGGGGTGATGATTAGGACATTTTATGAGACTAGAGATTTCTGGAACCAAAGTGAATCTTGTAAAGGAGACTATTGCAAACATTTTGATGTATTAATATATAAGATCTCATGGTTGGAATCATAACAATTCTCAATTTCCTAAAATCCGTTAAAAAAATAAAAGTTTAATGCTTTAAAGGGGGGATGTAATTAGGACATTTTAGATGACTAGACATGTCTTGAACCAAACTGAATCTTGTAGAGGAGACTATTGTGAACATTTTGATGTATTAATATTAAATATACCATGGTTGGAGTCGTAGCTCTACTCAATTTTCTAAAATCAGACAAAAAGACACAAAAATTTGAATTCCTAAAAAAAGGGGGGGTGATTAGGACATTTTATGAGACTAGAGATTTCTGGAACCAAAGTGAATCTTGTAAAGGAGACTATTGCAAACATTTTGATGTATTAATATATAAGATCTCATGGTTGGAATCATAACAATTCTCAATTTCCTAAAATCCGTTAAAAAATAAAAGTTTAATGCTTTAAAGGGTGGGAGGAAATTAGGACAGTTTAATTGACTAGACATATCTTGATCCAAACTGACTCTTGTATAGGAGACTATTGTGAACATTTTGATGTATTAATATTCAATATCCCATGGTTTGAGTCGTAGCATTACTCAATTTTCTAAAATCAGACCAAATAGACACAAAAATTTGAATTCCTAAAAAAAGGGGGGGGATGATTAGGACATTTTATGAGACTAGAGATTTCTGGAACCAAAGTGAATCTTGTAAAGGAGACTATTGCAAACATTTTGATGTATTAATATATAAGATCTCATGGTTGGAATCATAACAATTCTCAATTTCCTAAAATCCGTTAAAAAAGTTTAATGCTTTAAAGGGGGGATGTAATTAAGACATTTTAGAAGACTAGACATGTCTTGAACCAAACTGAATCTTGTAGAGGAGACTATTGTGAACATTTTGAAGCATTAATATTTAATATACCATGGTTGGAGTCGTAGCTCTACTCAATTTTCTAAAATCAGACCAAAAAGACACAAAAATTTGAATTCTTAAAAGGGGGTTGATTAGGACATTTTATGAGACTAGAGATTTCTGGAACCAAAGTGAATCTTGTAAAGGAGACTATTGCAAACATTTTGATGTATTAATATATAAGATCTCATGGTTGGAATCATAACAATTCTCAATTTCCTAAAATCCGTTAAAAATAAAAGTTTAATGCTTTAAAGGGGGATGTAATTAAGGACATTTTAGATTGACTAGAACTATGTCTATGATCCAAACTGAATTTTGTAGAGGAGACTATTGTGAACATTTATGTATTAATATTAATATCCCATGGTTTGAGTCGTAGCATTACTCAATTTTCTAAAATCAGACCAAATAGACACAAAAATTTGATTTCTTAAAAAAGGGGGGGATGATTAGGACATTTTATGAGACTAGAGATTTCTGGAACCAAAGTGAATCTTGTAAAGGAGACTATTGCAAACATTTTGATGTATTAATATATAAGATCTCATGGTTGGAATCATAACAATTCTCAATTTTCTAAAATCCGTTAAAAATAAAATTTAATACTTTAAAGGGGGTAATTAAGGACATTTTAATTGACCAGAAATATTTATGATCCAAACTAAATTTCGTTTAGAAAACTATTGCGAACAGTTTGATGCATAAAATTCAATATCCCATGGTTTGAGTCGTAGCATTACTCAATTTTCTAAAATCAGACAAAAAGACACAAAAATTTGAATTGCTAAAAAAAGGGGGGGATGATTAGGACATTTTATGAGACTAGAGATTTCTGGAACCAAAGTGAATCTTGTAAAGGAGACTATTGCAAACATTTTGATGTATTAATATATAAGATCTCATGGTTGGAATCATAACAATTCTCAAATCCCTAAAATCCGTTAAAAATAAAAGTTTAATGCTTTAAAGGGGGATGTAATTAAGACATTTTAGAAGACTAGACATGTCTTGAACCAAACTGAATCTTGTAGAGGAGACTATTGTGAACATTTTGAAGCATTAATATTTAATATACCATGGTTGGAGTCGTAGCTCTACTCAATTTTCTAAAATCAGACCAAAAATACTTAAAATTTTAAATTCTTAAAAAGGGGGGGTTGAATAGGACATTTTAGGCGACTAGAGATTTCTCGAGCCAAAGTGAATCTTGTAGAGGAGACTAATGCAAACATTTTGATGTATTAATATATAAGATTTCATGGTTGGAATCATAACAATTCTCAATTTCCTAAAATCTGATAAAAAAACTAATACTTTAAAGATGGGGTTTATAAGGACATTTTAATTGACCAGAACTATTTATGATCCAAACTAAATTTTTTATAGGGCACTATTGTGAACAGTTTATGTATAAATATTCAATATCCCATGGTTTGAGTCGTAGCACTGGTCAATTTTCTAAAATCAGACCAAATAGACACAAAAATTTGATTTCTTAAAAAAGGGGGGGATGATTAGGACATTTTATGAGACTAGAGATTTCTGGAACCAAAGTGAATCTTGTATAGGAGACTATTGCAAACATTTTGATGTATTAATATATAAGATCTCATGGTTGGAATCATAACAATTCTCAATTTCCTAAAATCCGTTAAAAATAAAAGTTTAATGCTTTAAAGGGTTGGGGGAGGAAATTAGGACAATTTAGAAGACTAGACATGTCTTGAACCAAACTGAATCTTGTAGAGGAGACTTTTGTGAACATTTTGAAGTATTAATATTAAATATACCATGGTTGTAGTCGTAGCTCTACTCAATTTTCTAAAATCAGACAAAAAGACACAAAAATTTGAATTCTAAAAAAGGGGGTTGATTAGGACATTTTATCAGACTAGAGATTTCTGGAACCAAAGTGAATCTTGTAAAGAGACTATTGAAAACATTTTGATGTATTAATATATAAGATCTCATGGTTGGAATCATAACAATTCTCAATTACCTAAAATCCGTTAAAAATAAAAGTTTAATGCTTTAAAGGGGGGATGTAATTAAGACATTTTAGAAGACTAGACATGTCTTGAACCAAACTGACTCTTGTAGAGGAGACTATTGTGAACATTTTGATGTATTAATATTCAATATCCCATGGTTTGAGTCGTAGCATTACTCAATTTTCTAAAATCAGACCAAAAAGACACAAAAATTTGAATTCTTAAAAAAGGGGGGGATGATTAGGACATTTTATGAGACTAGAGATTTCTGGAACCAAAGTGAATCTTGTAAAGGAGACTATTGCAAACATTTTGATGTATTAATATATAAGATCTCATGGTTGGAATCATAACAATTCTCAAATCCCTAAAATCCGTTAAAAATAAAAGTTTAATGCTTTAAAGGGGGATGTAATTAAGACATTTTAGAAGCCGAGACATGTCTTGAACCAAACTGAATCTTGTAGAGGAGACTATTGTGAACATTTTGAAGCATTAATATTTAATATACCATGGTTGGAGTCGTAGCTCTACTCAATTTTCTAAAATCAGACCAAAAATACTTAAAATTTTAAATTCTTAAATAGAGGGGCTGAATAGGACATTTTAGGCGACTAGAGATTTCTCGAGCCAAAGTGAATCTTGTAGTGGAGACTAATGCAAACATTTTGATGTATTAATATATAAGATTTCATGGTTGGAATCATAACACTCCTCAATTTCATAAAATCTGATAAAAAACTAATACTTTAAAGATGGGGGTTTATAAGGACATTTTAATTGACCAGAACTATTTATGATCCAAACTAAATTTTGTATAGGGCACTATTGCGAACAGTTTATGTATAAATATTCAATATCCCATGGTTTGAGTCGTAGCACTGGTCAATTTTCTAAAATCAGACCAAATAGACACAAAAATTTGATTTCTTAAAAAAAGGGGGGGATGATTAGGACATTTTATGAGACTAGAGATTTCTGGAACCAAAGTGAATCTTGTATAGGAGACTATTGCAAACATTTTAATGTATTAATATATAAGATCTCATGGTTGGAATCATAACAATTCTCAATTTCCTAAAATCCGTTAAAAATAAAAGTTTAATGCTTTAAAGTGGGGAGGAAATTAGGACAATTTAGAAGACTAGACATGTCTTGAACCAAACTGAATCTTGTAGAGGAGACTTTTGTGAACATTTTGAAGTATTAATATTAAATATACCATGGTTGTAGTCGTAGCTCTACTCAATTTTCTAAAATCCAACCAAAAAGACACAAAAATTTGAATTCTAAAAAAGGGGGGGTTGATTAGGACATTTTATCAGACTAGAGATTTCTGGAACCAAAGTGAATCTTGTAAAAGAGACTATTGAAAACATTTTGATGTATTAATATATAAGATCTCATGGTTGGAATCATAACAATTCTCAATTCCCTAAAATCCGTTAAAAATAAAAGTTTAATGCTTTAAAGGGGGGATGTAATTAAGACATTTTAGAAGACTAGACATGTCTTGAACCAAACTGACTCTTGTAGAGGAGACTATTGTGAACATTTTGATGTATTAATATTCAATATCCCATGGTTTGAGTCGTAGCATTACTCAATTTTCTAAAATCAGACAAAAAGACACAAAAATTTGAATTCTTAAAAAAGGGGGGTGATTAGGACATTTTATGGGACTAGAGATTTCTGGAACCAAAGTGAATCTTGTAAAGGAGACTATTGCAAACATTTTGATGTATTAATATATAAGATCTCATGGTTGGAATCATAACAATTCTCAATTTCCTAAAATCCGTTAAAAATAAAAGTTTAATGCTTTAAAGGGGGATGTAATTAGGACATTTTAGAAGCCTAGACATGTCTTGAACCAAACTGAATCTTGTAGAGGAGACTATTGTGAACATTTTGAAGTATTAATATTAAATATACCATGGTTGGAGTCGTAGCTCTACTCAATTTTCTAAAATCAGACCAAAAAGACACAAAAATTTGAATTCTAAAAAAAGAGGGTGATGATTAGGACATTTTATGAGACTAGAGATTTCTGGAACCAAAGTGAATCTTGTAAAGGAGACTATTCAAAACATTTTGATGTATTAATATATAAGATCTCATGGTTGGAATCATAACAATTCTCAATTTCCTAAAATCCGTTAAAAAATAAAAGTTTAATGCTTTAAAGGGGGGGAGGTAATTAGGACATTTTAATTGACCAGAAATATTTATGATCCAAACTAAATTTTGTTTAGGACACTATTGCGAACATTTTGATGTATTAATATTGAATATCCCATGGTTTGAGTCGTAGCATTACTCAATTTTCTAAAATCAGACCAAAAAGACACAAAAATTTGAATTCTTAAAAAAAGGGGGGGGGATGATTAGGACATTTTATGAGACTAGAGATTTCTGGAACCAAAGTGAATCTTGTAAAGGAGACTATTGCAAACATTTTGATGTATTAATATATAAGATCTCATGGTTGGAATCATAACAATTCTCAATTTCCTAAAATCCGTTAAAAAATAAAAGTTTAATGCTTTAAAGGGGGGATGTAATTAAGACATTTTAGAAGACTAGACATGTCTTGAACCAAACTGAATCTTGTAGAGGAGACTATTGTGAACATTTTGAAGTATTAATATTTAATATACCATGGTTGGAGTCGTAGCTCTACTCAATTTTCTAAAATCAGACCAAAAATACTTAAAATTTTAAATTCTTAAAAAGGGTTGGCTGATTAGGACATTTTAGGAGACTAGAGATTTCTCGAGCCAAAGTGAATCTTGTAGAGGAGACTAATGCAAACATTTTGATGTATTATTATATAAGATTTCATGGTTAGAATCATAACACTCCTCAATTTCTTAAAATCTGATAAAAAAAAAGTAATACTTTAAAGAGGGGGGTTTATAAGGAAATTTTAATTGACCAGAATTATTTATGATCCAAACTAAATTTTGTATAGGGCACTATTACGAACAGTTTATGTATAAATATTCAATATCCTATGGTTTGAGTCGTAGCACTACTCCATTTTCTAAAATCAGACAAAAAGACACAAAAATTTGAATTCCTAAAAAAAGGGGAGGATGATTAGGACATTTTATGAGACTAGAGATTTCTGGAACCAAAGTGAATCTTGTAAAGGAGACTATTGCAAACATTTTGATGTATTAATATATAAGATCTCATGGTTGGAATCATAACAATTCTCAATTTCCTAAAATCCGTTAAAAAAATAAAAGTTTGATGCTTTAAAGGGGGGATGTAATTAAGACATTTTAGAAGACTAGACATGTTTGAACCAAACTGAATCTTGTAGAGGTGACTTTTGTGAACACTTTGATCTATTAATATTCAATATACCATGGTTTGACTCGTTGCTCTACTCAATTTTCTAAAATCAGACAAAAACTAACAAAAAATTTTATTACTAAAAAAGGGGGGGTTGATTAGGACATTTTATGAGACTAGAGATTTCTGGAACCAAAGTGAATCTTGTAAAAGAGACTATTGAAAACATTTTGATGTATTAATATATAAGATCTCATGGTTGGAATCATAACAATTCTCAATTTCCTAAAATCCGTTAAAAATAAAAGTTTAATGCTTTAAAGGGGGATGTAATTAGGACATTTTAATTGACTAGACATGTCTTGAACCAAACTGAATCTTGTAGAGGAGACTATTGTGAACATTTTGATGTATTAATATTCAATATACCCATGGTTGGAGTCGTAGCTCTACTCAATTTTCTAAAATCAGACCAAAAGACACAAAAATTTGAATTCTTAAAAAGGGGGATGATTAGGACATTTTATGAGACTAGAGATTTCTGGAACCAAAGTGAATCTTGTAAAGGAGACTATTGCAAACATTTTGATGTATTAATATATAAGATCTCATGGTTGGAATCATAACAATTCTCAATTTCCTAAAATCCGTTAAAAATAAAAGTTTGATGCTTTAAAGGGGGATGTAATTAGGACATTTTAATTGACTAGACATATTTTGATCCAAACTAAATTTTGTTTAGGACACTATTGTGAACATTTTGATGTATAAATATTCAATATCCCATGGTTTGAGTCGTAGCATTACTCAATTTTCTAAAATCAGACAAAATAGACACAAAAATTTGAATTCTTAAAAAAAGGGGGGGATGATTAGGACATTTTATGAGACTAGAGATTTCTGGAACCAAAGTGAATCTTGTAAAGGAGACTATTGCAAACATTTTGATGTATTAATATATAAGATCTCATGGTTGGAATCATAACAATTCTCAATTACCTAAAATCAGTTAAAAAAAAAAAGTTTAATGCTTTAAAGGGGGATGTAATTAAGACATTTTAGAAGACTAGACATGTCTTGAACCAAACTGAATCTTGTAGAGGAGACTATTGTGAACATTTTGAAGTATTAATATTTAATATACCATGGTTGGAGTCGTAGCTCTACTCAATTTTCTAAAATCAGACCAAAAATACTTAAAATTTTAAATTCTTAAAAATGGGGGCTGATTAGGACATTTTATGAGACTAGAGATTTCTGGAACCAAAGTGAATCTTGTAAAGGAGACTATTGCAAACATTTTGATGTATTAATATATAAGATCTCATGGTTGGAATCATAACACTCCTCAATTTCCTAAAATCTGATAAAAAAAACTAATACTTTAAAGAGGGGGTTTTATAAGGACATTTTAATTGACCAGAACTATTTATGATCCAAA